>VZRI01012381.1:0-84129 GCA_013397515.1 Upupa epops
GTGTCTGATGAAATGCAAAACAATGGGCTTCAGGGTATATATACCCCTGCAGCTGCTGTAGAAATCTTGTAACATCCGAAGAGCTCACTGAGAGGGACACGTTAGGTTTTTGAGCCATCCAGCAGGAGTACATATTTTCAGCAGCTTCAACATGGATATTATGGTAAGTATATTCTTCCTTTCATTTAATTTTTATTGCATGAATCTGTAATATTTAGTCTTTGTACTTCAGTGGATGTGACTCCAACTATTTTTCTATTGGTTTTCAATTCAGGTCCCTGCTTTTGAGGACCTGAAAATACTTATAGTAATTTTCAGCTTGTCATGTGATTTTATATGTCTTTTACAAGTTCTAGCATAAAAAAAATAAGAGCAGACTGCTTCTTTCAAAGCTAAAATTAGTTTATGTATAGTAACAAATTAGTTTATGTATCTTGAGGAATTTTGTAGTGATGTGTGAAAGTGACACTAACCAAGTCTTTATAATTCTTTTATTAGTAAAACTACTATGTTCAAGGGGAGTTATTTTATAGAAAAATGATGAGAAATATCAAATCTGAATAACTTTTCAGGCTGCCTTTGTTATGGGGATTTTTTTCTCTAGAAAATAGTTGTTGTGGAATAGCCTTTATGTCTTTATTAGTATACATATGCCTAAATAAATCAGTCTTTCCCAGATGGTTGTAATATTGAAGAGGTAATCTTGTTTCAAGAGAAAAAAATCTAACTCATGAAAACCTAGAGAGGATACTAACCTATAGTATTCAGTATCTTTATGGAGGAAAATAAGTAAGGTCATGTCAAGGAGCACTATAAAAATGGGAATCGGGTGAAATAGGGAAATAGGTTTTAATGCAGAATACAGTTTCCATTTAAAAGTGCTTCACGAAGTTTGGAGGGTTTGGATGAGTTTGCACAATAATCAAATTCTCCCTGAATCTGAAGTTGTTGCCTGCCAGTTTCTGTTTACTGCATGAATTTTTTAATTCTCAGCTAGTCACTGAGAAGTCTAAAAGTACATGGAGCTTCTATATTTGCAAAACCCTACTTTCACACTTGTAAGGCAAACACCCAATTATTTTTCTGTCACGATTCAAATGTCTAAATAAAACCTTCAAAATAAGGTGTTTGTTTAGAAACACTATGTAAATATGTTTAACACCTTACTTCTGTTGTTGCCAAGTGTAGCTTCATAGGCAGCAACAATGTTATATAGCTCGTAGTGAGCTCCGTAGTCTTTGCATCAGAGGGAATCCGGAAACGTCGCCAAGCGAGCAAACCCCATTGTTTTTGTTTTGGTGCTTTACAAGCGGTAACTCGGAGAAAACAAAACAAAGCAAAGCGCTGGTGTGGCGTATTCAGTAACAACCACCAGGTGGGACTACAACAGCAGTTAACTTTTGGATCCAGTTCACTCAGCCGGAACGCGCTGCTCTATCAGCGTTACTACTCCACCGCTTCCCCCNATTCTACATCTTCATCCTCCTGCCTGACACTGCACACAAACTGAGACCCCAATGTGTTGTCTACCTCCTTACAACACAGATTTTGAAAGAAAATAATCTTAACCACATTCTGTCACAGAGTCTTGTTTTGCTCTGCTTTGGGCTTTATCGTACACTCTCAAACAGCACTCAGAGTCTCTGCGCTGACTGAACTCATGGAACATGAAGCTGCTGGTCCAGCACAGGATCCAGCAAGTTTGTAGGTCATGAGCTGATGGGTAGTTATGGCCTATGTGAAGCTGTGTGGTAAGCCCACTAATTACTTGAATGGAGGTGGTGAGGAGTTAGAGTTTCAACAGCATGAAAGTAAATTTGCAAGCAAAACTGAGTCATTGTTACTATAGAAACTTGGAACATCACAGGTTGGAAGAGACCTCAAAACACCAGTTGTCTAAACCTTTCTGCTACATCTTATTTTAAAGTAGTCCACAAACTGCAAATACAACACATAACTTTTCATCAGCTAGCCTGTATGGGTTTGCACTGCCTATGGACTCTAAGAGCAGAGAATATTTACAAAATTTATCAAACCAATAGCACCTTTTCCTTTCTGACCTTGCAATCAGCTGGATCTACTAGGATTGGCAGCATTTTTCAGGACATTTCTTAATGCAAGGACAAGAAACAGAGAAAACTTCCTAAAAGATAGATAAAAAATACCTGATGCTGGATTAACTATACTTGATATTGTGATGCCTTACTAAAAATGGTTCATGTTGAATGCATTTCTCATTTGTTGAAAAGTTTGCCATTAAAAGATTAAGAATGTAACAGAGATTTATGTAAATGCTTGTCAGTGCTAAGTACTACATTAATTAGGAAAAAAGAGATATTGCAGAATGATATCAGTGATCATTGTTACATGTCTCCATGATTTGCTCAGATAAATAAGGCATTTGGTGAGGTGGAGATTCTTATTGGACACTTCTAATGTTATTTCTGGCACATGAGAAGAAGAAAAGGGATTTTACTTCCTTATTCACATCTTCAAATTTGCATGAGAAAATAATCATATGTTTTCTCACAAGCAGACCAAAAAAAAGCACACCCTTTAGTTATGTGGCTACCAGACAAAAATAAGCCAGGAAGTTTCATCACAACTTAGATAAAATTTAAAATTAAATTGTAAGACCATGATATACTACAGTTACACTCAATTTTTACAGAAGTACTATGAAGGAGTTCAGAAGCTGAAAGGTGAAAGATTCATGGCAACTGTGTCCTGGCAATTGAGTCTTCATTTTACCTTTTTAATGTTTTCAAACTGGGCCCTACTTGTGACAAGTGCTTTCATGAACATACATTAAATACAGAGATACATCAATTATATTTAATGGAAAATTATTTTGTTAACTTTGTCATGGATTACTTGACTTATCAAAATTGACCATGAAAATTTGTTTGTGGGTTGTTTTTTTTAAGTAAACATGTTTTTAAAGCAGCCAACTACCTGTACTGCCACTTAGGCAATAGCTACCAAATGCACCTCTGATCTACTGCTTTCTAAAAAGAAATCATTGAAGAGCTGTTGGTAAGAAATCATATGACATTAACAGAGCCTAAATTGCACTTCTTCAGAGGTTTAAGGAAGAGGTTATGAAGGGTAAAGGCCCTTTGCTACTCACTTCACAGAGAATGTGCATGACAACTGAGCGACTTAAGGAGCCACAGACATCAGTACTCTGTCCCCCAATAAGATACTGTAGAAGGGCAAATGGTGACTGCAGGACCTTACCTAGGATGCTTTTTAGGAAACATGTTTTTTTTGTTTCTCTGCACTGAAAGCATATAAGACTTGGAAGATCTGATATGAGTATAACAGAAGAGAAGGCATGAAAGGAGGATATTGAGTGTGAAAGGAAGGGCATCTCTCTGTACCTCTCACAGGGTTTGCGAAACTACTGGCAAGGTATTTGCATGTTGTTGCACATTTTATTTCCTCCCAGGCAGAGGCAGGGAAGGACATGTTGAAGAGAAGGGGAAGTCAACTCTGTTTTGCTAAATCTGTCTGTTCCTCTTACTTTTCCACTTCCTCTTCCTCCCATTAGTAGCAACTATGAGGCCAAGCTGAGGGGAAACCAAAGCCAATGAATAATCCCGTGCCCAACCATTTACATTAGGGTATACAAGGGAAAACCAGAATGTCTTCTTCCTTAAGAAAGTTGTTTCCCACCTCTCTTCCCACCCAATCTGCCCTTTCTCCAGTGCAGGATCCCTCTCTTCTCCACTTCTTGGGTGTCAGGACAATGGGGACAGCAGCTGCTGAGATAGCTGTCCCTATGCTCTCAAGCTTTCCCCGGAGTTTCATCAAGGAGTTTAACATGCACCTGTTAGATTCTGGAGTACTCTGTGTTTTCCTATGCGACAGAAATACAAAGCCACATCAGGGTAAGGACACTTTCCTAGTGATGTTCCTCTTCTTTCTTGAATTTGCAAATTCTACCTTTTCTAGTGTAGAAAAATTTAAGTACTTATGCACTCCTTGTTCAGACAAATAAAAACATAGTAATATTAGTAATTGGTTAGAAGATTATAGGGATTACATTTTGAACAATTTTGAAGAGAGAGAGTATTGGGCACTCTGGTGGAAAAACTGACTGCACATGTTTTGGGCATATGCTCTTCTGGATTAAATGCTGTCTGAGCAGCCAGACCCAAAGAGTGGTGGTGGAAGAAGTTAAATCCAAACGGCAACTGGTCACATATGATGTTCCTCAGAGCACAGTTTTGGGACCACTCCTGTGTAATATCTTTACCTACAATCTGGATAGTTAGTTCGCAGTATGTGAATATGTTGATCTGTTTGAGGGCAGAGACACTAGAGAGAGTTCTGGAGAGGCTAGATTGAATGGCTAAGGCCAGTTTTATGATCTTCAAAAACCACATGCTGGGTTCTGCTCTTGGGTCACAACAACCCAGTGCAGCAAGCACTATACACTTTGGAGAGAGTGTCTGGAAAGCTGCTCAACAGAAAGCGTTTTGGGTATATAGATTTATATTTGACTACATATGAGTCAGCACTGAGGAGGCTTAGGAGAAACTCTGTTGCTGCTTGCAACTACCCAAAAGGAGGTTGCAGGGAGGTGGACATTGGTCTCTCTTCACAATTAACAAGCAATAGGACAAGAAGAATAAGTCTCAAGTTGTACCAGGGCACGTTTAGGTTAGTCATTAGAAGAAACTTCTTTATTGGAAAGGTCATCAGGGCTTGCAACAGGCTATCTATGGAGGTGGTTGAATTATCATCACTGGAATTGTTTAGAAGTTGTATAGATGTGGAGCTTAGGGACATGGTTAAGTAGGGGGCTTGGGACAGTTGGTTGAAGTGAATGGTCTTAAAGGTCTTTTCCAAACTAAATGACTCTATGACTATCCCTAGAGAAGCTTTCAGGTAATCCTGCATGTCAGCTGTCCATAAACAGTATCTGGAAGGCCTAATTGTTCCATAAGAATAACAACACATGTAGACACAATAGAATGCTGTTAATTTGCTCATGACCATAGAAAACTTCTGTCAGAAAAACTATAATCACCTTCAAGTGGCTACACAATGGAAATACAGTAACTCATTTTTCAGGAAATCTAGCCCTGCCTGCAGGCACAAGATAACAGACTGACACTACAAGAAACATCTGTTCTCCTCGGTTGCTGTAGCATTTACGTGCCAAGGCTTCTGATATCTTTTAGGAATATCAAGTTTTTACTTAAAATCAGGCACTTTCCAAAGCAATGGTTTAGCAGGATTGTCACCGTGTCAGGATGACACTTTACCCTAGAACTCCTAATTCTGGGAAGTGGCACAGCATTGCTAAACAGGACTGTTAATTCTTTGCCTTGTCCTCTGATGAGATTCATGTATTTGAAATATTATTCTCCAAGAGCAGTATGAAACCATACATTTGCTTATGTTGCCAACTATTCTACTGTCAAACCTGCTTTAATGATACTAAGGCATCTGCCTAGATGTGTTCTCCATTTACTATTTTTCCTTTTCTATACCAGGCTTAAGGATTATCTGCCCAATCATTTCTGGTGGGGTCTTTTCTCCTGCCCTCTCTCACTGCAAAATTTGTAAAAAACTTGCTAATCTGACTTCCTGCCAGCCAAAGTGGGACCAAGCAAACATGTTAGCTCACATCTAGTGAGTCAGAATGTACATGGCCAAACAGGCCAGTCTACTCTACTCTTGTCTTTACACTTGCAATTACCACAAAATTCATTAGGCACTACTCTCTAATGACTCAAGCTTGTATGCACCAACATAGAATCATAGAATGCATTGGGTTGTAAGGGACCTCCAATGGTCATCTAATCCAACTCCCTTGGAACAAGCAGAGACTTTACTTGCTAGACTAGACTGTCCAGAGCCCCATCCAACCTACCTTGAATGTCTTCAGGGATGGGGCCTCAATCACCTCTCTAGTCAACTTGTTCCAGTGATCCATCACCCTCAGATTTAAGTATATTTTCCTCATGTCCATCCTAAATATGCCCTTTTCCATCTTCAAATCATGACCTCTCTCATCCTATCCTTCTCTGCCCTATTGAACAGTATTCCCCAACCTTCTTACAGGCCCCTCTCAGGTACTGAAAGGTTGCTGTGAGGTCCCTCCTGAAGCCTTCTCCTCTTCAGGCTGAAAAAACCTAACTCTCAGCCTGTCCTCGTAAGAGATTTGCTCCAGTCCTCTGATTGATTTTGTGGCCCTTCTCTGGACACACTCTAATAGGTCCTCATCCTTCTTGTGTTGGGGGCTGCAGAACTGGATTCTGCGATATTGTGTAAAAAAATATATATCACATGGTGAGTACTGCTGATCTCAGTGGCCGAAAACTCTGAATAGATTTTAGTTCCCTTTTCCCCTACTACTTCTTGCCTATAATCCTGAGGAAAGCTCTTCTCTCAGCTGATCTTGATAATGGAAGATACATGAGGCATTCTTATGCAAAATCTCACTAGAAGTAGAATTCCTCTCAGCCAGCAGACTAGGCTTCTTAAGGTCTGCTATCCACTTGTGAATTTTCTCATTGAGGGAGTAAGTTTTTTCTGCCTGTATCAAACGATTGGAGAGCTTTGGGGAATCCAGGTAAATTTTTGTACATGTTTATCTTATAAATAAATGTGCAAAATTTTAAGAGAAATGGAATCAATATGTTATATTATGTATAAGGGCATATAGCTAGAAATTTTACTTCCAGATTTTACTGGCTATTAGTTGTGGAGATGAAAATATGGCAAGCTGATTACATGTACTTTTCTTTATCAAAGTTTCGTATTTGAGTCTCTGAAATTTTACTGAGGCCAGTTTTATTGTTCTTTACATTTTGAATGATAAGAGAAAATACATCACTTATAGGAAATAATTCTTAATATTTCCTTTATTCAATATTTGTGGCTGGTTGGTTTTCAGTAGGGGTATTTTTCTGTATATTGTAAGCTGTATTGAGATATCTGTTTATGTGTATAATATTATTTGTTTAGTGGGTGGTGGAAACATTTTTCTTTCCAGAAAAATGAGTCAGAATGGCAATTAATGCCCTACAACCATGTGAATTTTCCTTTAAAATCATATGATAACCTGAAATTCTAGAAATAAGGCTGGGAAGTTTTCAGAAGGAGTCCAAGTTTTTCTTCCATGAGACTTGGGAGATGTTGCATTAGTTTTAGTGAATACCCAGATTCAAATCAAAGACATTCATAAAGCTGTCACTGTACACACTATATAGAGAGAATATTCTGAATAAACATCTACCTATTTGCTTAATTTCTGGACAGACTCACTAGACAATTTACATTATTCTAAAAGCTATTGATTTGCCTATAATAAAAATAATTTTGAATGCCCAGATTATTAAGTACCATGTGCTTTGATAAAACCATGCTAAAAAAATACAGCAATATTTTTTTTTCAGAAAGGGGTATCAGTCTGGTTTTGTTGGGCAGAAGTTCTTGATAGAAAATTGAAGCTATCGAGCTTCTGTCATTGAAGTCTGAGTTGCCGATGCAACCACGTAGACAGCTACCAACATGAAGACAATGGAAATAAAACTTTGCCTTAAACTTTGGAGGACATAGCATGAACAGATGATTAATGCACGAATAGATGTTTTGACTATGGTGTGACAGCAATAGTTTGGGACAAAGCTGATATGTCATATGGTCAAGTCTTATGCCTTCACTAGTTCTGGTCTTAAACTGACCTGGAGTGGGTAAACTATGTTCTCCTGTCATGTTCCTGCAATATCATATAGTTGGTCTTATGACTAGGTAAAATATGAGAAAAAGTAATAACAAAGGGACAACAAAGGTCTAGATGAATGCATAATAAATAAGATTCAGAAATATGGAATGTTCAAGCAGGAGCAGTGTCTTGTCTATTTCTGACAATCACATTCTCTTCATGAGAGTATTGGTTTTCTCTTCCTGGTATTAGAAGGATGTTTGAAACAATGATGTCACTGGGGAATCATTTAGATTTTTTACTATCTTCTCCATCCTAGAGGTGCACTTTTCAAGAAAATCCAGACAGCAGAATCATAGAATTGCCTGGGTTGAAAGGAACATCCAAATGTCATCTAGTTCAATCCCCCTGCAGTGAGCAGGGACATCCTCAGATAGACTATGCAGCCCAAATAACCTGCCTCTTCACCATTTTAGCATCTGATGAGGACCAATCTCTCTTGTATACCCACCATCGTCTTTTGTTTGCTGTCTTTCTGCTGTTATCCCATACTTCCACCACCTGCATTCATTGGTACAGAGGACTGCAACATCCTAACTACACTTTTACAAATGCTGCACTTATTACTAGAGAGAGACTGGCTTAACTAGCAATTATAATTAGACTCAAGGGAAAGAAAAGTAACCTAGAAATTGTTTGATACAATCAAGATGTATAAAGATAATTCTTAAGTCTCTCTGTCTGGAAAAGGAAATAGTTAAGCAATATTCAAACATTAATTCAAAATGGCACTTTTGTGCAAGCATCTACACCCTCTCAAATCTATTAACTTCAGCAGAAGTTAAATCGTGCCTTTATAAAGTTGCCAAATAATATTTAGATCTGTATTTTCCTACAACTTTGGTATGTGGATTTCTTTGAACTTTCCATCTAGTTCATCATTCCTTAAATCCTTAGGGGTTACAGCTCCAATCCCTTGTTGAAGGCAGTGAGAGGCTGGGAAACCATTGTGTATACAAAGCCTCTTAGTGAATCTATGGTGTAAGAAACAGATGTAAGCAAATATATTTGAACAGTGCAACCATCTCATATCTCAGCAAATGTTACCATCCGTCTTATATGCAGCTTCCATTTCAGATCATAAGCTGAAATGCCAAAATATTTTGCACTGAATTTCCCAATAGAGTGCAAAGAGGAAGTTCAGAAAATATCATAAGTCATTATGGAGTGAGACCTTTTTGTCCCACAGGCACTTTGTACTTTGGAGGGAAGGGTATGGCAAAATTAATCTCACTTCAGAATACTTTACAGTTCATGTTTCCTGATTATCAACTTAATGTATATGCTATTGAACTAGGAAACTGACATAAATTTTGGGAAGGGAAACTCAGAAATGGCAATGTTTGCTGTATGAGCAGGGCCACAAATAAAATATTCCTTTCTCAGTTCCCTATCTGTCTAACAGACCAATCTCATTGTACATTAGAATCCACAATATGGCTTCCAGTATAATGTAGCTCATCAAAGCAGGAAGTGGTGCCATGCATTAAAGAGAAACAGAAAGATTTAATGGAGTTTCTTGCTCTCTAATGGTTCTTGGTGTTACCTTTACCACTTGCTACTCACTTAAAGTAAATGAAAGAGGCTACACTGCTGATTGTAAAACCTTACATGTGATCGGGAACCTTTTACTCTTAAGGACCTTGCAAATTTGGCTGAAAAGAGCAGAGTTTGTTCACAGTACTCAGGAGAAATTTAATAAAAGAAATCCATTTATACTCCTAATACAGTGGTAGCAAATTATTCAGTATATTTTACAGCATGTATGAATGTAATTGGTCTTACTGTTATGAAAATGTAGAAAACTGCTCAGAAACCATATACGATAAAAAGAAAAGTTCCTTTAAAGGCACATTTCCACTTTCCAAAAGGTCTACATGATTATTGTCTATTGTCCAGATTGTTTACTTTACTCTAGTTTGACACAGTACATTTTAATAAATTTCAAATTAAAAAAATCAACTTACTGTTATATTTTCCAAAAGTGTGAGCTGTTGAATTGGCCAAGTTGGATTGTAATTTCTAAGTTCTAAAAACTTCAGACACTGGGGTAAAGTTGTAGTATCTCTGATGTTCTCATCCCATTACAGAATTAAAAAAAAACCAAACCAAAACAAAACAAAACAAACCCCAAACAAACCACCACCTGACATGTGTTATCACAAATTCAAAAGAGATCAAAGACAAAGGCTTCATTATTCTGTCTGGCACTGCAGTTATTCTATCATTTTCTTTAGGTAGATAAAATCTCTGCTTGCATAATTTGTGATACATATACCTATCTCTATGTTCTACTTGTACTCACATGTGAGTACATTTGTGTTAGCCAGCAGTAGATGGCATAAACCTGATAATATCTGTAGTAAATATGTACTTCCTCTCTTCCCTGCATATGCAAAAGAGAGAACTGTATGGTGCCCCGTGGATAAATTTTATATATGTCTATCATGTTTTGGGATGCATTTATTGTAACATTTTAGCATAATACAAACAGTTTAGAAAGACTGGATTTCTCTGTGACACTGAAGGACCAGGAAAGTTAACTTTAAGTTAGAAAAGTCACAGGTAAAACTATTCCAACATAAAAGGCAATCCATGTAATGTGATACAATCAAATGCAAGGCAAAAGGGAGTAAAACCCCAGTTTAGAAGCTCCTCTGTTGCCTGGGAAAGTATTCCCTGCTGCACAGGCCCCCACCTTTCACTGTGATGTTGTGTTTTAATTGCACTGAATTCAAATGCATTGAGCTTTTTCTCTCAATTAATATTAAATACTGGTCCTGAAATATATTGAATGTATGAATGAAGATAGGTTTTATCCACTTGGAATTGTTCAACTTTGTCTGTTCCCCAAGAAGTTACATGCCTTTGACAGCATCTGAGTGTATTGATTGACATTTGTTCCTATTATATTCCACATATTTTCATTTCATCCATATTTACATAGACACAAAATGAAGATAAGAAACAAGGGCAAAGGTAGGATGATCCACAGGGTACAAAACACTACAAAGGGAATGAAAAGCTGACACATACGCTCCCAAACTAGGATTTCTGGGAGCTTGCAGTTCCCCAAGGAGTTGGCAGGAATAAGGCTAGTCTGATATATAATACAGATTCTAGTACAGTTTATGATTCCTAATGAGGGACACTCATAATTTTAGGGAGTACATTAGTTTTTAAAAGGACTATGCATTTTCTTATATTTATTACATGTTCAGCTCTCAGTTTCAGAAACAGAAATTGGAAGTTGCTTAAAAACAGATGTATGACCACTGTCTAAAGGTAGTACCAGCAGTGAAATTGTTAAACAATTGTATAAACACAGCAAGGATGTAACAACATGCTCAGTTTCTCTAACCCTACAGGACGTATCTCCACAGACAATCAGCAGTACTACAAGCCTCAGACCAGGAACCTCTTTAAAGTACTATATGTGTGAACATGGTAACAGAGACTTTCTCATTGCTCCTCTTTCTTTCTCTCCTCTTTATGCCTATAGGATGGCAGGCCACGAGTAAAGGACCTTGTGGACATTTTTGAGAAGCGTTCACAATCCAGAAGTAATTTTTTTGTGAAGAGGCAACCCTCCAAATGCTCAGGAGAACCTTTTCAATCAGGATTACAGGAAAGGCAAGCAAAATTTCAGAAATTTGAAAAAGAATATGGAACTACTTCTGCAGGACCCAGTACCCTTCACAAATATGATAGTCCTGAACACCCTCTGGAAGACAGCATTTCAAATGATGATGAAACAGAGAAAAGCAAGGCCTTAGCAAA
The DNA here is from genome assembly GCA_013397515.1 of Upupa epops. Taxonomy (NCBI): domain Eukaryota; kingdom Metazoa; phylum Chordata; class Aves; order Bucerotiformes; family Upupidae; genus Upupa; species Upupa epops. Next base: position 11,525 of record VZRI01012381.1, read on the forward strand.
CGAAAAGCCAAATCCTGCAGAAATACAACCAAAACAAAATCTTGCACCACAAACGAGTGAAGCAAAGCCAAAATATTCAAACGTAGCTGCATATAAGCCAAAGTTCATGTCCCAGCCTTCTGGCTCTAGACAACCTGCAACGACATCCTTTATATGCCATGGGAGCCCCCGCAGCAATTTTCTTCCGAAACAACCACTATCAATCCCAAGAAAAAAAACCCACTCAATTAAAGCAGCAAAGGAAATGAATAAAAATAGTGATTACCCTACAAAAGCTGCAGGAAGTCCTATGTCTGGCATTACTCTGAAGACACGTAACCGCTATTGCAGACCATTTAAAAGCACCCTCAAAACTCTGAAGGAAGATGAGGAGGAAGAACAGGAGGAGGCGGAAGAACAAGAGTGTACTGTCTTTCTTAAGAAAACCATCCAGGAAGAACCAAGTTCTTCTCATATGTCCCATGAAATAAACACAGAGGTTGCTGCAGAAAGACCATTAGATGAATCTCAAAACAAAAATGGCAGTGGCGGGAAGTCAAGAAATGTCAAGGGCAAAGCTTTGCCCATAGTGCTCAGGCTGGATGAGTCCCTACAGAAGCCAGGAAGACCATCCAGTAGTATTCAGTTGGAACCAGTACAGAACAGAAGTTCAACTGAACGTGAGTCCTCTCTATTCTTTCTTTCTGGGTATTTGCTTTCATATAGATTTAGTAAACCTACTTGCTTTTGAAAGTCAGTTAAAGAGAATGTTTTTTCTTTTTTCTTTCTGTTTTTGTCTTTTTTCAAGAATCAAAGTCATCTCAGGAAGATGCCACCCCCACAGCACTAATTCTTCATTAGTTTATCCTGATAAACAGCAGCTTGCCATAGTTATTTGGCTTGCATCTGTGATTCAGGTGCTGAGTAAAAGAACAGGCAAATAGAAATGGTTTTGCCATTCAGTAGAGCTTTCTGAGATCTAAGCTTTGGTGTCTTTTATCTGTACTAGGGCAAAAACTAAGCTTTGTATTGTCTTAAAAGAAAAAGAGAATTCCATACAATGTCATATTTGTGTTAAGGGTGTGTGCCTGTGTTACAGAAAACCTTGTATTGTCTGATTTAAACCAGATGTTTGAAGTCAGCTTCCTCTGAAGTATCTGTTCTCTATTTTCTTTGGTTGTATCCTTTCCCATGGAAGCTGCTTTACTGTTTTTTCATAATCAAGTATTCACTGGGGGTGAAGTAATTTTAAATGTTAGGAGCTGAAGGACTCATCTGTGATGTGGCAGTCTTAGTTATGTGCAGGAGGACTCTTCCTCGTGCTTACATAAATACTACGAGATACTGTTTTGGTGTTGATCTTGCTTTGGACTGGAAACTTTCACCTGTTCACATGTTTTAATCATGAAAATTTTCATGATTAAACCTTTGCAAGAGTCGTGCTGAGAAAAGTTTGACTATTGATGCATTAATATTTTCCAATTAAGTCAGGCTTTAAGAAATTCCTTTTTGGGCCTGTGAGTATGTGGTGTGCTCCTGTGTTATGTCCCATTACCGTGATTTTTCCTGAGACTAGGCTAAAACTGGAAAACTGTGTTGTGCTTGCAGAGTAGCTCATAATGATTTTGTTGTGCAAAAGGAAGCTTTTTTCAAAATCCAAACCTTTTCACTGTGTAACTGCTCGAAAAATTCTGAAGTCCTGTATTTATAAAAACTACATCAATTAATTGAAAAATTTAGAGTCACAGGCATATTTTTCCTTTTCTGAGCCAACTGGAATTGTTTAAGCAAAAACAAATTTGACAGAAGATATACATTTCAGTGCTAAAAATGGGGTTTGGAATTGTGAAGGGTTTTTTTTTGTCTGCTTATGTTCTGCTTAGGGTGGCAATTAGATATCTTTTTCTCACCCTGCTCTGAAATTTGTTTTAGACTACATAGATGGGATATTTCTCTGTATGTTAGCAACCAAAATCGTTACAGTATTACAATTTCAGAACCCAGGAATGAGTGTGGGTAATTGCACATCTAACGGCAGGAAAGAGTCAGTTCCAAAAGTTAGAAACCTGTGTAACCTGTGTAATCAGCAGTCTTGGGACTTTTAGTACTTTGCTATTTAAGTAGTGGAGGAATTTATCAGGTTTCAAATATACAGTTGTTGTCATATATATTTTTTCAAACATCCATGAAGACAAATTTATCCATAAAAACTTTAGTTCTTTGTTCATAAGTAGAAAAACTGTTGCTATTTTTCCTTTGATTTCTATGTTAACACAAGAAAGGTCCTTGTAATGGTTATTGATTCCTCTTCTCATGCAGCTAAAGAAAGCTTTTTCGGTACTTACGGTAACTTTTGGTTTGATATTAAGCATAACCAAACATTTGTCATTATTCTGTGTTTAAGTCACTTTTTTTTCCAGTGAGGCAAAAGTTTATTTTTCCAATATGCAGGTGTGAACTTCAAGAAAATCTCTATAAGACAAGGGAGTTCTTTTCAATTGTAATTGGTTTAAACTGAACTGTGAATTTGTTTTTTTCCTTCTGCTCTCCTCTTCCTTCCTGAGGAAGTTATCTCTCTGGATAACTTTCAACATACTAATTATACAAAATTCTAAGTTAAACAGCATAGCACTCAAAACAGTAACTTAATTTGTTCATGTTATATAAACTTTCTCAAAATGAACTCTCAAAGCAATAGTTTATGTGGTTGGGTTGTGGCTTGAACAGAGAACATGAATTCAGTGCAGAACACATGCATACTGTTCCACTTATGTAATTATGCCTTCTGTGCTTAGAGTTCTCCATAATCATGTTTTTAAGTCTGAGCCTGTTTGTTGAGGGTGTAGCTACGGTGTAGCTTCTCAAATTGCCACTTTTGCTAGTGCAGACTTTTAAGTCCAGCTATTTACAATTTATATGTTTATATATAATATATATATATTTATTTATATATACCAAGGCCTTCACACAGCTTAATGCCAAAACATCTTTTTATTCCTTATCTCTTCCCTTGAAACTCTGTCTCTGAGCAAGAAAAACCTCCAGCAAGACTGCATGAGTGCTCATATATGTTATTCTTGAATCTGTAACTCTAATTTCTGTGTTTTCTGCAGAAAAGCTTACGTTTAAAAAGTTGAAAAGTTTCTGCCCACCCACTCTCTCCTTTTCTCCCCTCAGTGACTTATGTGNTGGGGGTGAAGTAATTTTAAATGTTAGGAGCTGAAGGACTCATCTGTGATGTGGCAGTCTTAGTTATGTGCAGGAGGACTCTTCCTCGTGCTTACATAAATACTACGAGATACTGTTTTGGTGTTGATCTTGCTTTGGACTGGAAACTTTCACCTGTTCACATGTTTTAATCATGAAAATTTTCATGATTAAACCTTTGCAAGAGTCGTGCTGAGAAAAGTTTGACTATTGATGCATTAATATTTTCCAATTAAGTCAGGCTTTAAGAAATTCCTTTTTGGGCCTGTGAGTATGTGGTGTGCTCCTGTGTTATGTCCCATTACCGTGATTTTTCCTGAGACTAGGCTAAAACTGGAAAACTGTGTTGTGCTTGCAGAGTAGCTCATAATGATTTTGTTGTGCAAAAGGAAGCTTTTTTCAAAATCCAAACCTTTTCACTGTGTAACTGCTCGAAAAATTCTGAAGTCCTGTTTTTATAAAAACTACATCAATTAATTGAAAAATTTAGAGTCACAGGCATATTTTTCCTTTTCTGAGCCAACTGGAATTGTTTAAGCAAAAACAAATTTGACAGAAGATATACATTTCAGTGCTAAAAATGGGGTTTGGAATTGTGAAGGGGTTTTTTTTGTCTGCTTATGTTCTGCTTAGGGTGGCAATTAGATATCTTTTTCTCACCCTGCTCTGAAATTTGTTTTAGACTACATAGATGGGATATTTCTCTGTATGTTAGCAACCAAAATCGTTACAGTATTACAATTTCAGAACCCAGGAATGAGTGTGGGTAATTGCACATCTAACGGCAGGAAAGAGTCAGTTCCAAAAGTTAGAAACCTGTGTAACCTGTGTAATCAGCAGTCTTGGGACTTTTAGTACTTTGCTATTTAAGTAGTGGAGGAATTTATCAGGTTTCAAATATACAGTTGTTGTCATATATATTTTTTCAAACATCCATGAAGACAAATTTATCCATAAAAACTTTAGTTCTTTGTTCATAAGTAGAAAAACTGTTGCTATTTTTCCTTTGATTTCTATGTTAACACAAGAAAGGTCCTTGTAATGGTTATTGACTCCTCTTCTCATGCAGCTAAAGAAAGCTTTTTCGGTACTTACGGTAACTTTTGGTTTGATATTAAGCATAACCAAACATTTGTCATTATTCTGTGTTTAAGTCACTTTTTTTTCCAGTGAGGCAAAAGTTTATTTTTCCAATATGCAGGTGTGAACTTCAAGAAAATCTCTATAAGACAAGGGAGTTCTTTTCAATTGTAATTGGTTTAAACTGAACTGTGAATTTGTTTTTTTCCTTCTGCTCTCCTCTTCCTTCCTGAGGAAGTTATCTCTCTGGATAACTTTCAACATACTAATTATACAAAATTCTAAGTTAAACAGCATAGCACTCAAAACAGTAACTTAATTTGTTCATGTTATATAAACTTTCTCAAAATGAACTCTCAAAGCAATAGTTTATGTGGTTGGGTTGTGGCTTGAACAGAGAACATGAATTCAGTGCAGAACACATGCATACTGTTCCACTTATGTAATTATGCCTTCTGTGCTTAGAGTTCTCCATAATCATGTTTTTAAGTCTGAGCCTGTTTGTTGAGGGTGTAGCTACGGTGTAGCTTCTCAAATTGCCACTTTTGCTAGTGCAGACTTTTAAGTCCAGCTATTTACAATTTATATGTTTATATATAATATATATATATTTATTTATATATACCAAGGCCTTCACACAGCTTAATGCCAAAACATCTTTTTATTCCTTATCTCTTCCCTTGAAACTCTGTCTCTGAGCAAGAAAAACCTCCAGCAAGACTGCATGAGTGCTCATATATGTTATTCTTGAATCTGTAACTCTAATTTCTGTGTTTTCTGCAGAAAAGCTTACGTTTAAAAAGTTGAAAAGTTTCTGCCCACCCACTCTCTCCTTTTCTCCCCTCAGTGACTTATGTGGTAGGGAGAGTGAATTAAAAGGTTTTGAGGCCTTTATTCTGCAAATTGAATGAGTTGTTTCATTGCCTGCAGATTCATGAGTGGCTCTGTCAAACCCTCCCCTTGTGTCTGACGTTTTCTACAAAATCTCTTGGTTGAAATATAGTCGGGGTCTCTGTCCAACTACATTTGTGGCAACCCACAAATGGAACACGTGGGGATCCAGACAAGGACCCACAATACTACACTACTTTGACACCACTACGATTTGAAACTCTATAGCTGGTCACTTCCAGCAAATTGACTGATTATTTAATTTTGAAGCACAAATGGATAAAATTGTGGTTTTGTGTTTTGTTCATGTCCTGGCAAAGGCCTTCTGTTAGGCAATATATAGCTGTAGGCAAAGCCTCTTGTGTAGAGCAACAAAGATGATGAAGGAAGTACAACACCCCACTTATGAGGAAAGGCTGAGGGAGCTGGGTCTCTTTAGCTTGGAGAAGAGGAGGCTGTGGGGTGACTACACTAATGTCTATAAATACGTGAGGGGTGGGTGTCAGGAGGATGGAGCCAGGCTCTTCTCAAGGTCATCTAGTGATAGGACAAGGGGCAATGGGTGCAAGCTGGAACAGAGGAGGTTCCATATAAATATCAGAAGGAACTTCTTCCCAGTAAAGGTAACAGAACATTGGAACAGGCTGCCCAGGGGGGTTATGGTGTCTCCTTCCCTGGAGACATTCAAGACCCGCCTTGCTATGTGTTCCTGTGTGACTTGGTCTAGGTGATCCTGCTGTGGCAGGGGGATTAGACTAGATGATCTTTCGAGGTTGCTTCCAATCCCTAATGATTCTATGATTCTATGATTCAAATGGATCCAAGAAGATTCAAAAAAGTATACTTGCTCTTGATTTGTGCAGTAGCATTATTTTATCTGAATACTTCATACAGACAGTGAGGCTGTTCCTCAGCTGTTTGCTTGTTATTCTGTTCTTTTTCAGTCTCTGAAAATGTAGACTTGAAGCATGTATTATTACCTTTCTCAGCAGATGCCCCTATTCCGATACTTCTATCACACTCTGCTGCACAGTCTCCACCTCAACTACCAGCCTCTCCACAAGCCCAGCAGGCCCAAGCAGCTTCCTGTCTGCTTGTCACAGACATCAAGCCCAGCTTTGAAACAATGTAAGTGAATATGACTTGAAAGGTCTTCATTCTCTCACCTCTTCCTGCCTATCACTTTGCTCTTTAAGCAGCAGATTAAGGCTGCAGTTGTGCTAGGTTTTGGGGGAGTGAGGTCCTACACTACTTTCCTTGTCCTGTCTTCTTCTTGGCATGTTTGGAATTAATTTTAATTAGCTTGGACCTTTCATCTATTCATGTGTTTTGCTAAACTGTATTATCTATAACATCTATCCATGCCATGTTATTAAGGGAGAGTAGATGGAGGAGACATCCCTTTTGGTCTTTATTCCATGAGTGTGCAAAGACTTCATACACTGGCAGAAAAACAGTTGTACCAAAAACTGAAGCTTTCCCTTGCATTTTTCTGGGGGAAAGGGTCTGGAGAGTCAGTCTACCAGTCAACATCCCAGGAAACAGCTCTGCCAACCAGAGACACTGAACTCAAACCTGGGTGTGAAACTACACTGAGGAGTAGCGGGAACACTGAAAAGCCTCTGTAACTACTTTCTTTGGAGCTGTGTACAAAAGGAGAACCTCCAGAGAGTCCCAGAAGCACTTTGGTTTACTGTCAAAACAGACCTGAAACAAGCTGATCCTGAGAATGAGTTCCTCTCTGGCTAGAAGTTACTACAAATAGCAAAAGACAGCAGACGGGAGGAATACATCTGGCATTAGAGTAGGAATGATGCAACATCGCTACCACTGCCATCAGCTTCCCATCTAGTGGCCAAATGCTTAAGAGGCCAGTGTGTCCTCTGTCTTGAGGGACCTGCAAAATTTACTTCCAGATTGGCCCTTGCTTCTCCCACTCTTGTGTGTCATCTGAACTCTGCCCCCTATTAAGTGTCTGAGCCTGGGTGCTGACATCTTTGCTTTCACCATGTCTCATGTCTGTTTCTCTTAAGCCGAATTTAAAACATCACATTCTGCTTCTAAGTCCTTTTTTTGATTGCATTTTTTGATCATGACCGTCAGCATGAGTTTTCTTTCCAGTATTATTGTACAGTTTAAAAGTCCCTGATGACATTAATTACAACCTCAGTTTCTTGGTTTGACACACTTTGAAATCAGTATCAGAAACCTTTTAACTGGCCTAACCTTAAACCAACATTATTCTTAAACCTAACATTATTCTTAAACCTAACATTAAACCAACATAACTCTACAAGTCAGGGAGCAAGTCTGTGAGTTACTTTTAACATTGAGCAAACCTCTGGTCTTCTCCTTGTGCATTGTGTAAGAAGTCTGCACCCAGGAAGAGAGTTTAAAAAGCTCAACCAGATTCTTTCCATTTAGTCTACCCATCTGCCTTCTCTATTTTTCAGACATGCTCATATGCGTCATATGTGAGCACATTTGGCTGATTTTCTCCATTTATACTCAGAATCAAGGTGACCCCTACATTAAAAATGACAAAGAACTATTACAGATATTTTGTGCCTACCTATTTAGAACATAAGGCTTACCAGACTCTCCAGCTATTGTACAAAAGAGATTAAAAAGGTATCAAAACAATGGTAAATGCAATCACAAAACCATCTTCAGAGGCTTCACATGTCTACTTTATCATATTTACAGATGTCCCGTCAGTGAATTAAGTGTCGGATTTGTTTCATGGGGTAAGATACATATATTTCTATGTCAGTTGTAAGAACCTGTAAGCGTCTTATATTTTCAGAAAAGCAAAAGTATATTGTATCAAGAAACTTGTGTAATTACACTGTTTCTGCAGTTATGCATTAAGATGGTTGTGTTGTAACACTAGTGTTCTATAAATAATATGACAGGTTCTGAAGAACTGCTTCAAAAATCTCTCCTCTCCCCCTCCCCCTTTTTGTGGTTAGAAATATTCTCAGACCATAAAGATTTTCATATGTAGCCCATTATAAATGCTGCTTTTTTAGAAATGAAGTTGTGTGCTCTGGCAAATGAGACATTGTTTTGTACTTTAAAAAAAAAATCCTGTTGACTTTAATTTTAATGTCACTTTGTTATCTGCCTTCAGTAAAAGACAATGAGTTACTATGTTATACCAGGAGCAGCCAAGAGACAGATTGTGACACAGAATTCTAGAATTCCAGTCTGCCGTCTGATGCCTCCTCAGCAGGCTCAGTCTGTGCTAGGCACATTATTATGTATCATTTATTTTGCTACCCATCCCTGCCATATAGCAATGTGGACTGTGGAGTTGAAACTGAGCACATGCTGTTTTCTTCCCTACCTACCTGCAGAATAGGAAGGAAGAGGGACATTCACAGTTTTTATTTCTGCAGGCCAGGCTAGAGGTTGGCTTTGTAAAAGAGCCTTTCTCAGTTGTTGGGCTGCGGCAAACAACTTGCTTATCATCTGTTTGGATTATTAGGTTTTCTTTTGTAATCAGCCATTTTTTGTAAATAGTGTACCTCATCAGCGGAACTAAAAGTGTTTAAAATTAATTTTCCACTCTTAAAAATAGATTGAGAAATATGCTATTTCATAGATCTACAAAACCAATCCAAGAAACTTAGTGGGTTTTTTGCACTCATACTGGTGTTACTAGCGCTTTGCAAATAATGCTAGAAATACTTTCTGCACAGCAAAAATTAAACACTGTTTTTTCTTATTGTCATATAGATTGTGGAAGAGGTACAAAGAGGGTAAGTGTTCACTTCAATGAAAAGCCTATTCTATTAAGCAAACAGAAATTTATTTAAAATCCCCTCAATGCATTAGAAAATTAATTGCAAAATTAGACAATTAATTACAAAATAAATCTATGTAGTGAGACCAAACTTCAGAAGCACTTACTTATTGTGACAGACAGAAGTAATACCAAGTAAGTAAAGCAAACTAAAACTAAATATTGAAGCTGGCTAGACACTAAAAATTGATCTTTAAAAAAGCAAAACCACCCCTTCTATTTACCCTCACATTTCATTTCATTGAAATTTTCCAGAAATAAGAACATTGTTATAAACCAATTGTTTCAGTTATAACACACCTGACTGTGTTATAACAGTCTCTGGGACCCTAATCTGGGTTCCATTTCGATCCCTAGTGGTCCAGTTTAACTACTGCCGACCTTGGCACCTTCATTGTAGCAGTGCAATCAATAACACAGGCTTTCTGGGACTAGAAGAGCAGTTAAAATTTCTAATCTGAATTAACTGGTGTTCTGGTGAGATAAGAAAAATCTGAGATGTTATAGTTGTGGCATTGTGTAAATAGAGTCGGAAAAAAGACTACCAGGTTTGAATAATGTGGTGACTTGGTTTGGGGAGATTAAATTAATTAGTATTTACATTTTGTGGTATAGTTTTTATGAAGCCTTCATAGTAGTTTCAGTTTCTTCATGTCTTTGCAAATTTATCTAAGCCATTGGAAACTGAATTTGTCTTACAGGGCCGAGACAGTGATGAAGACATAGGTGACATCAGGTAATAATTTTAAACTCTGTATGATACTGTGATTTTATTACAAAAAGCTTTCTGATAAAGATACTTCTGCTACACTTCACTGCAGACCCTGCCAGGCATTATTGAGTTAATTCATTAAATCTAGAGAAAGTCAGATTGTTCATGTGTTCTTTTCTACTTAGATCTGCTACAACCTGGGCTGAAAGAACTCCTGCAGTGAAAACATGTGGTTACTATGATCAAAAGAACAGAAGGCTGGTTTCTAATCTAAGTGTGAGATTTGGGAGAATCGGACAAATAAATAAAAAACCTTATATTTAAAATTTGTCCTTTCCAGTTGGCCAGTTCCATACTTAATGAGCAGTGATAACATTGAGTCTCCCCACAGGTTCTTTAGCTTTTTCCATCCTTAACTGTGCTGTCAGGCCCCTCTCCTCCACCCCCTCCCAAGGCAGGGGGAAAGTGCAAGCAGATCTCAGTTTTAGAGTATAAAAATTAAAGGAGCCTATCACCCATCACACCTAGATATAACAAATTGATTGAACTCCTCTGATAACCCCACAGGATCTTATAAAAACCTCCCCATCTTCTTCTTCTATGCTCTTACTTCTATAGTAATGAGTGACTACTGTTCACAAAGCCTATTCCCCCCTTAATCTCCCACCACTGGAACCTCTCGCAAACGAAAAATCCAAAAGGTCCCACTGCTTTCCTTCCTCTCTTTTACTTCCTTCTCTGTCCCATACTAATTGTGTGGGCCTGCATTTCCTGCTTTAATTTAAAACCCCCAGCTTTCCCCATCCTGTCCAGCATGAGGCAAATTTGCTCTCTTCCTGATTTAACAGTTCCTTGGAATTAACATAAATATTAAAACCTTGACAAACCTAATCTTCACCTGACCCATGTTCAGGCCAATATACCAAATCTTCTCCAATAGATCCTTTAGTCCATTCAAACATACAATAATTCACCATCTTAACTTTATCTTTTCTCTTTGTACATGAGCTATAATCCCAGTTTGCACTGTCATTTCTAATGGACTGTCTGAGACAGTACCACCTGATAATTCCTTGCTCCTTTTCTTCCCAGGACAGGACTTTCCCACTCTGTCCTTTTTTTCCTTGCAACTCATTTCTCTGTCCATTGTCCCATCTCCCTGCTTTTTCACTAATGGACTGTGTGGAAAATATCAATCCTTGACTCCTTCACATTCTGTGATCTCAACCTTCCAGCTGCAATCTCCTTCCAGCTACCTGTCCCAGCACCAGGCTCTCAGCAACTAATCCAGCCTTTAGCCTCCTCAGCTACCTTTCCCAGCACCAGGTTTCAGCTTCTGGTATCTTGTTCCCTGGACTCAACCTTCCAGCCTCAGCCTCTTTCATCTACCTGTCCCAGCACCAGGCTTTTAGCTTCCAGTGTCTTATTCCTCTGGGGCTCTGTCTCTCATCCCTGAATTCAACAGCTTCTGCCTCCTTCAACTACCTGTCCCAGCACTAGGCTCTTGGCTTCCAGTGTCTTGTTCCTTTTCTCAGGGAAGCCATTCACTCCTTTCTCTTTTGCTTCTTTTCTTCACTGTCACCCTCACGGGAGTACAGAACTGCAGTTAGAAAGACTACACAATCGCTTCCTATTTTCTCACCTGGGTCCTGTGCACAAGTTTTAATGGCTTCCATGGTTTCCAGGGAACCCCTTCCCTTCTTTGGTCCATGAGTCCCCTGTTAGGGATCATTGCTGTCAGCATCCAATGATGCCAGAGAGGATAGAAGAGACTGCTGAAATCAGCGGGGCACATCATCCGTTTAAGACTCTCTAGCCTCATGGCGTTGAGGCATCTGTCCTCCCAGATGAGACCCCAGATTGTGAGAAACAAGCCCATGTAATTTTAAAGATTTTATTGGGAACAAATTCAGTAGACCAAAGGACATACAGCGATGGGTACTTAAAGGGGGGTATGCACAAAACAAAGCAGACCTTTCCAAAGCTTTGTAGTATTTTTCACCCACACACCCACTTGAGCTTTTTTGCATTACTTATGTAAAGATGTCTCCTGCTTGAAATTTACAATCTTTTGATTTTGTCCATGTGGCAGTTACCCCTCCTGTCACATTCCTTTACAACAGCTAATAGCCATCAATGTGCTCCAGATAAGACGCTATCTGGAGCCATAAATTCCCCTTGGCTCATCATTTATATGTAACTGTGAAAAAAAAGGGGTTTATTCACACTTGTAAGGATACTTCTAAATTACATGAAACATGAGACAGGACAGGCTAAAATTAAATTCTTAGCATTCGTTATACTTCGCTTCTTGCAATCCTACATTCTAAAGTTGTCTGTTTAATCACTGCTACTTGTTTTCTAATGAAAGAAACAAAAACTGGCAAAAGTAACATTTTTATCACTGTTTATCACATAAGGAACCCACCTGAATCATTGTTTGGAATTACAGGCTAGGCCAAAAAATAAGCTCAGACCCTAGGTACTATGATCACTATTAGATGTTTTGTTGTGGTCGTTTTTCTTTCTAGGTAAACAAACACAGAACCCTCCTGTGAGAGGCCAGGTGTACAGTTTTAATAATCTGATTCCCATTGCAAACTTACAGATCCAGAATGTGAACGCTGATCATTCTTCTGACATTAAAGCCCTTTACTTTACAGAGTCTCTTGCCCCACTAATGTCTACATGTACAGGATTCATTGTATTGCAACAGCCAGAGACAGAGTCTAATTCCCTTGGATTATGTAACAGTCTAAAGCTCCTACCTTGAATGAATATACCTTTTTTCAGATGTAGAATGACTGTGTGGTCTTCATTCCATCTTTTTGTTTATATAATTTAAGCATGCCAGCCTAGCAAAAGTATCAAAAAAGGAAAAGGAGAGAGCTTCGCTCAATCTCTTCTGTGGGTTTTGCAAAACACAGTTCCTCCAGCTAAACTTTTGGCAGCAAGTGGCAGTGTATCTTTAGGCCTAATTACAGCCCAGGGCCCAGATCTCTGTACCATCCAGTACATGAGGCACAAAGCACCTTGGCATGATAGACACATTTACTTCACTGTTATTCATGGCAATGCACTTTTAGGTCATCAGATGATAAAAAGGAGCAGCAGGAGAAAGAACAAACAACAGGAATGGATGAACAAAAGAAAGAACAGAATGAAGAAGAAAAGCCAGAAAAGAGAATGAGGAAGACCAAAGTAAGCGCTTTTATTTAGTTATCTGCCCAAATACATGCAAGAAGCAATATTTAGCACTGTCAAGTTAAAAACACACCTTTCAGCTGGCTAAAAAACAATTTGTTATGCTAGGTAGGTAGTTCAAGGATCTGAATAGATTCTGAATAAAGGTTTAAATTACCCTTTTATATCAAGCTTGCTATTGTGGGCAAAGACCTTTTCACAGTTCTCATATAGTTTTCATTAAATTCCTCTCTCACATTCTTTCTATGCTTTGAAAAGCTTTCCTTTTACTTTTTTATTTAAAAATAATTTACATCACTAGAATAGTATAAGAAGTCCTTAATGAAAGTAAGAATTAGATCCCGTATGTTTGCTGAGCTTTTCTTCACTGGAGTCAGACACAACAGTATCTGAGATGAAGAGTTACTTCTTTGTGGTTTATATATTTACAAATCTGCCAGTGATCTCCTGTTAGCTATTGCTTCTTCACAATACTGCAGTGTTTTACTTCCTATTATGCTCTGTATACAGCAAAGCCGTGGTGATTCCCTCACAATACAGCCTCGATACTGTGGAGAGGCTGATTTGAGTTGAGAAGCAAATGTCAAAGGAAAATACTTACAATGGGTGAGCTGGTGTTCGTGAGACTCCAAGTCTGTTTTTCTCTCCAGTGAAGTGCAGGCATTACAGCACTCTGTGCTTTTACCCTGGAGACTGCTCTCTTGTGGTCATTAATGTTTATTACTCTTAAATGCAAATACATTTTTGTGTGTATCCCCATTTTCTCACTGCCTAATACAAAGGTATTTTTGAGCTATTCTATCATTGTTAAAAGCCACACACAAGATTAAGGTATCTTAAAGCCATAGATGGTAAAATCCAAAGTAGTTTCTTCATAACATACACTAAAAATCCAACAAAGAGTACCTTGACTTCCAGTAAACAGTGTGAACAACTCTTATGAGTACTTACTTGTAGGATCATTTATGCAATAGAATGGTAAACACAGATGATTATCTGGTAGACTTATTTATGTTAATGAATATTCACTAATACAAGTAGTTCTGCTAAAACTAAATGCAGCTACTCAGTGGAACTAAAAGTGTCTGCTTTGTGAACCTGTGAAAGTCTCCATTGGTTAGCTTGTTGGTTTCAGTATTTGTATTTCTGTGAGTTTCCCAGTATCTCAGTCAGCTGCTCTATTGCCAAGCCATTGCTGTCTCTTTTAAAATTCTTGATAATTTAAACTGAGTAGATGTGAATAGGAATGATGCTTTTCTGTATATTTTTCTATATTATTTGAAATACTAATGAAAGACATTTCTTTACAATTTTGTCTGAATACTTGGGAAAGAACTTAATTCTTCCACATTTGTGATTTGTTGTTTCTTCTCTTCAGTTACTAGGACTCCAAGTTCTCCATCATAGACAAAATTCTACTGACAACAGTGGAGAGGAGAATGAGCTGACTGTCAAACAGAGTGCAAAACTGAAAACAAGTCAACTAATTTATAGGCTTCTAAGGACAAAATACTGTTGTGAGTTCTGTTTCTTCACTGTGTGACAGAAAACATGTAAGCGTTACACCAAGGAGTAGCCTTACCAAGGCTGAATAACCAGCCACTAAAGTAAAAAGTTATCATGACTTACCCTCCTGTCCTTAGCTGTCATGTGAGGCTTACTTCATAGTTATTTTATAACATAATGCAACAATACAATCACTAGAACAAGTTAGGAACAGTATGTTGGACTCTTCATTGACCTGTGGAGAGGTAATTCCATGTAAGCCTTCAAACAATAAGACTTGCTTCTGTGCAAGGAACAATGATCACATTTTTTTGCATCTTGGTGTTAAAAACAATATGGGTGTTCCAACATTAGAAGTAAAGTATATGTTTATCTCATTCTTGTGGAAAGTTTCTAACTTGTTTTGTTTGAATACAAGATGTATCTCTAACTATATGGATATCATCAGGGGATCTGGTGAAGGGCAGGCTCAGAGGGATCTTATAATTGGTTGTAAGTATCTGATGGAAGGATGTAAAGAAGATGGAACCAGACTCTTTCTGGTGATGTCCAGCAGAGGCTCGCTAAAAATGAGGTTCTGTCAGAAGCATTGAGTGGTTTGGGGGAGATCTGAAGCATAAATCTATATTTGTGTAGACAGATGGAGACTCAAGCAGGGGCTGCTTAGAAAGAGACATTTCTTTGAAAGTTTCAAAGATCAGACAAAATGAGCCAGTCACTGATTTGGAACATTCTGTAAACTCATCCCCTTGCCAATCAGCTTTAAAACTATCTATAATTATGTGGTTTTCTTCATTTAGGTGGATATCGTAGAAAACGATTGCAAAAGATTCGTCAAAATTTGTTAAGAAGAAAGCAGCAATGCTGTATCAGACCTGCTGTGAAAGATCCTACGACTGATGAAGATGTGTGTGATGAAGTTGCTAAGCAGGATACTGTTGCCAGGTATGTATAAGGAACACATGAATGGGAAGCAGAGATTCACTCCAGACAGCCTAGATGAGGAAAGTTTTAGAATCTTATACAAATACCCATCCATTTATAGCAGAAACATGTAACTGAGCTATTCAAACTTAAGTATTCAGAAGAATGGATTCTGAAATCCAGCATCTCTAAGCACTCATTCATGCTCAAAAGGAATTCATATTATTGGAAGAGTATTGCATTCCAAAGAAGAACAAAATGAAAAACATGTGGGATAAAAATCTGTAGGAAATGCAATTCTCTTCCCTCCTTCTTTTTTATTGTTCTGTGTTTTGAAGTCACTTGCCATCTTTAGGAGCAATGGAAACATTTGCTGTGCTGAGAAACTCCTAACCACCAGCATTGCTCTCATGAGTTTTACTATGAGCCTTGCAACCTCTTTCCTGCAGAAGAAAGGGACTTCTGGAAGCATGACCATGTTGGCCCTTCAGAATAGCATGGATGATGTGTTTAATCCTGAAAATAAGCCTTCTAAAATTCCCATGAGGTGGATATAAGTTATATTTTCTTTACTTCACCAGAAACAACCACTGTGTGGCACAGTCTCACATGCAGTACTGCACTGCAGACTCCCTACTTTAGTGTGGCATATTTTCAATGACAAATAGACCTGCAGCTAGAGAAGTGCCAAACCTTTGAGCAGGGATATATCCTAGTGATCTTGTGAAGGCTGTCATGACCCAGAACGATGCTGGTGCCACCATTACTTGACCTCACATAAAAGTCTGCTTCCACCATTTTATGTGACAAACCAGTGCCCATTCTCCATTATATGCCCTGATGTGCAGAAATACATATCCTGGGATTCAGACAAGAGATCTGCATATGGGTGTAGAGGATTGCAATGCATAGGACAACCATCTTGAATCACTCAAGATTGGTCTTTTCCAACCTTATTACTGTGATACTGTGGTACTGTGATACTGTGATACTGTGATATTGTAATACTGTATATATTTATATTCTCTGAATATATAAACGTCTATTCTAACTACAGCAAATAGTTACATCTGTAGCTATCAATTTGTGCTTCCTTCCTAATAATTTTTAACAATTAGGCCTGAAGGTTCTGCTAATATGAAAATGTTCATCTTAATTGGCCTGAAATACATGCACTGATTTATACAAATAGAGAATTTCACAGCTTTGCTTATAATGCAAATTTATTTATTTACATTAACTGAAGATGGTAACCACCTATCTTATTTCCCTTTCAGTTACTGTAAATGATATTTCTAAATATTCTTTTATCATTTTTAATGCACTTCAAGAAAAGAAAAAAAAAGTAAAACCAAAAAGAGTATTTTTTCTGCTTTCCTGAATCTACTAAAAGTTAGAATTTCTCCTTCCAAGATCTAGTTCAATTCTGAATTAGATAACACATCTTCTTTAACATTACTGAAAATGCAACTACTATTTGACTGTAAGAAATCAGCAAGTGTGAGGAAAAGAGAAAAAAGAATCACTGGCACATATAGTTGTTGTCCATATAGAAAAGATGAGCAAGTGCCAGATCTTCCAATGCAAAATTTGTAGATGGTGCCAAAATTACATAGTTTAGAACTAGTACCAACAAAAGTAATGCGTGATTAAGGTGTTTTCTATTTCCAAACAATGACTGTTTATTTTCTTAATACCTCTTGTTTTCTCATTCAGTCAAAGCTGTGGCCAACATGAGGCTGAAAGTAAGTTTTACTTTGCACAGGGGATTTGGGGGTGGGGAATTTGTTCCTGTGTACTGCTTACCTTCACGTCCAGACCTCTGCAGCATTCCAAATGATGCAGTAGTACATAAACTTGCTAAATGCTAGCTAACAGGTAATGAACAAGAAAGTACAGTGACCAAAATAACCTTCTTTCCATGTGTGGCAACTTGGTTGAGATAGAAGTTTTGTCTTCAGATACTGTGATTCAGAAGCATGTCTTTTGTGATGGTAAATCAACATAAAATAACACGGGTATGCTTGGTAAAACCTTGACATAAGCAAGTGGGTTTTTTACAGGACAAAACCAGGTCTTACCCAGTAATACTACTAATTAAAGCTGCATTTTGCAATTTGAAATTTAAAAGGAACTTAAATTCAGGAGTTTCATACTCTCAAGAACACACATTCAAACCCTGTTTCTCCTTTCGTAACATACTTATTTATGCAGCATTCTCAGTTGATCACGAGAGCACAGCTCATCTTCTCAGCTTACAGTTAGATGCTAGTCATGGTAGAAGTATTCCCTGGCAATGCTGAATGAAGCTGCTGCCAGCTAAGAACAGATTTCAGGCACTACTCTGACTAATGGTTAGAATTGGATGAGGAAACTGAGCTAACCCTGCTTTAAAGGAGGTGGGGCCCAAAGGTTAGGACTATGACCAAACTGGGGAGTTTACTTGCTTCTGACTTCAGCAGATACACACAAGATATCACTCACTGAGTGTGTTGTTCAAACATCTTCAGTCAGCGCTCGAGACACATAGAAAAATGTAAAAGTTATTACACTGACTGGGCCACAATCAGTTATTTAGAATTTCAGTGAATAAAGTGTAAATACGTTTGTTTTCATTGTTCATGCTCTTTCATGTTCATGTGATTGGCAGTGCCATATTTAAATATCATGGGTGGAATTCCCAACTGGAATAAGTCTAAATCTCTGTTTTAATAAATAGACTGCTTTACAGAGTGAGTCCACATGCAAGTATATCACACAAATTGCATTCACATCCAGTAATTAATAACCTATAATGTATAAATGCATTAACTGTTTGATCTGTTAAAGACATGATACCACCTCCTCATGAAGAAATGAAAACAGATGAAGACAATGTAACTAGGTATGTTTCTATATCATTGAAATAATGTGCTTAATGCAGTATTTTCCATTGTTAGCATTTTTGAATTACACATAATAATTAGCAAGGATTGGGATGATAAGCAAATAGATATATGTCCAGATGGATTTTTGAAGCTAAAAATAGTGGGGTTTTTGGTCTTTTTGCAGATTTTTTTTCTGTAATTTATTTTGGTATGTGAGCAAAAGCTGCAATCACAAAAATTCTCAAACAATGAACTAGACAGTATGTATGAAATTAAAATCACAAAATAAAATGTTACCTTGATGAGTAACATGAAAACAGTAGGATGCTATATCTCAGTATCTAAAAATTACCTAGCATACAGATTTCTAATTTAGCATTTTAGAGCTTAGCATTTAAGTAATGTATGTTGTGGTTTATATGTTGTTGGCATCAATGAAGAATTTAAACTGGACTTTTCAAAAATAATGCTACATTTAAATTGTGATAATTACATGCATAGTCCAAAGGTCTACATCACAGGATGAAGATAAGAATAGTTTCTGGTCCCGGGGACTCTTGAAGAGGCTAAAGGTCAACTATGTCAAAAAAAAAAGGGTACAAGGAAAACCTTCTAAAGTCAATGGGGGAAAAGATAATGGAGATTTGTTGTAAGAGTTTTCAAGGAAATAACAATGCATGTCAATTAATTCCAATCAAGCACTGATCACCTGCTACTAACATGTTCTCACAGAAGCCTCATGAGTCATGCATCAAATTGCAGTACAGGATGAAACTTATCTGCAAAATGACTGACCCCTTTCTTTTCACTTGCATAATATAATCATTCTCTTAAGAAGCTGTATTTGTTGCTTAAGTCTAGTAATTACAATATACCAAAAATATTCGGGGAAAAGTGCCAAAATAATCTGTCACCTTTGATGTAAATTTGCTGCATCCTTTGTCAAAAAGTACTTTGCTCACCAGTACAACGTAGCTGCGAAAACTAGTAAATATAGTCCCATTAATACAAAGTCTAAGTATAATATGCTAAACAAGAAAAGTCCAAGATTGTCTTCTTCCCATCTTGCTTAAAGGTTAAAAAAAGATCTGAACCAGTTTATTCTGATTTTGTGGTAAAAAAACCCCATTCAGTCTATGAGTACTGGTGTCAACAGACTTTCAAAACATCAGATTGTTTGTAGCCCTTGTGTTGCAAGTGTGTATGACTATTTAAATGACAAAAAAGTATATTCATGTGATATAAATACTTAGTAATCTTTTTTTTCCCCCCCCCAGCGTGTCATTGCCAAAAGAGTTTGGAAAAGGTAATAGCCTATGGCTCAGTCTCCATACTGATTCCTGACCTTTTTTCTGCATACATTTCTCTGTATCATGCTAGTTACAAAAATACATTCAAGGAAAGAAATGGGATTTCCCATCATTTACCCAGTTTCGGCAAACAAATTTCAAGTATTTTGAGTGATCCAGCTACAGATAGGGAGATACATAATCATTGCAAGCACTCTAAAAAAGCAATTAAATGTGTTTTTTAGAGAAGTCATGGTTTTGCTATGTGAGAGATCCACTACTTAATTTTATTTGAAATTAAATATGAAGAGAAACGCTTGTAAAGAAGAGCTTAATACAAGCCTTCAAAACTAAAAAGATATGCTTGTTGTTACTTCCAGCACTCGCAACGTGTGTGTATGATAACATATACTCATATAGATCAGCTCAGACAAGGAATAAAAAGCAAGATCTTACAGTTTTTGAGGCTGTTGTCTGAAGTGAGCTATAAACCTCTTATCTCCTACTGCTGTTTTTCTAGCCATTGATTTGATCACTGATTTGATCAGGAAAAATGGCTTCCTCTCTCAAATATGCCAGATGTGTTTCAAAGTATATTCTTGGGGTGAGAATTCTTTTCATTGATTTGGCAGTGCAGGATGACCTAAAAACTAGAATAGATGTGATTTGCATCCACTTCTAAGCAACACTGCATTGACCAGAGTGTTACAGAAGTGCCTGCATGAAGGCTAACATGTACCTCAAAAAGTGTACTTCATGGTGAATACCTATTAATATTAATTATTAATTATGTATTTATATATTTAATATTAATTATTATTAATAAGGAGTCTTATTTTGGAAATAAGACTGTGTGGTGTTTGTTTTGCACTGTTGATTGTGCACATCAGACTGTAGATGCTATTGTAGCTATAGTACCTGACACAATTTCTTGTCAGTTTAGCTACAGTGTATTCACTACTCAAGGATCATGCAATAATTTTTTTATTCCTTAAAACACTATTGTTTCAGCTGATGAAGACGATGTCTGTGATGCTGCTGCTTCCTCACGTTTTCCCCTACCACATACTGAACCTGAGTAAGTGAAAATTAATATTAATCCCCAGATAAAAGTCTGTAATACACTGTAAAACATTTTTGAATTATTTTACTAGAGACAGATAGCCATTAATACATGGTTTATTTGGCATTGTCAGCCCTATTTGTAATTGTTATTGTAGCCCTACCGTTAACAATGACATTTGAATATTCCCTGTTTTTATTTCAGATCAAAGTAGTAACTATAGTATAGGATAAATATGAGTGCTTTGATTTTCAAAAAGTTCAGTTCCTGATGGGCACAAGGTAGAAATGAATACATGCCATACCGGTACTTCACTATAGATTCTCTGCATGCAGTCCTCTTTCAATCAAAATTTGGAAACTGTTAAGTACTTGATCTCAGCTGCAGGAGTATTTGAAGAGAAAAGGAATTAGTGTCCTGTGTTATAAATGAAGTGTAAAGTTCAACCTGGAAAACCTTTATTCCTGGACCAGGAAGTTGACTATTTCTGTAGCACAGATGTGTCATGAAAATAAATGCATCTGTGAAGATGATTGTAACATGTTGTATTCTGTTGTCAGTAGCTACACTCAGGTAGAGATACAGAGTGCAGTACAATAATCCAGTCTGAAGGCATGAAAATATAGAGGGCTCTTTAAACTATGTATCCAAAGGAAAAGACATGGTTCTCCATACCTAAATCTAGGTTAGCAAGTATATTGATTGTCACTGAAACAGTCATCCACAATTCCTACAAGGATCAGGAAGGATCATAAAGTAGTGAGCCTTTAAATTCCCATGTACAGCATGAGGAAGAGCAGTTAGGGCTTTAAACCTTTCTATACTCAGGGCACAAGTCAAATAGTACGAGGGAAAAATAGCAAAACTTGAAATGGGTCCTCTAAAGTAGATTTCCTCACATATCAAAGTCTTCTATGGACACAAAAGACTAAAACACCTACTGTACAGCAGGATAAGATGTTCCAAATGCCTCCAGAACTATTCAGCTTAGAGATTCTAAAGGATTGGTTATCATTTACCTAAGCTTCTTCTGTAGCTGTACATGTGGTGGATATAAAGTTATTATGTAGCAGCTAGACATGTTATAAACAATTTCCTATATTCATATATATGACATTAACATCAGAACTAATTGAAAGAGAAACATATGAAAAACACACAAACTTTTTACTCTTTTGAAATAAATCAGTGCAACATACAAAGACACATGAAGAGAATGCATTTTCACCAAAATTATCAGGAAGGTTTTAAATACTTCATATGTATTGCTAATTTAGTTTTTATTTGTAACCTCATTTCAGACCATTAACATCAGCAAGCCAAAATTTATCTAAGCTTACAAAGACAGACAGAGATGTACTATTGCTCAGAAAAAAGTTCAAGGTAAGTTTTTTTCAACTTAAGTCTTGTTCACATAAAACATAACGATTAAACTATCTGCATGGTGTCCTGTAATTTCTAACTTCTAATCTGTAAGCAGTCAATTATTCTGCATTTGAGAGGCAAAGTATTGCTACTTGTAAAAATAATTATCTGAGCACTTTCACATGTAAACCGAAAGCATGGGCACATACTACATAGTATAAACAATCACATTAGCTTTAATACTTTAGTAATAAATGTGAATATGTTGGTCTAACATTATCCTAAGCTTTTTGTGGGTGGGTTTTAACCAGCATCTTTTTATTTTATTTTTGCAGTTTGAAGATGAAATCAAAGTTATTTGCTCCACCACCACAATACAGAATATGCCCTGGATAAAATGGACATCTCAAGAACTATGCGTTAAACCAGGGGAAACTGTTGAAGTTATAGAAAATACAGATGATGCCAAGTTCTGTGTAGAAATAAAAAAGGAAAATGTAAGTTTTATTGAAAAGCTGTAGTACAAATAAAATTGTCAGAGAATGAGTTGGGATGTGTCACATCCCTCTTCCCTGTCACATTAAGTGGAGCCTTGTACTTTTTCTTTGCCTGGTGGTTGACGAGATGTGGATTATTGTTATTTTATTATTGTAATTTAAGAGTGACTCACCCTAAAAAAATTAAAAGGTCCAATAGTTGAGACATACCAAATGTGAGACACTTTGCATCAACTAAGAACAACAAACAACATGTGTTTGTTGTTTCTGTCCCTCACTGCCTGAAAGAGTATAGATATGATTTTACCCCACAGATTTTACTCAAAGTAAAATTCTTGCTGCACCTCTGGGAAGCACTTGCCTGCTAATTATAGCCTAGGGGAAATCAGAATGCTGTTACTGACTTTGGTTCCTAGGGATGTATTATCTTTTCAACAGGCTAGGCTGGAAACTGCTTAGCAGCCCTCACAGCCCCTAGCTGATATATCCATCATATGTGTCCTTGTTGACATGCCTGCTTGTTCAGGGAGCAGCATGAGGCCTTAAAGTGTTTCACTGAGACACTTGGCAAGGTGTGCATTGACAGAAATGACTGCATTTTTTGAGAAGTCTACCGTTGGTTTTGTTTTATTAATGGGCTTCTGTTTCAATACTTTTCAGATCTGCTAATGAAAATTCCTTTGTGTAGGAACAGACTATGTTCAAAGTAATGGCATCCTTCCACACATCTTTATGTATTCTACAGACCTATATAGTAAACTGTCCAATCCCTTAAATCTCTGAAGGGTATTCAGCCATTTTTCCTGTTTTTTACTACTCTTAGCTTGACTGTTGCAGTCTGGAGTGCAGCTGGCAGGCCTCCAGAACAAGGAAGAATGTCTTGTGTAATGAGACAAATGTTTTTCATAAGATGCATTGCACTAGTATAGTCACCTCCCAAAAAGCATCTTTCAGTGATGAATTTTTGTAATCAAGTGATTAACAAAGTAGAAAGTAGTTCATGACTGTTTTCCTCACTTAGTCTTGAAAGCCTTTCAAACAGTGACAGGATCTTTTTCTTTATTATGCATAAAAGAGCACATCAAGTAAAAATATCTGCCCTGAAAACCCCTGAATAGAACTCTCTCAATATTCACGTTAACTAATGAAGTTTGAATTGTACTCTGGTTAAGTGTCTGACAGCTTTGGTAGCCTGCTCTAGTTCCTACATAACTTAAAAGTTATACATAACTTTTATAACTTAAAAGCTACAATTTAACATTTTGAAAGCCAGATAGACTGAAAATTTTCAATTACAGATACTTTTTCATCTTACACAAGAATTCTTTCATTTGATCATTAATGTATGAAGCATTTCCATAGCTTTATGTCTTTACTGGCAATTAAAGAAAATTACAGATTATATTACAATGTTTTTCCACCTTTTCAAGTGAGGGTTGATGGTCTGTATTCTGTGATCACATATTTTAATTGTTATGAAATTATTTGAAGTTTCAAAAATGAAGCAAGGAATTGATTCTTATTTATCTTCTCAAATTCCTTCTTACTGTTTCCTTGATCTGACCTATATACCTTCTGTAGATTTTTCCTTAAACATTAGATGTTAGTGCCTGAAAATTTGTGTCTTCTCCAGGCTTCCTTCACATTGTTAAAGAGCAGCTGGCCCAATATGTTATAATTTTCAGTTGTGGTAAGATATCTAAAGAGAGTGTGCTCACTGATATGGAGACCACATAAATATGAACAAATTAGTCAGCAACGGAAATTTTGGATGTGTAGTTTTGGATTAGTAAGTCTGAAAGAGTGTGAGATCTGCAGGGGCTGTATCTCCCGCATCTTCATAATCTAGGGACCATCATAAGAACCAGGCACTAGGATAACTGTCATGTGCATACTGTCATGTGCCAGCACACCATGTTTGCACACTGTCTGTACACCATGACTGCAAGGAAAGAAATTATTCATGTAGTTCACATGAGAAAACTAAAATAAGAAACAGAAAAGACTGAATTATCCAAAGGATTTTAAATGGTTACAAAAGATTTCAGGAGTCCGTGGAAGTACTGTACTCTGCTTAAGCATAATTTTAAGAAGATGGTATTATAAAAATAAAGGAATTTCCATGTCTTGATCACAGATAGTAAAATCTGAGGAAAGACAACTACTCTAAGATTATCCTGAATAAATGGAGCCTTTCCTTGGATCAATACAATACAGTTACAGTTTAAAAAAATATAATTAATTACTGTATGTATCTTGAAAAAAATTTTTGTCCCTCCAGGAAAAGATATGTATTTTTGTTATTTATTGTTAGAAATATTATTCTGTTGTTAATATGTTAATATTATACCACACTTTTTTTGTGCTGTAGTCTGTGAACTCCACTACATTCTGTTTTAGTTACTATTTTTTCATAGCCCTCTCATACAATCAGGGGAGTGAAAACATAAGTTGAAACCCCAATTTTACATAATTTATTTTACTATTTTCTTGTTTAGGTGCTAGTTTTGTACAGCATGAAAAATACTGCAATAAAAAAAGAAAAATGTCAATTTATGAATGTAAAGTACCTAGCACAGTAGGCATTTAATTTATATG
Organism: Upupa epops; assembly: GCA_013397515.1. NCBI lineage: Eukaryota > Metazoa > Chordata > Aves > Bucerotiformes > Upupidae > Upupa > Upupa epops. The sequence goes on from VZRI01012381.1 coordinate 36,515, forward strand.
TGTATATTTCAATTTTACATATGGCTATGTTCTGAAAAGCAATTTAGTTCAAACGTAAGTATAAAATCACAAAATCATTGAATGTATTGGTTTGGAAGGGAGCTCTAACGGCCATCTAGGGCCACTCCCTTAGAACAAGCAGGGACATCTCCAACTGAAATGTATTACTTAGAGCCCCATCAAGGCTGATCTTGAACATCATCAGGAATGGGGCCGTCACCTTCTCTCTAGGCAAGTTATATAAATTGCCTTATTGTCTTTCATGGGTTTGTTCATGTATCTATTGAGGTATTTTAAAAATCCCTGTTTATGGAGCATTTATCATTTATAGACATTACCTAAATTACCTAAAAAGTTGCTCCTCCAAAATCAATATGGCATTATCAAGTACAATAACAAAAAAAAAAAAAAAAAAAAAAAAAAAGTNNNAAAAAAAAGAGAATTTCAAGGATATACTAACTTTTTAGTTGTTGTTGTTGTTTTAAAAAATCAGTAATTAGTTTCAATATTTATGGAAATATCTCTATGAGTTTGTTAGAATAGCTATGTTAAAAACTTAATTATAACACCCAGTCTTTTAATAAAGGAATCCTTTCGCATTAGTAAATGTATCCAGCTCTATCATTCACTAAAAATCCATTGGCCTGACCATCTTGCTCAATACTGCTGTTATCACAAAGCTTATGCTTTCCTAATTAGCAGTTAGCAAATAATTAGCAATTATTTACTTGATTGCATCTCTACGCCATACTGTTATCCTATTTTGTATCTGCATGCAAATAGTTATATATATATGACTACATTTTAAAATGAATTGGTTTTTGCTTTCTTTAACTTACAGTATTGGAGATATTTAGGATATTTGCAATAGTATGTTGAATATTTCAACCAATACAGTTACTATTCAATCACACCAAGTAACTTTAGTCTTGAGTTGAAGTACTACACAATACTAATGGTTTTGCCCTTTATTTTAATTTCAGATGGAATCTATGAGTGAGTGATGCAGAATTCTATCCAAGACCTTCACTAAAGATCAAAATCTATCTCACATTTCCTAAAGGTGAAAGCAAGAAAAGCCACTAAATTTGAATACAAATTAAAATATTTCAATCATCCATTGGCATCCCAGGACACAATCCACTGACGACAATGCCTTTCCAAGTACAGAAGCAATGGCTACTCTCACGTGACACCTATGTAACATTCATGTTCAAATTTGGTTTTTTACATTCTACTAATGACAGAATTTTATAAAATGCATATTCAAATACATTTTTACAAATATTACTAGTCATATGGCAACATTGAATAGTCTGTATTATTGCTCAAAATAGATCCACAAGGTTTAGGTTAAGGTGAAATTTCTGTATAGCTTGAAGATAGATTGTTGTACGGGGGCTCTCTTTAAGTGGGTGCAACACTCCAGGTGAGAGCTCACCACAGCAGATATATACTTTTGGCATACATATTACATAGCTTTTCCATTTCCTTAGCCTGAACCTGTCAATTGTGTTTCCCTGACAATAATATTGACTGAATTTGCCGTAGGATACATTAAATCATCAAAAGAAGTAATCAAAGGATACTTTTAGCAAAAAATATGATTATTACATGATTATTACAGGGTGTTGAAATATGTCTAAAAGGCAGTATGCAATGAAATATTACTGGTATTGTGTAATTTTACAATTGTTTTATGGATGCCTATTACTGGATGCATTCGTTTCCCTTTTCTTTGAATAAAAGTTTGCTTTCTACCAATAAATGTGTCTACACCAGTTTTTGTCAAAGTAACATAACTGTAGCTAAACAGTAATTTCTGAACATTATCACTGAGCAATTTACAGTGTGAAACTAAATTATTTTAGTGATGCAAAAGCAGTACAACTACAACATGGCATTTGTTTCTTCAGTAATTACTATCCAGAAGGTCAAATGTAAGAAGAAAATCTTTCAGACAGGAAAACCTACACTTACACACTTTAATAGAATCTATATCTTAAATGTTTCTCACCTGTAATTTATTCTATTATTCACAATTTATCTGCTTTAAAATTCATAAGGAAAAATTGCTCTCTCTCTTGATATTTTTTCCTCTACAAAACCAGTCTATAATCCCAGAGAATTTCCCTGTGCCTACTAAAACATTCAGTAATGAAAACACCAACATATTGACATAAAAATTATACTTCAGTGTGATCACCCCAGTTAAGGTAAACAGAGCTGATTTCTATCTGTGCAGTATCACTCTGCTGTTCCAGTAAACAGGTTAAGCAAAACCAAAACTGTGAGGTCAAAAAAGACTTCTCTATTTCAAGAACTTTAGAACATTTCTCTGCTGTAACTACAGGCTCGGGGCTGCAGGAATGTAGCTGATCTCCCATGCATTCCTGTGTAAGAGGTTTATATTCATGATCAACATAATTGTAGATTCTTTAGCTACTTTTCCCACAGTGGTAACAAAACCCTCTTCTAAGTGTGATTTAGCTGCATAATTAATCTCAATTGTGAAGACCAATGCATTAGTAAGGGGAAGGAAATTCAGTGATTTACTGTGTGAATTAGGTTATCCCTCATGTGCTACATTACTTCATGACAGATACAAGCATTGTCTATGTGTGTGTGCATGCATGTCTGCACATCCATGCATGTGTCTGTATTTTATGTCAAATAAGACAGCTTCTGAAGAAATTCATGGATCAGTAATAATGATACCCTTATGATTTCTGTACAGCAGCCCCTGATCATCCTACTGGGGATGCAAAGCTTTGTGCACTCAGATGCTTGGAGGTGCAAGAAATGAATGTGTTTGCACAGCCTCAGTTCTGCCTTCTTGCGTGGACACATCTTCAACTGCGTGCACAGTTTATAATTATATGACTGCTTAGTATTTTTTTCCAGTGGATCTCTGCCTTATTTAGTGCTTGGGCTAGACAAGTGTTAATTTGTTCAACCCTGCTCATTCAGTTTATGGCCACTCCTTTATTTAGTGCAAATCTTCCTAAACCTGTGCTGCACCCAGAATTTAGTTTCTCATTGCATTCATCAAAATGGTATCTCACATTCCCATGAATATTATTGGATTTGTCTTACGAGAAAGGAAAATATTTTATATTAATTTTTTAATGTTTGAAAGAAAGGTGCAATCAGAGAAAAATTTGTGGCATGTATTCAGTAATTCTGTATATAAATCCAAACTGCTAAGGCTAAACTAATTCTATTTCGTGGATCTTTCCTATATTACTACTCCTACTATTTTCTCTTTGTCATCTTTGCCTTTACTTGTGGTTAAACAGAGAAGAGAGTGAAAATTCCTTGTGTTTAAAAGCTATTAGCATCCAAATTCCTTGTGTTTAAAAGCTATTAGCATCCAAAATGTGTATTTTAGATATATCATGTTTACAGTAGTAACTAATTGATAGACAGGAGACACTGATTTAAATAATAGTTCAGATTATATTCTGAAACTTAACAAAAACTGAGGAAAAATTCTAAAATTATTTGATCTACATTACTACCTCCACTTACATAATTTGCTGTGTCATAGCTCCCATGCTGACAGCAAGTTTATAGATGTAGTTTTAAGTCAGATCTATGCCTTTGCCAGAATTAAACACTTAAATGCATATGGTCTGGGGATATGTGAGGCTGAGACACCCAAACCACATCTGAAATAACTTTTTTATTACAATCCATTCATTCGCAGGAGGAGCATAGCCCTCAGGGCTCTCCACCTCAGCTTCTTAGTCTAAGGGCATAGTGCAACTGAAAAGATCATCCTAAACAGTTTCCAGCATCCTAGATAGCTAGAAGGTATCTGTGGCACTCAGATGAGCCACTGCACTGCTGAATGCCAGTGCATGAATATTCTGGCTGAATGCCAGAATAGCATGTCATAACCTTGTGCAGAGCAACAGTATGGTAGCCCCAAATGCTCTTCTTTGCCTGGTGGAGCAAAATTACAGTGATCTCACAAAGCCTTGCTTCAATGTGTTCTACTCTAACTAGCTGGCTCCTGAACACATGTGGAATTTGATAATATAGCAGTATTTACCTCTTTCCAAAGCCCTCTGAGACAGAGGACTAAGCTGTTACTAAATTGATAGTGTTTCTTGCTTGAGGCTTTTTTTATTGTGGGCTTTGTCGAAACTTTGTTGAAACTTAAAATGGTCACTCTCAGGCAGAAAGGAAGTATGCAAAATGTCAACACAAACACACATGAAATGTGAATTAGACGGATACCAAGTGTTATATGATTTGTATTACTTTAGTAATGTCAAATTGTACAACTCATGTATTGTTAAGACAGACAATTAAAAGAAAAATCATCACTGGCTTTTTTTAGGGCCTCTTAATTCCTTTTTTTGGCCTGATACCTGATTTTCCAGTTCTTAGCAGCAAAAGCTCCCTGATCCTTCACTTGCGTGTGGGTGTGCTTCAGGTGGAAAATGTACAGAAAGCACAGGCAAAGAATCCAGGGCTCCCAGCCCCTTTTCTTGCTGACAGAAGCAACCATCTGCCAAGCTCCTGTCCCTTCTCCTGCATCTCAGATTCTTTCTTGTTCACCTGCCCTGGGCAAAGCCATCATAAATCTTCAGGCTTACACAGGTAAGCCTGGTTTCTTCTCAATTTGATATGAAGACTTCCTTAGCTTTTGTTGTCATTGTCTCCTTTCACTGCCTGTATCCTACTCACTTTCTCAATTACTTCCCGGTCCTATAATTATTGCTCATTTCCTTGACCATGGTATTCTGTCCTTTGCTTTTCGGGTTCCTTTCTCCTTTTCCTCCTTTCATACTTTTAAACTGTTCTCCTACTTCTGCATTCCTGGCCCTAGCACTTTCACTTTTATCCCATGTTTAAAAGCTGTTACATTTAAATGACACCAATCAAGATTTGACAACTCACTAATCTCAGAGAATTAAAATTCCAGTGTTTTGCATTTTACTCTGTTTATCCTAAGGCTTTTAAAAACAGGCCAAACACACTTTCCTTCTTCCTGCAGTATTTGGGGGAGCTTTTTCTAGTATTTTTAAGCTAGAATGCTGCATATAGGCAAATGTTACTGATACCTGTTAAAAAGACTGTAATTTAAAAATCTTTTCTGTCTCATCCCCTTTTCTGCTCCTATATTCATAGCAAAGTGTTTGCTAGCAGACTTGTAAGAAGCTGAAGCCTGTTCTGATGACACCTGACTACTGAGCATCTCCAATACCTCAGTATTTCAGTATGAATATCATGATGTGTAACTGTATAGAACTGCAGCCTCTGTCAGCCAGTGCCCAAAGGAAATGTTAATGAGCTTCTTCAGTTTTTTTCCAAAGACCATGAGAACTTACAAAAAGTAGTTTGTGCTGCCTTATGTATTTTGTATTGTCTGATGATAAATTACCCTTAGATGCAGCTTCAGCACTATTACTGGAGTTTATTTTCACTTGAACATTTAACAGCTGTATTTTTTTAAAGTATTTTTCCTCAGTTCTAATTAATATGCCAACCATAACCAAACTCTACATCTGTTGCTTTTCACAGCTCAATAGGATTATGCAGTGCAGAATGCTGTGAAAAATCTTATGATGAATGGGTGCCTACATGTAAGATTGCACCACTTAACAATCTACATAGCAACCTGTCCAACTAATCAGAAAAAATCATTGCATCATTTGACATTCTGTTATATTTGCAGCTGGTTGTTGTTGTTGTTGCTTTGGTATGATACTTATTGCTAATCTTGAATATTTTTCTGGTATCCATTCCATGTTTTAAATTTCATTATTGAATAATGAAGAAATATTAACATTTTAAGTAGTTGCAATCAGTTCAGGTTTGTATTAGTACTTTTTATATCTTGCCAAGTTAAAGCGCACTATATTTATGAATTAACTCTACTGTTTTCCAAAATCAGAGCAATCAAAGCAAAGGGAAAAAAATGAATCTGTCGAGTTAAAGTTTTTTTAGGAATTGTTTTTTAATTCAGCCAAATCATATTGCTTTTTCAAACTCTGTAACTGATGTCTAAAATATTATCTATATAACTGATTTTCCATAACTATGTTTGTAGAAATACATGCATTGGATTGTACATATAAAAGCTACTATAGTAATTTATTAGAATTTCTAACACGTCTGCCAGGAAAGCAATCATACAAAAAAACCCACCCCAAAACCCAAACAGTAGAAATAGCCTGTCTCAGCAGCTGTTTTTCATTCTTTCTTACATATTCTTCAAGCTTCTTGGTGAACCACTGAATCTCTTCATTTTGACCTTTAACGTAATCATATCCATTTTTGAAAACAAGACAAAAGGGATGAATCAAAAACCTAGCACATGCATTGGTCATACAATTACTATTCAGCATCCACCTAAATCTAATGGTTACACACTAGGATCCACATTACTTGACTTATTCTCTGCATTGTCTCAGTCTGAGGAGGCTGCAAGCTACCTAAAGACAGCGTTTGCACTTAGTGCAGGGGAAAACCCTGGGTGGTGGACCTTGATGCTCTTTGATACCACACTGTCCCAGCTGGACACTTTTGCTCAGGGCCTGTGCAAGGTTGTCCAAAGATTATCCAACATATATTTACAGGATGTCCATGTCACCAGTACCCCTGCCCCCTGCCAAGTGACCCCATGAGTCAGCTGGATTCTCAAGGAAGAAAGAATGTGTGTAAAATGCAGTATTTATGCTTTCATATTGCACTTCTCTTCCAAGATCTCTGTACTTCCCAATATCCCAAATTCTGCCAGGTTCTCAGCCATGCCTTGGCCACATTTACGCAGACACTCTGGCAGGATACAGGGCAAAAAGCCACTGTTCCCATGATACAGCTGATTTCATACCCAGGAAGAAGGATCTTACCTACTTTTGCTCATTGGTGCCTTAGACACAGAATACAAATTTCAAAACCAGCTCATTAAAGCACTTCTATTTATGTAGATTAAGCTGCATCTAGTAGGATGATCTTTATCCTTTGCCACATCCTCTGAAGGATTAGCATTTTAGACTCCCTAGCAGATTCTACCACCTTCCATTGCACAAGCACTCAAGCCCTGAGCTGCATCCTCCCGCAAACTGCTTTGTATGATGCAAATACAGATGCATCGTGTAGACTCTAACCACTTCACACACATTGTGTGGCAGAAGTCTGACAGTATCAGTGTGCAGCTGTTCACTGGCCAGGCAATGTGCAGGCCTTCTACAGTACCTCTGTGCTATTTCACAATACTGCTGGCAGTACAGAACTGCCAACAACTTAATTTAATATTATGTTTGTCTAGCTGCTAAAGATACGGTGTGAGCTGGTTTGATTGTCTCAAACTGGGCAGCTTCTAAACCAAACACCTGCCACAACCTGTTCTTGACCTGATTCTGGGCTGCTTCTGAGACAGAAATGTTTACATTCTGAGATATTTTACGTATGAAAAACCATGCTAACACATTCTTGCAACATCAAATGGACAATTAACATCTTAACATCTTTGCTGGTGACACGGACAGTGGCACTGAATATACGCCCAGCAGGTCTGCTAATGACACCAAGCTGTGTGGTGTGGTGGACAAGCTGAAGGGAAGGGAGGCCAACCCAGAGGGATCTTGACAGGCTTGAGAACGGAGACCATGCAAACTGCATGAGGTTCAAAAAGTGCAAGGTTCTACATTTGGGTCAGGGCAATCCCAAGCACAAATACATGCTGGGTAGTGAAAGGATTGAGAGCAGTCTCAAAGAGGTCTTGGGGGTACTGGTAGGTGAGAGCCTTCACATGAGTCAGCAGTGTGTGAGTGCAACCCAGAAGGCCAACCATATCCTGGGTTGTGTCAATTATGAGCACCAGCTCAAGGGATGCAATTATCCCCCTCTACTCTGCTCTTGTGAAACCTCACCAGTACTGCATGCAGTTCTGGAGTTCTCATTATAAGGACATAGAACTGTTGGGAGTGAGTTCAGAGGGCCAGGGGGTTGAAGTACCTCTCCTGCGAGGACAGGCTAAGTGAATGGTGTTGTTCAGCCTAGAGATGAGAAAGCTCCAGGGGCATTTTATAGCAATCTATCAGCAGCTGATAGGGGCCTACAGGAAAGCTAGAGAGGGACTTGTTATGAGAGACTCTAGTGACAGGACTAGGGGCAATGGTGTAAAACTAAAGAGGGGTAGATATAGATCGTATCTTTGGAAGAAATTCCTCTAGTGATGTACTAAAACAGGTTGTCCAGAAAAGCTGTGGATGCCCACTCCCTGGAAGTGCTCAAGGCTTGGCTGGACAGTGCTCTGGGCAACCTCATTTAGGGAGTGGTGCCCTGTCTACAGCAATAGGTTTGGAACTATGTGATCTCTGAGGTCACTTCCAACTTAAGCCATTTTATGATTCTATGACAAATCAACATATGGTCTGGGGCAGACCTGTTCATGTATCATATTTGGCCAAGATATTTTAATAAATGATGGCTTTTTTATACTTTTTTAATAAATTGAGTACAAGAAATCTTGCTAAAAACATAAAGATTGCAAAAGAAGCAAAGTTTCTTTTTAACCTTTTTTAGCTCTTTCACTAGATTTCCCCCTCTTCCTGTTTGTTCCACTGTCGTTCAGGCTTTTAAATCCAGTTAAAGTCAAGTTTATGATATTGGAAATCAACCAATGCGTTAAAAATATCTTTGGGTAAGATAAAATGCTAAAAACACCAGAAATCACTGCAGCTCACTTGAATTCAATAGGAGAGCTCCTTAGTTGCAGACATTGCTTCAAGTTTCTGTTTTTTTCTCTTTCTACATGTTATCAGGCTGCAACTAGTGTAAATTGCACAAGCATATTCATTTTCAAGGAATTTAAACATTTTTAGACAGTTTATGCCTCTGCCCCTAGCTTATCCCTCATATCTACATCTTCATTTGACCACAAACAGGTGAAAAAAACCTCTTCTCTTTGATCTTCATACTAGATTTTAAATCTTAAAGATTTATATTTTACACAGCAGCATACTTTACAGCATATTGCAAAATTCTGTTGAGCGTAACTGGCAAACTCCCACATGCAAGGGGGCAAAGGGGACAATCTTCTAATCAAAGAAGATGGAACACAGCTGTTTCTTCATCAGTCCTTTCTACGTATGCACAAAAAACCACAGCTCTAGCTTCAGAAGCCCCTGTCCACCACTGAACATTCAGGAATACTTTAAAACAGTTTCAAGATTAACCTGGGTCTGCAAATCTTCAGATGACACTGAATGTTTCTTATGTTCTCATATATTGTCCTTTGCAGATGGGAAAGGAAATATGCCAGTAGCTCACTGAAAACCCTGCTTTTATGCTATGCTGCCAGCATTAGGAGATTTACTCACTGATATAGACAAGATATCTTCCCATAAAATTGTAAACTGAGAAGTAAAATTGAACTAGTCTGGTCATCCATTTGGCACTAAAACATCTTTGATTTATAGCTATTCATTGTGATTTAGACACTGGAAAAGCAAAATAATAAGAGGCTGCTGTATACTGGAACAACAATAATTTATAATCCAGAAATGTCATCATACCAGTGAAGTAATTGTGACTAATTCCCCCTCCAAATGGACAGAATAGCTTTTATTTTTTTTTTCTTCCCCTCCTGCACGCTGAGTAATATCTAATGAAAATCTGTAGAAAATTTGATAGGCACATTTAATGGAAGAACATAACACAGAAGAAGCTTCAAAAATAGACCCCAAAATGTCATCCACTCTCATAGAGTGAGATCTTCTTATACTAGCAATGACCATGACATTTGTAAGGGCCTGAGTCACTCTACAAAATATATTTTTAACACTTTTTTGGGGGGAGGTGGGGGATGCTCCCATGTATCTTAGTGCTAGTTAAAGCTAATTCATACTTCCTACTTGCCAGTTCGCTAACAAAAACTTTAAAATCTACAGTTCTGGAGTACTTTTCCCAGTCATGGCAAGTATTAGTTATACCTCAAAACAGCTTCAACATAGCTGAGTGGTTTGCCACTTGTAACTGACATTATGGCACTGTTTTCTGTGTTATTATTAGGCATAACCTTGTTTTTGTCTCCATAATTTATAATGTAACTAGGAGAAAAAAAAGGAAAGAGAAAATTGAGAAAACTGGAGCACAGTGAGTTAAGGGAAATATTTTGATTATTAAAAAGTCTCTTTAGGAACAGAACTGGTGTTTAAATATTACTTATCTTTTTATCTTTCTTGTTATAAGAAGGTGTTTTGGTACTTCTAAAATACCTTGTGTCTGACTTTGCTTCTATTAGAGAAAAAATAAGTGCTGCATTTACCATGAAGGTCCAAAGCACTTTATACACAGACTACAAATTCAAATCTGATCCAGAGACCTAAGAGTGAGCCAAGGTTTAGTGATGCCTCAAATCTTATATAAAATTAATTTGGTGTTTTCTGGAAGTGAAGGGTTCCCAGGACATGAAATTTTAAAGGACAGCCCTGATGTGTATTGATGAAACTAAGCAAGTTTGATAGGCTTCGGTCCTGTCTTACTGATGGATGATATGTTATTGTTTAAACTGCTCATATTGTCTATAATCTTGAGAATCTGGGGTTCTTCAAACACATTAGCTTAATATTTAATAAGCTAAATCAAAATATTTGAGATACTGAAAATAGTATTTTTAAATTAAATATACTTGATGAAATCCTATTTAAAAGATCTTCATAGATATACTATGAACTGACATGCCAGAAAGCATTTCTACCCCGCCTTTACAAAATAATTAATTTGCTGTATCTGTATCAATATTTTAGAAGCACACTGGTCAGTATAAAACCTAATTTAAATATTTTCATAGATCATCAAGAATACTTAATAAACACAGGTTTCTACAATGTAATGCAAGGTCTGAAAGTCCTTGAGTGAGGAGAGAAAAGAGTTGACTACAAAGGAAGAAAAAAAAAATACCTGAGCTTGTGAGGCTGTTTTCATACTGCTGGTTACTTCTACACTTACATTCAATTACTACTTGCTGGGTTGGTTCCTGATAATTTGGGAACTCTGGTTGCAAATGTGGACTTGTTCACGGCCGAGTGAAGTGTCTGGACCCCATGTTTACCTGCTTATTTGAACTTTGGCCTAAAAAGGGCAGGCAAGTATATGTTTGTATAGTATAGGAAGGGAAACTTAAAATTTGGGGTTTTTTTTTGTTTGAATGTGTATTTTTCGGGTTTAATTCACTTACTAATTTAATACCAAAGTAACAAGTAGATGACTAGAGACTGCACAGACTCAGTGTCTGTAAATCAAGGAAGCAATCAGCAGCTTTTCCCGTTTGAGATTACTTCACACATCAGTACAGAGAATGCAGAAAACATCCAGAGTACAAAACCGACAGTTATGCCGTGCCCACATGAATTTCCGTCTCATCACAAGGCAAGTACGGCTTAAAGAAGGAAAAGTGAGAGGCAAACCTCAGTCGAAAAAAAAAGAAAAAGCAAAAAACCCAAGCTATTTCATTTGACAGACCAGAGACCTTCAGACATGGTGACAGAGCGCTGATACGGAACGCGGCTCCCAGCAGGGCAGCCTCTTCCTCAGCCGCCCGTCGCCTCTATTTGAGCCTCTTCTTGGGGCCACAGGGCTCTCGTTAAACCCGACGACGGTACCGCGCTGCTCGGCCACTCCCGCCTGTGCCCCAGCGATCGGACGGGAGACGGAGGACTGGGAACGAGGGCGGGAGTGGGTGGGGGCTACCGCTCTTGGCGGCGGCGACTCCGCTTCTCTCCTCGCGAGAGCGGACGAGGTTTCCGGTGTTGTGACTGCGGGGCCGTAAACATGGCGGTGAGTCTCCGCGCTCGTTCGCTGAGGCACCTCCGCATCCGAGGTAAGGGGCCCCGGCGGGCCGCATTGACGGCGGTATCGATGCCCTTACCGGCTCCCACACCTCGCCGCTGTCCAGCCGCCCTCTGCCCTCCTTCTTCCCCTCTCTTTCTGCGGCCCCTTCCTCCCCGTCTGTCTAACACTCCTTCTCTTCCCTCGTCTCGGCAGGTCGAAACGACAGCGGCGAGGAGAACGTGCCCCTGGATCTCAGCCGAGGTACGGGCCGGGCTCGACGGGGCAGTGGGTCACGGCCTTCACAGCTGCGCGACCACTGTGGAGGGCTGGAGGGAGGGGGAGGGGGAGAGGGCCGGTCCTCCAAGGAGGCGGCGGTGGCGGGCGGTGGGCGGTGGCGAAGCGGGCGCAGGGCGCCGTTGCCGCCGGCAGCAGGGGCTGCCCGGTGGCCTGTAGTGAGTGGGGCTGCCCGTAGGTGGAAGCATCCCCTTAGCTCAGTCCGCACCGGAGCCACCGCACCGGCCCCAGGCGGGGAAGCAGCGCCTTGGCCGCGCCCGGGGTTGTGCTAGTTTACAGCACCCCGCTCGTGGTAGGGCCGCCCCCGCTGAGGCTTTGCACAGCGGGTCTGGCCCGGCGCCTCGGGAAGCAGCACCTTGGCGATGGCGGCTTCAGCACTTGTGTATCGCTCCTTATCCCAGGCCGCCTGCACGCGGTGCTTGCCGTGAGCTTCTTGCTGTAAAACGAGGCGCTCGACCCTCGTTTGCTTGTTAAATTGCACCAGAACATCCTCCACTGTTCTCACTTGTGAGGGGACAAATGAGAAGGTGGAAGCGGCATTAATATCTACACACTAATTTTTGTCCCGGACAAATGGGAACTCTTTCTCTGTCCAGATGTGTGATTCATCTTACCTTGCAGAGGGCTCAGGTATGAGTTGCCCTTTCCCACAGAAATGAATAAAAATGCAGGAGCAAACTGGCCCAGAAGAACGCTTGATTTTCCCTGGGGCAGAAAACCTTGATGTGTTGGGGAGGAAATAAATGTGATGCTTGTAGTGTAAATGTTTTGCTTCGGGAGATCCAGTATAGAAGACAGAGAGATGGAGATCCGAATAGATCCATCATATGAGCATGTAGTTAGGCAAACAGCAGAATCAGTGAGTGAGAAATGATCTGTGAAATGTACCAATATTAGCATCACTTTAAAAAGTTTTCAGTGTATTAAGAGGCCATATTGACAGTTTCATCTCTAATTCTTCCCCTCTATGATCTGTGTTTAGGAATTTTTTTGTTAATAACTTTTATCATAGGCTGAATTTATCTGTGTGTATATATATATATCCTGCTTACAAATGTGTTTTAGTTCCTGAGAAAAGTACAGAAGTTTTTTCAGTTTAAAAAACCAGAGTTTGTTGTGTCTTCCCAGCCTGTCTCCAAATAGATGCTTTCTTCAGTGATATATTGTCTTGAAAATCAAAACAAGTCAACAAAATTTGGGACAGAGGCCTTAACAGGTCAAACACATAACACTATGTTATTTGTAAGCAGTGGTATCAGTTTATGATATGTACAGAATCAGGGACTCATAACTTTTTTTTACATTGTATAGGATATTGACACACTTTGATGTCAGGAGATAATATGCAAAGGTTAAATGGTGGAGTGGTACTGTTTTAGTTGTGATCTATTAGAAACATTTTACTCAGAATTCAAGAGGCAACTATCATTATGATACTAATCTTTACCATGAGTTGTTCTGAGTCACCTAATGATTCCATGAGACCTGTAGTAATAGCAGTACTGACCATTTATTGTATTGTAAAAGACTGTCTCAAGTAAGATGTAAATTTTTATGACAGTGAAACACAGAGTTTTGCACTGTGACTGTATATTGCCTCTTTAAAAAAACCCAGAACTATTTTGGTGGTTACAGCTGAATAAGAATCTGATTTAAATTTAGTTGTGAATGCTTGTCAAAAAAGTAAGGGTTTCGTTTCCCTGATAGAGAAACTACAGTTATCATATAACTATCCATGGTAAATATTAACTTAATTATGAAGAAAAAACAAAAAAAAAGTTTCAGCAACACATTAACTAAGCTACATGATAACTTATTTTCCACACTGAACACAAGCAAAGTTTGTTTTTCCAGCTATAGCAATAGATACATCAACAGTTAGGTTAAATATTTTAAACTGTTATCCTCATTCTGCATTGATAATACAATTTTGATTCACTGTATTGAGCAGTAGGTTTTCAGTAATGTAAAAGCATATTAGAATGTTTTTTTGTTTCTCCAGGCAACTGAACTTTGTGTTGATTAAAGTGAAATATACAATTTGAATGAAGTACAGAGTTGCCATAAACAGTGCCTCAGCCATATGCTTCTAGTTAGAATGGTCTCTATCACAAACATGTGAAATTGCATTGGTATTGCCTTGTTTTAAACAGGTTCCTATTAGTGATGACTTGACAAACATGAGTTTGCATACAAGCCAGACTTTCACTAGTCCATTCCTGTGGCGCGTATTAACTATGCTTTTTCCATGTAAGGGGCCAGTGCTGATTTTAAGTATTTCAGAACTAATAATACATGCGGGAAGGGTTTTAGCCCTGTTTGTGTCACTTTGGTTCTACCTCTCCCTGGCTTTTTGGGCAGTAAGGCTTGGGAAGTGCTCTGTGGCTTCTAGAATGGATCAGTATTTTCTCCGCATGCTTTTTCTGTGCTCTTTGCTCCTGCATTTTGAGGGTTGTCCATGTTTTCCAAGAACATGATGCATTGTCCTCTGATGTGTTTTTACCGTAGCTGGTGTAGTAGTGTTTTACTCTTTAGAGCTTCTTGGTGCTTTGCCTTTTTATATGCCTTACGTAAGCATGATTATATATATATATATGATGGCACCTTGTGTGTGTTCATGTTGTTGGGATTTTTGCTGTTTTTTATGAAACAAACTTTTTGTCTGCTTAGCTCATCTTTTAAGAGGATTCAGATAAATCTTCTGAGACAACAGTTCAGTAATTTGACTGAAAGTGAGAAAATAATCAACTTTGGAAGAATTATCCCCAGCACAAATACTTTTGGCATAACATTTGTATACTACAAAAAAATTGTGCAGGTAGAGGTCCAACTCATTGCTTGTATCTGCTTAAAGTCATATGTCTTCTATTGATTACAAAATGTCAGTTAATAATTGGGATTTGGAGTACTCAGGTTTTGGCTTTGTGTTAAGTGACTACTCAGCACAGAACATAAAGAAGGACAGACTTGCCACCAGTGCAACTCCTATTGCAGTTATCTGGACGGAATTAGCAATGGGATGAGGCAGACTGGTGTAGACTACCAAAATTAAATTTGTAACTTATTAGCGCCATAAAGGTCTACAAGAGTTATTGACCAGGTTAGTGCATTTAGTAGGAATTCTTATACTGAGTCTGGTCATGGTTGTGTATGTAACCATAATACAAGGATGATGCTTTTTAGCATCATTTATCTTTGTTGCTGACTGTTTTACAGGTATTTCAGTCTAAATTTCAGACATTTATATAGCATCATAGGTTTTAGGCACTGTAAAAGGCTTGTTTTAATAGACTTTGTTGCTAAGGTCTTTACTCACCTGTGTACCTGAATTGCAGTATTATCTTGTGTGGCCCTACCATTGGGTTTCAGCTCTTGCATTTGGGTTGCAAAGGTCTTGCCTTCACAAGTAATACAGAGCTTGCCTAGTAGAGGGCCAAGTCTCACAGTGCCTTATCTGTTGTCAGGCCCTTTTAAACATCTTTCCCTCAAGGAATCCCCGCTGTCTTGGATTTCTGTAGCTCTAAACCTCCAGTGGCTAATAGGAACTTTTCAGAGCTTGTTTTCTTACTCAGTCTTTGGAGAGATAGAAGGGTGCCAACTGCTGGTGGTCAAATGCGACCCATGTCTGGCTGTCTTCGTTTCCTGCTCCTTGAGAGTAAGTCTTCACTTTCTGATATGGTACTTCTTAACTGAAACGTACCTATCTGCACCATCAGTATTTCAGTATTACTTATAAACGTGCATTACCAGATGTTACGTTGATTTAGCAAATTTTCTTGTGCAGCCAGTTCTATTCTGTGAATGTCCAATTTTCTAGGTGCAGCACAAGACAGATAATAATAAAGTAGCTGAGAAAACTGACTTTTGTTTTTCTTCCTGAGGACGAGTTTCACAAAATCGGCTACTGACATCTGACAGAATACCCTTTTCCTTTCTTGCCTTACTTGTCCATAATTTCCTTCTAATATGTAGGTAAAAATAAAAGATACAGAAGTTCCATTTGACTTCATGAAATCTGAACTGTATTATTTTACTGTGCTTGCATCACTTTAAACCATGTTGTATTTGATTCCATTTGCCAACATGCTAAATCGTAATGCATTGCAAGCAGGGCAAACATCTCAGGATGCTATTTGCAGTTTACAGCCCACAAAAATGTCAGGCATTTTTAAGGGTTATTTGTGGGTAGTCAATGAAGACTGGGTTAAGTTTGTTTCCAAATTCAGTTAGAGATCTGATGACAATACCATTTTAAGCTTCCTTCTTCAGAGTGGAAGAAACAAGGAGGGATGCTGCATACCTGCCTGATTTTGAGAGTTCAAGCAGGGAGGGGGAAAAACAAAACCCAGAAAACTCTTTGGAGTGGCTGCAGCAAGAAAGTAGGGCAACAGTGCAGAAATTGTATCTAGTGTGTACTCTTTTGTGGTTCTATGTTAATGGCAAGAGTGTCTTTTACATTCTTGGCGTACTCTTCCAAAAATGAGTCTGATTTGAAATAAGGAGCAGTGGGATTCCACACTGTGGAAATGGTGTTTTAAGAATACTTAAGTAAGCAAAATGTGTGAACACGTTTCACCTTTGGTTTGCAGTATGCCATCACTGTGGTGGATAAATACAGTAAGATGCTTGTGTTAGAGCAGGTCACATGGAGTAGCAGTTTGGTTTTTTTGCTCCCTTGTTTGAGACTGTAGCAGAAGCAAGAAAGTAAGGAGTAACATTTTTTCAGTTCTTTGAGATTTGAAAGGGAAACTTTAGTTGTAAAGAGATCTTACTTGTCTGACTGTCTGAGAAACTTTCTACTGTGTTATTCTTGTATATTGCCCTTTTTATATATGTACACTAAATCAGGAAGTGATCAGAGAGGGTGACCTGCTGACTTCTTGGGCAACAGGTAACCTTTTGTAGGTTTAAAAAGTCAGAAAGTTAGAGGTACTCTGTTTATGCTCTTCATAGTTAAGGCATGCACTTAGCTTTCCTTTGTGCACCTGTGTTTCAGTGAACCATTATTTTATAATTGTATAGTTTACTGGCCTTTTCAGATTAGTAACAATTCTGTTCCCTTTCGCTTTTCCTATTACTGTTTTTACTGTTGGTAAAAGCATTACTGTTTTTACAATCTTCAGGCTTCTTGGAATTACTAAAATAGTCTGTGCTTCCACTATTTTCCCTTTGCATTTTTTGAAAACAAGAACAACAGTTTTAATTAAGAAAATTAAGGGAAAATATAATCAGTTAAAGGCAACTTGTAAACTTTTTGATTTGCTTACCTAGCATTAAGGTATCTGGGAGATGGGCATTATCACATCTTTCAAGATCTGTGTTCATATCTGTCTTCAGAGTTTCTGAACTTGTTTTTTGTGGGCAGCTTTTTAATGTTTTAGCTGCTGAGTTTCAAATTGGTCAACAAATGTCAGCACTTGTGTTCTGAAGGGAAGAGAATAGAATGGCTGCTCTAACGTCTTGTGGTTTCTGTTTGTATTTGACAAAAGAGATTGCTCAGTGATTTGGATTGGTAGAAATAGCTTCTTAGGTGTTTAAGCAAAACTGTGTCTCCACAACATTATGGTATTCTGCTCCCCCCATTTCATTGTCATTTGAATATTTGAAACAGTTGAGGTACTGAAATCCCTGGTATCTGCTGCTTTCCTGAAGTGAGTGTGTTAGTCTAGTCAAGAATGTTCTGTGGGTTTTTTTTCCCTTCCCTCATTCTTCCCTCCTTTGAGATAAATGCAGTGCCCCATTCCAGGAGCCTGTTCAGTGTAGATGCTGTGTAAAGAAACAAGCCCCTCATCATAATTACAGTAAATAAGGAAGCAATGTTGGCAATAGCCTTCTCAGAATGAAATGCATCACTTCTTTGCCCACTCTCATGACCTTCACACATACTTTACCAAATATGTAGAAATCTCATAAGTTTCCGCCAAATAACATAGAAAAGGTGGTCAACACCAGGTAGAGATGTCTATACAAGCCCAAATGCTGCAGAAGATGTTTGAGAGGGTTACAGGATGGCTTGAGAATTTATTTTGAAATTATGTCTGGCTGATCTAGGGGAATGTACTGAAGAATCAAATGCTTTTTAACTTTGTGATTGACACCCCTGCCTCAGATTTTCTGCTAGCTTTTTGCAACCAAGACGTAAGTGCTATGCAGTTTCAAGTTCTGATAACTACACAAAATGTTACATAAAATAAGTTTTCTTTTCACTGGAGGTGTTTTTAACTGCATACAGTTAGGCAGATGCTTATACCCTAGTGCAATTGAGCTTGCATGTGATGAGTTTTGATACTGAAGAGCTACACGAAAGGTAGCTGATATTTGTAATTTTTTTTTTAAAGTAGAGCACTCAACTTTCACAGTAAAATGTGTTTCGCTTTGTTCTAGTTTAAAAGTCTGCATTACTATTCTAGTGCTGTATACTGAAGGATTATGACTTTTTCATTTGGCAACCGTCTTGCTGTAGTGGTGGAGTACTTCGCTAGAATGCATCAGGAAAACAATAGGAGTGAAACTTTGGAGCATAATCAGTTATTGACCAAATTCTTGCATCTGGTAAAAATGCACGAGAAAGTGAGAAAATTGAACACAAAACGAATGAAATACAGACAATAAATTTAACAAATACAAAAAAAACAACGAATGAAAACCCCTACGTACAGTATTTTTTACCTTGTTTTGTGTCTTGAATTTTTCTGTTAACGCATACAAGGAAACTCTTAGGACTCATGTTTGTGTGCTTCTCTTATATTCATCAGTGTACCAAGCTGCTTCTCAGTGGTGGCCTGAATAATTTTGAGTAATGCAATATTATGAGAAACTCTTTTATTCCAATCTTTACTTGAATAGTAGTATCATAAATTAGTCTTAGTGACAGACCCTTTATGAAAGTTTTCTGAAAAATAGAGATTGTATCTCTGAATTCACTGGATTCTTCACTGTCTAGATTTCTCCAAGTTCATTTTAACCCAAGAGCTACTTACTGTTGC
This sequence comes from Upupa epops, assembly GCA_013397515.1. Lineage (NCBI taxonomy): Eukaryota > Metazoa > Chordata > Aves > Bucerotiformes > Upupidae > Upupa > Upupa epops. The sequence goes on from VZRI01012381.1 coordinate 55,588, forward strand.
AGTTTTAGCTATACTTGGTTATTTGTTCAGGTAGCTGCTCCTGGAACATTTCAGAAAGCTACTTCTAAATTTATTTATTAATTTTATAGAACTTAAAAGTGCTTAGTTGTCTGTGATGTAAAATGAAAAAGCACCAAGACTTTTAATTCCCTTCCGATTGGAGAAATGGATAATTAATGTAATTTCAAACTGTTTATCAGTGATGCTTTGAGTAACGTAAGATGAGAAGAATGGCAAAATTGTAAATATCAGCTAAGACAGTTATTCACCTGTTTTTAAAACTACTCTTAATTGGCACTTGTTTGATTGAAATTGAAGAGTATCTCCATACAAGCTACTTGCATACATTTTGTTGTGAACTATTGCTGTTTATTTAAGACTACAGAATGATTAGTAGAGAATACCAGTGGATAGAGGGAAAAGCAAAACACTGTGGCCTTTATTTATGGAAAAATACAGTAATGATGAATGCTACAAAATTAATTTCATTAATCAACATAAAGATGTATGATGAACGATACTGGCATTTTTTGGGGTTTTTTTTCAGCTGCATAAAATACTGGTTTCTTGCTTGAAGTGCACACAGGCTATAAATAAAAATGTATACATTATGAAAAACAGTAAAAGGACTGTCAAGAATAGCTGTTGCCTAAAAGTTGCTGGTTTTAAAAAAAAAAACAAAGTTATTAAATATGTAAGTAATCTGCTTCATTATCTTCTGAGCATCAATGAAATAAGAAATCAGCGTTAGCAACCTCATATCTAGAGAATTTAGAATGTTCAACTTCTTTATCCAAACTATATTTGGCTCTCATGAGTAGACTTTACTGGGTTATTTGGGTTTTTTTTTTTTTGGAGGTTTTTTCCTTGAAATTAAAAAAGGAAATGCGGTATTTTAAGACCAGCTTTTTAGGTCAGCCAGTTAATCTCAGTGTAATGTAATTTTTCTGAAGTTGACTAATGAATTTGGTGTCTTCTGTGTTCAACGAATTGTTCTTGGATCATTTGAAACTAATGATACCGCCTATTCCATCTCTTAAAATGAACTCTTCAGGGAAGAAAGTCTTGAACAGTCGCAACTATAGATGGATGAGAACTTCCCTGTCCTTAAATATGGTAGTTACCACATTTGCCACAGTTTACAGGTTTCTTAATGCAGTTAGTGTTTCTTGTGAGTTATTTGTTTCTAATTGGGTACCTTTATTAATGTTAGAATTTGACGATCTTACTCCTTTGTTCTTTCCATGTCATACTGAATTGCCCTTCATGTCTCCATCTAGCATATTGCTAGGCTTTTTCTTCTTACATGACGCCCTGTGTAGTGGGTTATTTCTGGGGACAGCTGCCTCCTGACATCTTGCAGTTAAGCAGGGAAAGCCTTTTAACTGGAGAACATTTAGATTTTTGAGCAAATTAAAATGGTGCAGAGATGGATCAGAATGTTAATTGGGAAAACATTCTTAACTTATTTTTCTATTCTAACTATTTTTCCCTTTCATGGATTTGTCTGTTGGTGTCAGTGACATTATTATTCGCTTGCTTGTCAGTCTGATAATAATCAGATAAGTAAAGTTCTTTTCAGAGGTTTTCAAAGATTTGCCTGATACGCTAACCAAACAGTAGTTGTGTGATATGTAACAATAGCAGTATATCTTTTATTAAAGCAACTAAAAGCTGTGACTATTCTGAATTTTCTTTCTACAAAAACTTCTTTCTACGTTTTTACAAGAAGAAATGGCTTAAAGATAATTTCCTAAGAGATTACAGTGAACTCATAGTCACCATTTTAAATTCACTGTTCATATTCTGGAAAGCATTAATTTTGTTTGTATACTGACATAAGCAATCTGGGAAACCAGCATGTGAATCTGGGAACGGCTTATCCTCCAGCCTTTTGTTGGCTTTTTCGACATAGGAATAACTGCACTGGGTCACTCTAACCTTGTGTTCTGTTGTTGACAGAAGCTGATGATTGATGCAGAGGAGAGAACAACAAGGCAAACAAAAGTGTAGTTGTGCCATTACAGAGTGTTCCCCAGCCTTCAGCACTGTTCTGCCTTTCTTTTTTTTCTTTCCCATTTTCCTGTAAACATCTGAAAGTTTTAGAGCAAGTTATTTCAAAGTTCAGCTGTGTATTCTGGATTAATTTATATTCATATCTTACTGTGAAGCAGTAAATGAGAAATTTTCTTAGGAGACTACAATCACAGCTTGATTTTAGTTGTCATAGTTTACAATAGTTGTGTATCTTAATATTGTAGGAAGGTGACATGTTTTTTACAGGGGCAGGAGTAATAGGTATGTAATGCATAAAGACTGTATGTACCAAGGGTGATTAACAAGATACTTGGCATTAACATCTGTCCTCTTGTGAGTTGAGAACTGTAATTTTAAGTGAAGGACTAAATCAAATGCCTGTTCTGTATAAAAGACAAGTTATTTAAAGAACAAGAAGGTTCTTTTAAACCTGCCTTGGAACCTTATGTAGTCCTCACTTGAATATTGTTTTCATAATTTATCTTTGTGAAAACTCATGCAATATAGTAGTTTTTCTGCTGCTGTAAAGCATTTTAAAAATAGCTTTATTGAAAATTACGTCATTAGTTTTCAGATCAACACTGTTGGTACTATCTTTTCTTCCTCTGCGCTCAGAATGTGGTAGGTCAAATTTTATGTGATGTTTGACTTAAAAAATTGCAGAGGTTTAAAATCTCCAAAGGAGTTTGGAGCTTTCGGTTTTGGGGTTTCAGCTCCTCCTTCACTTGTCTTTTGTTTAGAGAGAACTCATGTTGCTGAAAGCTGAATGTAGCAGCCATCTTGCCCCGGGAATGTGGCAAATAGAGAAGGTACTACCTCAGTGATCAGCAGAGGGAAGGTGTCATCTGAATTTTGTTGTTTGCTGAGATGAAGACTCCCCTTGTTCTAATAGCTATAGGAACCAGTAGTCTGGAAATGGAGGCCTGGTGTGAAAGCACATGGAACAAAGAACTGGAGTTTAAAATGCCTGATGATGCATGGACTGAATGTGCTCTGTTTCCTCAAGAAACAAGAACTGCTAGAAGCCTCTTCCTTTGAGGGAAGGAGATTGCAATTTGGCTCAGTTATGTAAGAACATTGTCATTAATCTTCCTATATTTTTGTTTGACATTTTTATTTGGCGTGAATTCTTCATGTGAGATTTTTATATGGAGTAAATTATATGTCTTGTAGTTTTTCCACAAATTGAGTTAGTTTTGATTTTACCTGCAACTTACAGGTACTTTTTTTGAACCCTTATTTTGGTTTTGTTTTGCTCCATTAGCATATTCATTTAATTTGTTAATTTTGTGTTAGGATGAACCCATGACAAAAGTTTAAAAGTGTTTTGCCTGTAGTGATCTACATTTGTCTGTGATCAGCCCTTCTGGTATGTTACGTATTTCTGGTTAAGTTGTAATACTGTGGCTTTAGATGCTAGAATTGCTGGCCACATTTTAAGTGTGAAACTGTGCTTTTCGTGAATTTTAGCAGTAAAGCAGTGCGTCTGCAAATATGGCTTACAAGTTCACACAGTGAGAAAAATTAGCATAATCGTTGAGGTGAGAATGTAAGGATAGCTCCTCTGTGTGTATAGTACACAGATACACAGATCATTAGAATTTGAAAGTCCAACTCCCCTGCTCAAGCAGGATCATAGAACCTGAGACAAGTTATGTAGAAATGCATCAAGATGGGTCTCAAAAGTCTCCATAGAAGTAGAATCCTTAGCCTCCCTGGGCAGCCGATTCCAGTGCTCAGTAACCCAAACAGTAAAGTTTTGCCTCATAGTGAAATGGAACTTCTTGTGCTCCAACTTACACCCATTGCCCCTTGTCTTGTCATAGAGCAGAAGTGAAGAGGGATTGTCTCTTTCTTCCTGACACCCAGTCTTCTTGTATTTATATACAGTGATTAAGTCCCCTTGTCATCTTCTCTTCCTCAAGCTGAAATGTCACAGGTTTCTCAGTCTGTCCTCATAAGGCAAGTACTCCAGTCAGATCAGTGTCTTCATTAGAAATAATGACAGGAACTTAGAAAGTGGTCCATTTTTTTTTATCTGCTATCACTGCTTTTACCTGACTACAACACAAGATTGCGTATTATCTGCCACCCTTGACCAGACATAACAGTGTTCCAAAAATTATCCTTTAATTTTCATACTTTGTGCATACCGGCAAAGAGAAGTCTATACTGTCACAGTGGACATTTAAACTTTCCTGTTTACTCACAGAAGGATGTATGTGCAAGTGTAGATGTACAGAACTAAATGTGAGGGATTAGTCTATTAAGTGTACCCTGATACAAGACTTCCTTCTTAAGCTGAGGTTCCAGGACCCTGCCTTGCATAAGCTGTCTTTTGTATTGCTGATAGACATTTTGATTTGTAAGTGTGAAGGCTAATTTTCACTTGATTGATTTAGGAAGAAAAAAAGTTCTTTCTTTGGTGACTGCTATGAAGGAGAGGTGGTATTATTTTGATGTTTTTGTTTGTTATTTTTTAAATTATTGTTGCTATTGAGCCAGTGATATCTATTCATAGATTTTTTTAAGCATAAGGAGTGAAAATAACCTCAATTCTCATTTTTACGTTCTGTTTTCATTAACATGAGTTACTGGAACTTCTCTGTTGTATTCAAAATATAGTGCTTTATATATGTGTGAACCACACCAAAATAGATAAATCTCCAGGTATGCAGAAATCACTGGGTTTGTAAACTACCTTTTTAATGGATGCTCTCTGTTGCTAAAGTTGGTTGTACATTAAGGGATTTTTAGTTTATGGTAATTACTTGGAAAAATGTATATTTCATGGTATGCCAGTACAAAGTTTTGCACTTAACTAAATTAAATGTAATGCCAGTTTTAACAGTGATCATAGGGGAAGTCCATCTGGCCTGATACTTATTAAATTTTTGGATGTAATAGTAACAATTATTTTAATGTTTTGTGTTCTAAATTGATTCTTCAGCCTATGTATATATATAAAACTGTTTTTTTATAATCATAGGCTGATTGTAAAAGTTTTTTAATCTGCTAAAAGTAGAGTTGATGTGTCAGTATACATAATTCAGGAGTCATCTTTATGTCATGCAGTTTGGTTTTTCTGAAGTTGCTTTCTCTTATACATGCTGCTGGGAGATAGTGTTACTGATGAACACAAAAGTTAACCCTCTACTTGGAGAGATGTGAGGTAGGAGCAAATTTAGGGTGGATCTCTAATCGTAAGTGGTGAGCAAGAGGAAATGGCTTGAAGTTATGCCAGGGGAGGTTTAGGTTGATCATGAGGAACAATTTCTTCCCTGAAAAGATTGCCCAGGCCTGGCACAGGCTGTCCAGGGCAATGGCAGACTCCCCATCTGGAGTGATTGAAAAGCTGTGGACATGTGTTCCTGAGGGACATTGTTTGGTGGTGACATGGCACTGCTGGGTTAATAGATGTACTGTATGATCTTAAGGGTGTTTTCCAATGTAAACAGTTATGACTGTATGTTTCTCTTTCATTGTTCTTGAAGCCTGATTGTTTTATTCTCTGCTGTTTCCACATTTGGAATTAGATGTAAATGAAGAACACTTTGTGTTATGAGAGATAGCACAATTGTCTTGATTTTTTCAGAAAACTGATAATAGCAAAGTAAGCCTTTTATCTATTGTTTCTTTATTAAAGATGTTGATAAAAAAGCATTTTAGCAGATCACCTATTACCTAGGCTTACACAGACACTTTTGAAGTGACTAAATTCTAATGCTACATTGTATGTAATGATAATTCATGACTACTTCAGTGGAAATGGATAACAGTGCTTTAATATTTCTGCTTGGTGCTTCTTTCTGCTTCCTTCTTTTTGGGAGCATGATTTTAGCAAACCACTGAGAGCAGCTTTGCAGTGTACAGTTGTGTATGTATCACTTAGAATTTAAAAAACTCAAATAAATGTAGAAGTCTGTAGAAAGTTTACCAGGATCCATCTATGTTGTTATTATTTCCTTCAAAAAGAGGAAGGTACCTCCTGAGTTTTTAGTCAATGATGAAATGCTTAACTGCCTTGAAATACAAGCTTTTTTTTTAAGATTAGATGTATTTTAGTCACTTAATTTTCTAGCATTATGATTCTAGTAGGTGTGATGGCATGTCACGTTTCTAGTTTTCTACTCTCTTGGGAGTTTGCTTACTGGTACATGGGTTATTGCATACAGCCACTGACCTAGCATCTACCAAATGATGTGTATAAAATGTACCCTCCTCCAATTAACTCATTATGTCTGACTTCAGAGTTACTGATTTATGTGTGTGCTAAAGCCTACTATTCTTTGTTATTCTTTTTATTCACATACAGAGTATCAGACTGGCATGCTGCTAGCATACTGGACATGGCAAACAATGCTACTAAATCTGTTGGTGGGGAAGAAGGAGTAGCATTTGTGCTGATATAGGTATTGCTAGTTGAGATCAAATGTTAGCTGTCTTTTTGTGTAGCTGGAGCTCTGTGGTGGTCTTTCTCTGTGGAGAATGACATCTGTCAGAATGCATCACGGTCTTCACTGCGGAAAAGCAGTGTCACAGTCCTGAAGGAGTGAAAAAAATGAGCCAAGCCCTAAAAGGTCATGAGGGCTTAAAAATAAACAGCACCACAGCTTTGAAAATTTTTTAATGTACATGCTTCTGTGAATTATTTTAAGTAGCAGACAAGCATGGAATCTTGAACCTAAAGTTTTAAAAGTGTGAAGCTCACTCTGCTGAAGATTGTCATTTCATCTACTGGGTGTTGGTGCAGAGTTGTGGGTGAGAAAGTGTTTGGTTGTCACAAAAGTACACAGAACAAAGGTGTCTGCTTCTGTCCAAAAACAAGACAATAATTATCAGCAATTTATGCTGCTCTTGCAGAATGCAAGTGTGGTGGCTGGAAAGTTTTGTATATATCAACAAGTTTATAGATGACATTTGAGACAAAGTGACTTTTGTATTAATGGTGACAGTTTACCAAGTATGAAAATGCAGATAAGAAAAAAAAAGTAGCGTGACTTACTTCTAATTAGCCTCTTCTGGAAATGCTTCCACCACTCTATTTGTCCATGGTTTAATGTCACTTATGCGTGGATTTCTGTGAGATGTTAGTTTTCAGTGTGATGTGGTAACACAAAAGGATGAAAAGCATTCTGCTGAATTGCTTGGCAAAATTAAGATGAAGTCAATGGATGTCAGAGTAGTGTAAAAGACAGGGTATCCCGTATAATGTGACAGGGTAGAGGGATAGAAAATAAAGGAAGGGGTTCTGCATCTTCTACCAGAAGAAAGCTGTACGATCAGTTTTCTTATGTTGTAAAACTCCACACTTAAAAGCACCATGGGAAAGAATGTGAAGATATTTGATTGCTCATAGTCTGTGTTGTTGATCATAGAGTCATTCAGGATGGGAAAAGGCCTTTAAGATCATTGAGTAACCATAAATGCCAAGTCCAGCACTAAACCATGTCCCTAATCTCTAACAGGGATCGTTAGTCCACCATTTCTCTGGGCTGTACTTAACAAACCTTCTGTTGAAGGGTTATTATGAGAATTAGCATCTCAGTAATAAATAAGGTAAGTTAGGAAATAGTAGACTTTTGAGGGTCTTGAACGTAAATACTATTCTGTAGGGTTTTGTGGTAGTGAGTTTTTTTTTTCCAAACAGAAAAAACTTCTGAAGATATGAAGAGAGAAATCTTTGCAGCAGTGGTCCAAACTAGGGTATGTAGGAAAAAAGAGAAAGGGGGGCAAAATAAAAATTAACCAACGAAAAAAAAAATCCCCAAACAAAGAAAACACCCAAAAACCAAACCCAGAAACTCTGAAGTCTTTGTCAACACTGACATGAATTGTTAAGCTTGACAATGAGTGTTAAGTATGTATTTCTTATTTTTGGAGTTAAGTCTCCATTTTTTGTGCCTTTTTTTTTTCCATTTCTGCGTCAGTCCATGTTGTTCAGTGCTATTGTATGACATTGTGCAGGATCTGCTCTTGAATTACGAGAAGGGCACATGGCTTAGTTCATAGAATTCAGAATCTGTTCAGTCTTTTCTCAAGCCCAATTTATTGTGTGGGACATATTAACAAAAGACTGTCTCCATTTGTGAAGTAGTGTTTATTTTTTTTAATTTTTGCTACATATGAAGTTCTGTTAGGCTGGCCCACAGATTCATGACTGAGTAATAGGTAAATTTTCTGCTTATTTTGGTGTATCGTGCATTTCCAGAAGAACAAGAACAAGATGGCTAGTCCTTCCTTGAAGTTAATGTATCTGGCCTACAGGAAAGCTGGTGAGGAGCTTTTTAGGATCCCAGGTAGGGACAGGACTAGGGGGAATGGAGCAAAACTGGAGATGGGTAGATTTAGACTTGATGTGAGGAGGAAGTTCTTTGCCTTGAGAGTGGTTAGAGCCTGGAATGGGTTGCCCAGGGAGGTGGTTGGGGCCCCATCCCTGGAGGTGTTTAAGGCTGGGCTGGATGAGGCTCTGGCCAGCCTGCTGTAGGGTGGGGTGTCCCTGCCCATGGAAGAGGGGTTAGAATTGAATAGTCCTGTTGTCCCTTCCAACCCTGACCAATTCTATGACTTCTTCCTAGACAGGGTGACTTGGCACTGGAGGGGCTGCCTGGGGGGATTTGTGGAGTGTCCTTTTCCGGAGACATTTAAAACCCTCCTGGACTTGGTCTAGGTGATCTTTCTGTGACAGGGTATTGGACTGGATGATCTTTCGAGGATACTTCTGATCCATAATGTTCTGTGATTCTGTGAATTATTTTCTTAACAGTTTTGGAAGATATTTTTTTTAAGAAGGTTCTTCTGTATTTTAAAGCCAGTCTTAAACTGAGAAAGCTTGACTGAAAAGGCTTCTGAAGGAGTATGTTATTAGAGGATATTTGTTTCTTTACTGTCTTGCTTTTTCTAGAGCAGTAGAGTTGTTGATAGAATCAAATTGTTAACCAGCTAGCTTGCTGTATTTATGTTTTCAGTTCCATGCTGAAATGTCTGTCATTCTCAGTTTTCTCAGAGTTGTACATCTATACTGAAGCCCCCTCATGGCTTCAGATTACTCATGTGTTAGCACAGCTTCTGGGAAATACCTGGCTGTTCTGCTAAGCACTACAAAGATGGTTTTCCTCAAACTTTTCTGCTTCCCTAGAAATGAGAGGGGTTTTTTCTTGGCAGAAAGAGATCATTAAGAGGAAATATTGCAGTACATACAGATTTTTAACCTTCACATAATAATGGTTTTGGTACACATTCTAATTAGGCAGCATAATTATAAATGTCAGATATTGTTCTGAAATTGTTAATAGGGGAAATGGTAGGATCAGCCTGGTTACCTTTCTGCATAGGACACCTTGCTGACTTCTGAATTAGACTCCATATCCACACTTCTGGTACAGTAGCACTTTGTAATGGTTCACATCTCTGTTATAGCATTGGAATTTCACTGCAGTGCTGTTGATATGTTGTAATTCCCATCACATAGTGTCTAATCCAAGATTGCATGAGAATCCTGCCATCAAGCAATTTCCTTTGGAGGCTGACCTGCTGCAACAATATATGGAGTTTACTGCAGTTTGTGATAAGGGTAGCTCTGTGTGCCTAGCCTCACGCTGTGCTGGTTTTCCTACTGTGCCTCAGCTCCTAACCTTACTTACAAAGGTGGGACAATGTTCTCTTCTCTTACCGTCTTTGGTAGTCCTCTTCAATTTCCGAGCAGAATGCAGTGTCATCAGTTCGTGTCTGAATCCTTGTTTGTGTGTTATCTTGGTTTGTTTTGTGGACAGACATAAACATACAGAGTGCAGAAGAGTTCCATCGTCCCAAACTCCTTAAGTGTTTTGTTAGGACGTGTGGCTTGGCAATAATGAGTCTTTTAACTTGATATCTTTACATTTACCTCTTGTCTTTAAATTACAGAGCATTAGGGATAAAGCTCTTCAACTACAAGATGTTTGGATCAGAAATTCACATTTAAATGTATTTCCTTGTTAATATGAATCTAAGATACTTATTAAAATCTGCTTTAAAGTAGCAACCTCCTTCATGGGCTTTAGCACTTATTTTAGAGAATTTAATTATACTTCTTTTGATTTTCGAGTGTAAGTCAAGTAAGTGCTTCTCTAGGCAAAATTATTTACATCCTTATTTAAGACCAGGAAATCAGATGTATCATTTAAGAAATTACTTATTGAATACATGTTTATATATTTTTCTCTTTTCCATCTGTGTCTGCTAATAACCTGGGTTTTTTTTGCAGAACCCTGTGATAATATGAGAGAGATTCTCCAAAATGTGGCCAAAGTACAAGGTGTATCAAACATGAGAAAACTAGGTCACTTGAATAATTTTACTAAGGTAAGAGCTCAAATGATTTCATACAATAGTTGATCGTATGGGCAAATTATTTTGTATGTATTCCAGCAGACATGAACTGAGAAGTTCAGGAAACAGTCTGATATCATGGAACAGTGCTTAAAATATGAATGTACATACTATGGGAAGGAAAGGAGCAAATAAGGACAAGTAAATATATGAATGCAGGAAATGCTGAAGTTTGTTTGCATGTTCTAGTGGTTGAATTTTTGAAGTATTATTAGTGCTTAGAAGCTTGAAATATATCTGCCGGTTAATGGGTTTATTCCACAAGTAGAGATATAGATTGATTCCTACTTCACAAAATTTATTAAAAAATATGAAATACCAAATGGTCTCTACCAGACTTTATGGCAGAGTGTGGTGGGGGATAGGACTCCACCAGTGAGCATCATATGTAGTGTTTTGGACACTAATACAAAAGCAACTGTCAACTGTCACTGCAGTTTGCATAGTAGATAAGAGTTAAAGGGGACATTTCCAGAAATTCTGTGTTGCTGATTTTTCATAGATTCATAGAATCATTAAGGTTGGAAGAGACTTCCAAGATCATCAAGTCCAGGTGTCAACCCAAATCCAACTGTAGCATGTTTTCAAGCACCAGATCTGCATGTTTTTCAGGTGCTTTTTTCAAATACATGCTTTTAAGTCATAGGAATGTCACAAGTACTTGTCTGACAGTATGACGGATATGTTGGAAATTGTAATTTTACGTTGACAGAATTAAAAACTTTATGCAGGAGAATAATGTAGGCTGAAGAAAAAGGCCATGAAAGGCCTTCTGGAGGAAAACAAGTATCATTTTTAGTGTAGATGAGGAACCTGTGGAGTGTAGAAAAGAGGACTGATGGTAAGTGGGAAGGTAGTTAGGACAGTGTTATAGTTAGACTGTGTTCTGTGTCAAGGTAAAGTACATTGCTGTCAGTGAGCTATGAGCTTCAATATGAGTGGTACTTGAGATTGGGCACGTTGTACATCTTTCTGGTATAGTGCCACAGATAGGGTGACAAACCCCAAATTTCTGTAGCAGAGGGAGGATCCTGCAATTGGCAGTAGCTAAGAAGCAAGGAAGTAGTAGAGAATTTTGTGGGTAAAGTAAGTCACAAAGTATTGAGTAAGATAACTAGAATGACAGGTGACAGTTTTGAGGTAATACCAAGTGAAGGAATTAATGTTCAAGGGCAGGTTTGCGAGACCAGTTAATTTGAGAAGGAGAAACATATATGATAATCTTGAAAGTAGACATGCTTCTTGGTTATTAAAAGCATTCCTCGTAAGATGGAAAAGCACTTAATGTATGAGATTAAGTTAACAGGAAGGTGAGTACTGAGAACAAGATCACCAACAGAAATGTCTTCTGGTCCATTAACAGATGCCTCATTTTCTGAGTTAGTTCAGAGCACATGCAGGTGGTACAACATTCATTGAGGAAATGAATTTACTCACAGTCTAAATGTTTTCTTTGGGTCATTGCCTTACTTCACAGGGACCACAACAACCCAATGCTACATGCTTGGGGGAGAGTAGATGGCAAGCTGCTTGGCAGAGAAGGACTCGGCAGAATTGATTGACAGTCGGCCAGCAGTGTGTTCAGGTGGACAAGAAGGCTATCAGCATCATGGCTTGTATCAGAAACGGGAGTCAGCAGGAGCAGGGAAGTGATTGTCTCCCTGTACTAAGCACTAGTGAGGCCACACCTCAAGTACTGTGTTCAGTTTTGGGCTCCTCAGTGCAAGGAAGACAAGTAATGTAACAGGTCCAAAGAAGGGCAACAAGGTTGGTGAAGGGTCTGGAGAACAAGCCTTCTGAGTGGCTGAGGATGCTGGGGCTGTTCAGCCTGAACAAAAAGAGATTGAGGAGAACTCTTTTGCCTACAACTACCTGAAAGGAGGTTATAGAGAAATGGATGTTGGTCTCTTCTCACAAGTAACAAGTGATAGGACAAGAGGAAATGGCCTGAAGTTGTGCCAGAGGAAGTTTAAATTAGACATCAGGAAAAACTTCATTGAAGTGGTCATCAGGCATTGGAACAGGCTGCCCAGAGAGGTGCTTGAATCACCATCCCTGCACATACTTAAAAGTCATACAGATAGTGGAGTTTAAGCATCTGGTTTATTCAGTGAGCTTGGTATGATTTACTTAATAGTGAGACTTGATCTTAAAGATCTTTTCCACCATGTCCATCAGACATCCACCACTGTCAGAATGCTAACTTTTACTGCATACTGTGCTTTATTTTGCTAGAAAAAGGTGATACGTTGATACGTTCGTTTGTTTCCTTTTTGTGCTAATCTGGAAATTTAAATGCAATTGCTTTAAAATTCTCTAATTGCCTTAAAATTCAATAACTAGATTAGATCTTTAGATCTAATTAATCTGCTGTTAGGTCAACTAGTTCTTATTCATTGAGATTTCAGATCATAGAATCTTAAAATGGCCTGGATTGGAAGGGACCTCCAAAAGTTGTTTAGTCCAACCCCCTACAGTGAGTAAGGACATCCTCAACTAGATCAGGTTGCCCAGAGTCTTGTTGAACCTCCCCTTGAATATCTCCAGGGATGTCACTTCATCTGTGTCCCTGGGCAACCTGTTCCAGGGTTCAACCACCCTCATGCTAAAGCACTTCTTCCTAACATGCAGCTGAATCTGCCCTTCTCTAATTTGAAACAGTTGTCACTCATTCTGTCACTGCAGGCTTTCATAAACTGTATGTAGCCTTCTTGTAGGCCCTCTTCAGGTACTGGAAGGTTGTTGTCAGGTCCCTCAGGAGCTTTCTCTTCTCCAGGCCAAACAACCCCAGCTTCCTTAGCCTGTCCTCATAGGAATGGTGATCCAGCTCCCTGGTCATTTTCATGGCCCTCCTCTGTATCCCTTCTATGAAGTCCATGTTGTTCCTGTATTGAGGGCTACAGAGCTGGAAACAGGACTCCAGGTGAGGTCTTACCAGAGCAGAGGGTCTCGGTCTGCAGGCTGTGCTTCTTCTGAAGCAGCCCTGGATGGAATTTGCCTTCTGGGCTGCAGGCACTGTGTCTGTTCATGTCTGGCTACTTGCCTGCCAGTGCCACGAAGTCTTTTTCCTCAGGGCTGCTTTCTATCACCTGCTTCTCCAGCCTGTATTGATAGTGAGGTTTGCTCCAATCTAGGTGCAAGACACCCTGCACTTGGTCCTGTTAAACTTCATGAGATTCACTTGGGTCCACCTCTCCAGCTTGTCCAAGTCCTTTTGGATGTATGATTACTAATCAGTATTTAAGTCTATGGATCTTAATATTGTTGATCTTACTTCTGAAAACAAGATGTTAAATGCATCTAAGCGTGGTAAAATACTAAATACTCCTACTGTAAATAATTCAACAAAACCTTACTTTTTAAATTTAGTTAATGATTCCATCGTTGAATATTTGAATAATTTCTTTTTTCTTAATCTGGTGTTACAAACTGAAAATTTTCATGTATTTTACCAAAGACCAAAAAGAAATTGTAGATCTGTGATAATCAGCTTGTGCTGATTAAATATGACTTCAGAAAACAGACTAGTTCATAACCAGGTTTTGATTTGGAATTGAAGGAATTGAGGGAATCATCTTACTATATTTATTTATCTCTCTATTCTCATGTTAGTCTTCCTAGACTATCTGCTTTGTAATTTTTTAACTTGTACATTTGGTTTTGAATACTTTCCTTTTTCTGCTTGATCTGTAAGTAGCATTATGGAAATAGAATAAAACTCACAAATTGCGTTGCATAGTTTGCATTGTGGTTATAACAATTCTGGGTTTTTTATACCAACAGTTAAAAGTGAAAGCCTGGAGCATGGAGAAGATAGTTACATTTATTGCTTGTACTCTGCTCTTTTTCCATGAATTGATACAGTTTCAGTTCCCCCTTTGAAACTCGAGTGTATGGAAGATAGATGTGTTAAGAGCTGAGAGTGTTTGTATCTTGACTTGGAATTATATTGACGATGAACTTGATGAATTAACTTTATTCTTGCATGTTATGGCCTGTTTTTCAGAAGCTTTTAGTTATCTAGAATGATTGCCAATGGATAGGAAAAAAGCCTTTCAAAAATTTTTATAGCTTATTTTGATAAAATAGTACAGAAAATCTAAAATTTAACTGTACTGTGTGCAATATTATTATAATAATTTATATAGAATCTATGATTCTGTAATTAAAATGTATGCACTACTATAAGCAGCTGATCCCCACAGTCTCAGATTTTTCCTTTAAAGACATGTCAGATCTCGCATTTGGAATAAATACTGCCCTACTTTTTTGGTAGGGAATTGTATTCATGTGGGAACAGGTTATGTAATTTAAAATTGACTTTCCTCACAGAGTTCATGGTAGACATTAACTTTTGTGTACGTCTCAAGATGTACATAACAGGTATGAAGGTTCAGGTTTTGCTCCTTAAAAAAGGGTTTTTTCCACCAACCCCCTTGTATATATGGAGAATGAAGATAATTACCCTTTAAAAATTATACCCCAGGATTTTATGCAGAAAATAAATAATTAAAATTTATTTAAATAGTGGTGGTCTGCAGTCAACAGTGTTTGTTGGTTTTATCTGCAAAAATTTTACTATAATGCAAACATTTTGTATAAAGTTTGCATGCTAAGAGACATAACTCCCTTTTAATTTGTCTTCCCACTAGTGTTTACTAGTGATGTTCAAGTCCCCAGAGCACTGCACAAGTGAAATGTATAAATGATATTTTAGTACAATTTGCATTTATTAATCAAATCTTAGCTAGCTCTACTTAATGAAAACCATAATGTGTATGTTCTTTGCTCTTTGGCTGCAGAACATGGGTTCTTCTTGCCTGACCAGTACTGTTAAGTTCTCTGCCCAAAGAAATTACCATTCTCAGTCTGTGGAAAGGTATATGTAGTTCTGCAGCAGTGACACTCATATGAATTTTTCTTAGCAGTTGCTTATCACATAAAAAATGAAATTACAGGTTCAGGGGAAGAAGGGGGGGAGGGAATCGTCTAGTCTGTATTAGACAAAAATAATCTTGTCCTTTTAAACTACCTGTATTTAACCTGAATATTGACCTGAAACCGGTTTCAGGATTTGACCTCTAGGTCACTTTCAGGTGTCACAGCTGTTCACAAGCTTCATATGTGTCTGTGGCTTCAGGAAGCTGAATAGGACTACCAATCTTTCAAGGCACACACTTTGAAGTTACCCAGTATCTGGTGATTAATAACAAAACATCATTCTTACATCTTTGGGGATTTTTCACACCCATGACTAGCAGTAAGTAATAAACCAGAAAATCAGAAGCAACTGCAATTGTATTTACCTAGTATAAAATAACTTCTAGGATTTGGTTATTTATTTACAATCCTGTATTATGGAAGTTTTATTACACTGTTAGTTTCTGAGATGTCATTCATATGTTTTAAACATAAAAGCATATTTTAGAAATGAATAGAATAAAAGATAATGCAGATCATAGAATCATTAGGGATTGGAAGGGACCTTGAAAAATAATCTAGTCCAGTCCCCCTGCCATAGCACGATCACCTAGACCAAGTTCCACCTGGATGTGTTCCTGTGAGTCTTGAATGTCTCCAGAGAAGAAGATTCCACAACCCTCCTGGGCAGCCTATTCCAATGCTCCATTACCCTCACTGTGAAGTAGTTTCTTCTGATATTTATATGGAATTTCCTCTGTTCCAGCTTGCACCCATTGCCCCTTATCCTATCACTAGATGACCTTGAGAAGAGCCTGGCTCCATCCTGGTGACACCCATCCGTCACATACTGATAGACATTAGTGTGGTCACCCCACAGCCTCCTCTTCTCCAAGCTAAAGAGACCCAGCTCCTTCAGCCTTTCCTCATAAGGGAGGTGCTCTACTTCATCATCTTTGTTACTTTATGCTGGACACCCCCCAGCAGCTCTCTGTCCTTCTTGGACAGTCTCTAGGCACATCAAGGACAAGAGGGTAATTAGGGACAGTCAGTATGGCATCACCAAGGGGAAGTCGTGCTTGACCAACCTGTTAGCGTTTTATGAGAGCATAATCAGGTAGATAGATGATGGCAAAGTGGTAGTCTGTCTTGACTTCGGTAAGGCATCTGACAGTCTCACACAGCATCCTCACGGCCAAAGGGAGGTAGTCTGGACTGGATAGTGGGGTGGATTGTGAACTGGCTGCAGGATAGAGAGTAGTAGTTAATGGGACAGAGTGTAGTTGGGGGCCTGTATCTAGTGGAGTCCCCCAAGGATCAGTACTGGGACCCGTTCTCTTCAACCAAATCATTAAGGACTTGCATTAGGGATTACAGTGCACTGTTGGCAAGTCTGCTGATGACACGCCCTCAGACTGTGCTGCTATTCAGCGAGACCAGGACAGGCTAGAGAGCTGGGCAGAGAGAATATTAGTGTGGTACAACAGGGATAAGTGTAGAGTCTTGTGTCTGGGCANGTTCAAGAAGGACACAGAGCTTCTGGAGGTTGTCCAGCGTAAAGTAACAAAGATGATGAAGGACGCTGAACACCTCCCTTATGAGGAAGGGCTAAAGGAGTTCGGTCTCTTTAGCTGGAGGGAGAGGAGACTAAGGAGTGACTTTATTAATGTCTATACGTATGTGAGGTGTTGGTGTCAGGAGGATGGAGCCAGGCTCTTCTAAAGGTCATCTGGTAATAGGACAAGGAGCACTGTGTGCCAGCTGGAACATAGGAGGTTCCATATAAATATCAGAAGGAACTTCTTCCTAGTGAGGGTAATGGAGCATTGGAACAGGCTTCTCAGAGGGGTTGTGGAGTCTCCTTCTCTGGAGGTGTTCAAGACCTGTCTGGCTGTGTTCCTGTGCAACTTGGTCTAGGTGATCCTGGTGTCACAGGGCAATTGGACTAGATGGTCTTTTGACATCTCTTCTGATCCCTAAGGATTGTATGATTCTGAAGTTCTCTCTCTAGGAAAAGAGACAAGATACTGAAGACAGAGATAAGACTTTTTAAAAGTACCAATTGAGGAACTGTTCTTTCGAAGGCCCTTGATACATTTGTTCGTTTTCATTCACTTTCAGAGTGGGGTAATAGTATAAATAGTTATCCCCACATATTTTAGGAGGATTCTTTCACTGCACATTTAAGAATTGTAGAATCAAGATCCGCCTGGATGTGTTCCTGTGCAGCTTCATCTAGGCGATTCTGATGTGGCAGGGGGATTGGACTAAATAGTATTTTGAGGTTCCTTCTGATCTCTAATGATTCTATGATTCTGTGATTTAATGAAGTTCAGCTGTTCTGTTCTACTTACTAGCTTTTTTTTTCATGTTGATGAATTTCACTAGCATCTGGAATCAGTTTTGTCTATAGAGGCTTTCACAGATTCCCTCGTGATTGTTATTTTAAGAGTCTCTCTACCTTTGCAAACCCAAAGTACTTTGGATTCTGAATGTCCTGTTGACTGACTGTAGATAAATCACTACGGGCAAGACTGGAAGTCTCATGATGAAGTGTGTAGCAAATAAGGACATAGAGTAAAGGTGTTCAGCTGTGGAACAAACCTGGACAGCTAATTTATAGTCCCCAATTTCAGGCTTTTCTTAAGACTAGGGTTGTAAGAGTTAGTAGTCTCTCCATAAATGTTACCAGTGATAGTTCAGACTGTTTTCCCAACATTACAAAATACTAATAACATATTTGTTATTAGAGTAATACCATGCGTTTACTTAGTGATTGCTCTGATTATTCTGTTAAATATAATTTTGAATAGTTTTAGTGTGAACTCAACTTGTGTATGTTACTGACCTCTTGTGGGTTTTGTTGTTTTGAGCTACTGTTTCCAAGACATGTTGATTCGTTACTCATATAGCTGTGACTCATCTAACTAGTATGAAAAACTCACAGCTGACAGTAAACAAGAAAACCCCCTCAGTCTAAGTTAGTCACTGTCTGGTCTAGTTAAGTACCAGTTTGCCCTGATATTAAAATTATATCCTCAGAGAGCCTGTCCTGTTCCCACTTTCTGAGGATTGCATACAAAAGTTTGAATCTTGTGGGTGATTTATTAGCAGTTTTACCAAGTAGCAGATACTTCAGGTTCATATGTGTGAACATGTGTATAAATATATAAAATGCATTTTATATACCAGGTAGTGTATATATTAAAAAAAACACTATATATAAAAATATACTATATATACTAGCGTATGTAAAAGTAGACTAAAAAGTGTAAATGCCTGGAATTCTGCAAATACATACTATAATCCATTGCCATTTTAGTGGGGTATAACAGTCTATAGCCAAAAGCAGATTTTAGTGTTCTGGTATTGCTTGCTATAAACTTACACTACAGTGATACATATATGTATTGTGAAATATTACAGTCAAACATATGATAGCTACTTGGCTTTTTTAGGAATTCATCTGTCTACAAAAATATGGGCCAGAATCATTGACATGCTTAATGTTGTTTGAAAGTGAAATATATAGAAAGCTGCAAAGTTTTCCCTATATATATGAACAGATATTTATAGCTGGACAAATACCCAAAGCACTATCAGCTGAAAAGCATCTTCTTAATAGCAGCTTCCATGACTTTCCTCCTTTTAAATATGTATCAATCCAACCTTATTTTGCCAGATATTTTTTTCTCCAGACTAAATAAACCCCATGGCTCAGCCTTCATGGCTGCATTTTCTATCTGCCTTGTACACTTTTTTCCTACACTTTTGCTACTTTGACTGCCTTTGAAATGTGGCGCAGAACCTTGTTCTTCATGCAGAAAATTTTAAGAAGCAGGCTGTGAACTGAAGAAAAGATTTCTTAAACTCAATAATCTCAAACATGGTGCAGTTGTATTAGCACTTTCAAAGGTAAAATTATTTCCTTTTTGTTTTTTCTCAAGTGACATCCCATTAACTTAGTTTCTAGTACGCTGAAATTTACAGATCTTGCTTTGCTTTTGAAATAATGGTTTCTTTCATTTTTGACATTCTGAATGTTTCCCAGACATTTCTGCTGGATTTTTTTTGGCATTTTATGTGGTAGCTTGAAGGATATGATGCACTGTTCCTTAAACTTAATGAAATTTTCTTACAGAGTTTGTGCACTCCTTTCAAATCACTGAAACATTTTGAATTCTAATCTTCCCTTTCATTCTTTTCTTACTGGAATTCCTTAAGCCCACTACCATTTGTAAATTGTAAAGAAAAATAAGACATAAGTATTAGTGCTCCAGTGAAATGGGAGTTAAACTAATATTAATTAGATAATACTTTTTATAGCCAATTTTATCTGTGTGTTCTCTGTTCGAAATGTTTCACATGTATGCAGATACCATCAAACACTTTGAGAGTAATTAACACAGTAATTTGTATCCATACAGTGGTGGTTAAACTTGGATGAAAGCTGTAACTACTGTCAGGTTACATGACTGTGTTTGACTTACAGAAACTTAACCTTATTCTGAATCAGTGAGGGTATGAAGAAAACGGTATTAAGGAGGTAATAACCACACAAATGTACTTACTTGGTGAGAGTGGGTATTGATAACTGCACTAGCTAATCCAGTGAGTTGAACGATCTTTAGCAATTGCAGCGAGTTAGGTGGGTTCCTTAAACACGCCATCTACTTTAGTTTCATCTTGGGACCGCTCAAGAGGCAAACCAGTGATAAGAAACAACTTCAGAAATGCACTCGTGCACACAGCAGATGTTCTTTCCTTCATCAGAATTAGAATTCTCTGGGTTTCTTTTGAAGTAGGAAGAAGACTACTGATATGATAAAAAAGGACTTTACATTTGTGTCTGGGGTGGAATAATGGAGAGAGTTTTAGATATGTAAGTGGTCAGCCTAAACAGCTATTGATGTGCCTGTCTGAAACTGAACAATGAACTGTTTTTACTCTCTATCTTCTCACACTGTTTTGCTTACACTTTACCAGCCAATTTTTACAGTTCACAAGATGTCAATAGAAATGCTAAAGCAGCAGTGCTGGCCTTAGGCAGTCCAACAACATGGCATAGTCTGATGCTAGAAAGTGACATACTGTCATAACCAGTTAATGCACCAACTGTCGTGTTTCATTAGCACTTAACATTTGAAAGTGAGGGAAAAGAGATTATATAATAATGTCTATGTTTTATAATCATATTTGCTTATAGCCACAGTTAAGGAAAATGCAAAATCCAAAGTTATCTCCAGTAATCCCAGGCACAAATATAGACTGGGTGGGGAACAGATTGAAAGAAGCTTTGAGGAGGACTTTGGAGTGCTGGTCAATGAAATATTCACTTGCAGCTCAGAAAGCAAACCACAACCTGGACTGCATCAAGAGAAGTGTGACCAGTAGGTTGAGGGAGGTGATCCTGCTCCTCTCTTCTGCTTTCGTAAGACCCCATCTGGAATACTGTGTCCAGTTCTGGAAGCCCCCAACACAGGAAGGATATTAAACTGTTGGAACATGTCCAGAGGAGGGCCACAAGGCTGATTGAGTGGCTGGAGCACCTCTCTTGTGGGGACAGGCTGAGAGAGTTTGGGCTGTTGAGCCTGGAGAAGAGACTAAGGGAGATCTTCCAGTGGCATTTCAGTCCCTGAAGGGAAGCTACAGGAAAGTAGGAAGGGGCTGTTTCCAGGACAAGGGGTTATGGTTTCAAGCTGGAAGAGGGTAGGTTTAGATTGGATGTCAGAAGGAAGTTCTTCATTATGAGAGTGCTGAGTCACTGGAACAGGTTGCCCAGGGAGGTTGTGGCTTCCCCCTCCCTGGAAGTGTTCAAGGCCAGATGGGATGGGGCCTTGAGCACCTGGTCTAGTGGGGAGTTGTTCCTGCTCATGACAGGGGGATTGAAACTAGATGATCTTTAAGGTCCCTTCCAACCTGAACCAGTCTATGAATCTTAGCCCAAATTTAGTACTAATCTAGGCTGATTTAATAATCTGACTCATCAGCAGTTTTGGGTTTCAGCATTACCACTGCATGATATGTGAAGTAATTTCTTAAAATAAAATATGGTCCTTGGAATGATTTCTACTTGTTGATCATAAACCTAAGTATTGTTTGCAGTTAAACTGTCAAGTTAATACAGTGGTGTTCTGTGTTAGGAACATCTCAAAAACAGAAAGGAAGGCAGGTCTCGAGGAGTCTTGAATATGATCTGTCAGGCAAGAGAAGACAGCTTGGGAAAACAAAAGTGTTTATTGAGTCACATTCCCTAACTACAAAAAGCAGAAAAAGCCCAAGCAGGTAGCACAAAGAAAGAACAGAAGCTCCATCACAATATTACATGCATTGTAAGGAAGAAGAAATGCTAAAAGCATTCTGTAGCACTCTTAGGCTTCAGGTCAGATCTGCTGGAGAGAGGGACAGACACAGCACAGTACAGTAGCAGCAACAAGGGGAGACCCACCCCTAGGACACTTCAAATTCCAATTTCCAAGCATTCTGCCAAAAGTTTAAGAGGTACAGATTTTCAGCTTTTCTTGCATGGACCATTTTGCCCAGCTGAAAGAGCAAATGTCCTTCCAGCATCCAAACTCCCAACTAACTATAGCAGTCCCAGTGTCTTTCTTAGCAGCCAGCTGTGACAAAGTCTTTTCTGCCTAGTATTTTTTGTAAATCATGATCGTGATGGCCTCATGGCCCAAACATGTGGTGAGCACAACAGCAGCTGCTGAGCAAACCAGCTAGAACTCCCCCACCTCCTTCTGGGTCTGGAGCTTTTGGGGCTTTTTCTGTCTCTGATAGCTCACCACTCCGCTCTCTCCAGGCTTGCAGTGATCAATGTAACTGGTCTGCTCAACACAGTGAGGTATCAGCATTAGTCATTTCTGTCTATGCCCACCTGCTTCACCATGCAGGTTGGGGAAAACCTTTCTGCCAGCCTGGCACAAAGGCTCTTGCTTTGGCACAGCACAGAGTGCCTGTTCTAGTGGCAGACAGGGGATAGAGTCTCTTGCCACCATGCCCTGACCTCCTTCCACTGTGCCGAGCTTCAGGCGGGCAGTGGAGTCTTGCTCATGGCATTCCAGCCTCAGCGAGTGAGGTGGACCACAGCCCCACAGGGCTCCGGGAAAGAAAAAGGGTGAGGAACCAGACACTGCTCACTCCTGAGCAGCATCTTTTATTGGGGTACAGGGCAAACAGGAAAATACTCTGCCCTTCCTCCTCTAAACACGTCACAAACTCAAATAATAACCTCCTTTGTCTGGTGTATTTAGAAGCAGAATATGGACAGCAGAGTTTTTCAGTGAAGTCTGAAGGTCTTAAGTTTGGAAGTTTTCTTAAAATCAATGTAATACTTGTTTCTTTAAAAGCATTGTGAGAAATGCACATAGTCATTTTTAGAGAGTTATAAATAATAGATGTTCTCCTTTATTTTCAGCTTCTTTGCAATACTGGTCATGCTGAAGACAAGCTAGGTTTTACCTATGACAGCATCATAATATGGTAAGTAGTAGGGAGCACAAGAGTTATTTTACTTGTTCTGTATGCAACTAAGGAAACTTTTGAGCTAGTATTTTGTATTTCCAATGTGTTTGAAATTTTGTAATGTAAATGTATACCAGGAAATTTTATTACAAATGAAATCAGAAATATATTATTTGCTTTCAGGCGAAGACATAGTGAAACAACCTGAGTTAAAAGTGTGGATTTCTTTATTATATTCTGCATGCATGTGAAAATACTTCTTTCTGAAACTAAATTCAACTAAAATTGAATTTGGAGCATGCTCTTGATGCAGAATCAAGATTTAAAGATAAACATTTTATGGTATTTTGATGTGTTTCTATATCTTCATATAATTGTTTTCCCTTATATGAAAACCTCCTTTGTATGTACTTTCAAGTTGAATTTTCATGTCTTTCATGGCCACTTCTGACAGTCAAAAGTAAGTTCCTGATTATTTCCTCAACTACTGTAGTTTTACACAGTCCTGTAGTTCAGCATTGGCGGCAGAAACTACTTAAGTGTAGTTTTTAATAATTTTTTTGTCTTTTGGTTTAGTTATCCAGCAAAACTTTAGGTAAACCAGCTTAGAAAAGGTAGTCACTCTTAGAATAAAACATCGGGAAAACTTGCATGGTTAAGTATTCTAAGTTGTTTTCTGAAATAAACCTATATTTGTCGCTAGAACTACAGATTTTTTTTTTTTACAAAAAATGTTTAAATATGAGTTGTAAAAGGTTTTGCAATTACTAATGTTTGTTTTTGTAGGAAAAAATTTGCAAAAAGATCTGCAAATTGAATATTGATACAGTACAGATTAACATGTTATGCACATGAAGGAAACTCACTCTTCTCCTACTCAGGAAATGCCAAAAATGTTTTCTTAAAAAAAACCAAAAAAAATACCCCATACACCAGGAAAATTATCTTGGTTCATGTTGTTACAGATAGGGACCATTTGACTGATCACAGTATATACATGAGAAGGAAATTGTTAATGCTTTCATGTACATTATTATGTTACAGGGCCAGTTTTCAAACTCAAGGATTCCACTCAGATACTCACATTTTAACAACTATAGTTGTACTGATTGGTGTTTATTCAGAAATATTTACAGAATTGATTTTTGTTTTAATGCATGCAGATTTTTCAAGCAAATGTTGTAATTTATCTCTAAATCTACAGCCATTCGACAGTATTATTTTGTTTGAAAAGTATTTTCCTATACAGCATGCAGCCGTTCAAAGTAACTTGCAAATATTGAGCTTTATAATTAATTTTGGAAGCAGTCTTTCAGGTGGGCTAACAATATATGTTACTTTGGAGAGAATATGCAAATTCTGTAATTTCCTCTGCTGATGTTCTTATTACTTTAGATTTTCATAGAGAAACCTTTTTGTTCAACCAAATATACTTTTCTCCACATAGATAGCCAGCTTTCTTTTAAGGTGATTTTATGTTAAGACTATAGACAGGCCTCAGGATGCTTTTTGGAACATTTTGTATTGCCCTGTTGTTGGCCACTGCTGTATGTAATGCAGTGTTAGCACTACATGCGGACAGTTCTTTTTACTGGTCTTTCCAAACACTTAGATGTGAACCTTGGTGGGCCACTTGCAATACTTACCAATACTTTTCCTCCACTTTTTCAGTTATTTTTACTTCTCAGGCTCTTATTTTTGTGCGATGAGAAACACTTTAGGATAGGAATCCTTGTGCAGGTCTCCAAAACAATGACATAGTATGAAGAAAATGCTTGTTTCTGTTATACCTGTCCATTTTTTATTTGCATCAGTGTCTTAGCCAATAGGTCTGATTTAATTTTTCAAATTTTGTCCTTGTGGTATGACTTCAAAGTCAGAACACCCACACAAGTACAAACACATAGGTTTCGCTCACTTTTTCTGCTTGATGTGGCATATATTTATGTTATTTATAATGTCATATTTCTGTCAGGGTTTTGCAGTTGCATCACTGGCTGGTGTTTTTTGCTTAGTCTTTCACTCTTAATGGAGTTCACAGAATCACAGAATAACAGCATGTTAGGAGTTCTTAATGGATTTCACAGAGTAACAGAACGTTATGGGTTGGAAGGGACCTCCGAAGATCATTGAGTCCAACCACCCTGCCAGAACAGGATCAAAACTAGGGTAGATCATTCAGAAATGTATGCAGACAGGTCTGAAAGCCTCCAGAAAAGGAGATGTCACCAACTCTGCAGGGAGCCTGTTCCTGGGCTCTGTAACCCCTTAAAGTAAAAAAGTTCTTCCTCATGTTGAGGTGGAAATTCCTGTGTTTGAGTCTGAAGCCATTGCCCCATCTCCTGTCACAGGGCACAAGAAATAAAAGGTTGTCTTTCCCTTTTTTATGCCCAGCCCTCATGTATTTATAGACATTAATTAGATCCCCTCTCAATCTTTCCCTCTCCAGACTGAAAAGCTCCAGATCTCTTAACCTTTTCTCATAAGGCATGTGTTCCAGTCCCTTGATCATCCTCATAGCCCCCCATTGGACTCTTTCAAGTAAATCTCTGTTGCTCTTGAACTGGGGAGTCCAGAACTTGATGCGGTAGTCCAGGTGAGGTCTCACTAGGGCAGAGTAGAGGGAGAGGTGAACTTCCCTCGGTCTGCTGGACACACTTTTCTTAATGTACCCCAGGATACCATTGGCCAGTTCTTAATTTCTCTCTGCAAATTAGGAATATCCTTGTCTTGTGAGTTGTAGAACTAGGTTCTTGAGAAACTGAAGAGTTTTTTTGGTCTGCCATTCACATATAAAAGTAACATGCTTTGCTTGATTAAAAGGGAAAGAAGTCTGAATTAAGTATTTGTCCTAATAAGAAGTGTAATGCAGAGCAACAGCGCTATTTGCATGAGTCTAAGTGGCACATCCAAACTAATTGTAAATTGAGGTAAAATTCCAAACGGAAAAACACTATTGAGTGGGACTCTTACATGCTCATTCCTTGCACCTCCATCTCTACAAAGCTGCAACATGAGGAACTACAAAGCACAACTGGTAATCTAATGAATGTTTGTTCTCTGCTCAGTGCAGTCAAGGTTACTTTCCTGCTTTTTTTGAATGACTTTGGAAATAAACTCTCATCTAGTATAATCCTTTCTAGAGAAAGATTTTTTCTTATGCTCTCAGTATTGACAATTTGCTTTTTATCTGCTTCTAGCTCAGCTTAAAATAAGTAAATGCAATTAGTGACTCACTTTTTAAGTGAGCAATCTTTCTTGCCATTGTAACAATTGTCTTCGTGAAGCACTTGCACTAAATATGTGAGGGGTTGGTGTCAGAAGGATGGAGCCAGGAGGTTAGAGGCTCTTCTCGATGTCATATGGTGATAGCTTAAGGGGCAGTGGGTGCATGCTGGAACATAAGAGGGTCCATGAAACTATCAGAAGGAACTTCTTCATGCTGATGGTAACATGCATTAGAGCAGGCTTCCCAGGGGGCTTGTGGAGTCTCCTTCTCTAGAGATGTGCAGAACCCACCCGGACATGCTCCTGTACAACTTGATCTAGGTGATCCTGCTGTGGCGGGAGGATTGGACTAGATTGGTCTTTTGAGGTCCCTTCCTGTTCCTAATGAAGCTATGATTCTGTGATTCTTAAATGTCCAGTGAAAGAGTCCTCCTAAAATATGTAGGGTAACTGTTTATAACTTTACCCCACTCTGAAAGTGACAATGAAGGAAAATGAGTAAATCTATCAAGGGCCTTCGAAAGAACAGTTTGTCAATTAGTACTTCTAAAAAGTTCTATCTCTGGAAGTCTTCAGTATCTTGTCTCCTTAGCTAGAGAGTGAACTTCGGAATCATACAATTATTAGGGATCAGAAGGGACATTGGAAGACAATCTGTCCAATCCCCTTGCCACAGTAGGATCACCTACACCAAATCACACAGGAACACAGCCAGGCGGGTCTTCAACATCTCCAAACAAGGGGATTCCACAATCCTCCTGGGCAGCCTGTTCCAATGCTCTTACCCTCACTGGGAAGAAGTTCCTTTTGATATTTATATGGAGCCTCCTATGTTCCAGCTTGCACACAATGCTCCTTGTCCTATTACCAGATGACCTTTAGAAGAGCCTGGCTCCATCCTCCTGACACCCACCCCTCACATATTGATAGACATTAGTGTGGTCACCCCACAGCCTCCTCTTCTCCAAGCTAAAGAGACCCAGCTCCCTCAGTCCTTCCTTATAAGGGAGGTGTTCTACTTCCTTCATAATCTTTGTTGCTCTATGCTGGACACCCTCCAGCAGCTCTCTGTCATTTTTGAGCTCAGGGGCCCAGAACAGGACACAATACTCCAGATGCGGTCTCACTAGTGCAGAGTAGAAGGGGAGAAGAACCTCTCTCAGTCTGCTAACTACCCCACTTGTGATGCACCCCAGCATGGTGGTGGTCCTCTTGGCCACATAAGCACATTGCTGGCTTAGAGTCATCTTGCTGTCCACCAGGACCCCCAGATCCCTTTCTCCTACGCTGCTGTCCAACAGGTCAGTCCACAACCTATACTGGTACCTGCTGTTCTTGCCCAGTTACAAGACTCTACACTTACCCTGGTTTTACCATATTAAATTTCTCTCTGCCCAGCTCTCTAGCCTGTCCAGGTCTCACTGAATGGCAGCACAGTCTGTTAGGGTGTCAGTGACATCACCTAGCTTGTGTTATCAGCAAACTTGCTGAAAGGGCACCCTAATCCCTCATCCAAGTCATTTATGAATATATTGAAGAGGACTGGTCCCAGTACAGAATCAGGCCTCCAACTAGACTCTGTCCCATTAACCACTGCTCTCTGGTTTCTGTCCTGCAGCCAGTTCACAGTCCAACTCACTACCCAGTCATCCAGTCCACACTTCCCCTGGTCGGCCACAAGGATGCTGTATGAGACTGTGTCAAAGGCTTTACTGAAGTCAAGATTGTCCACATCCACTCTGATGCTCTGCCATAATCTGTCTACCCTCTTATGCCCTCATAAAAGGCTATCAGTTTGGTCAAGCATGACTTCCCCTTGGTGTAGCTGTCCTGACTGTCCTTAGTGACCCTCTTGTCCTGATGTGCCTAGAGACAGCATCCAGGACAAACTGTTCCATTGCCTTTCCTGGGATGGAGATGAGGCTGACCGATCTACAGTTAACTGGGTCCTCTTTAAGCTTTTTGAAGATTGAAATGACATTTGCTAACCTCCACTCCTTAGGCACCTCTCCTCATCCCCATGACTTAGAAAAGATGACGGAGAGTGGCTTAGCAATGACTTCTGCCATCTCCCTTAGCATGCACGGGTGCATCCCATCAGGGCCCATGGATTTATGTTTATCCAGTTTGCTCAACACATCCCTAACCCAGTCGCTATAAACCAAGGCAGGCTCCTCTTGCCTCAGCTTCCTCTGGAGCCTCAGCAGTCTAGAGGTTGATACCAGGACAGCTCCCAGAAGTATAGACAGAGGCAAAGAAAGTGTTTAGTATGTCTGCTTTCTCTGTATCCCAGGTCTTCAAGGCACCCAGCTCATTCAGCAGAGGGTCTACATTGCCTCTAGGTTTAGTTTTAGCTGCGATGTATTTGGAGAAGCTCTTTTTGTTACCCTTGTCCTCTCTTGCAAGGTTGAATTCCAAGGAGGCCTTGGCTTTCCTAGTTGCTTCCCAGCATTCTCTCACCAGAGTCTTATAACCACCCTAAGTGGTTATATCTCCTCCTTCCATGACCTGTAGTCT
>VZRI01012386.1:0-26514 GCA_013397515.1 Upupa epops
GATAATTTTTAAACTGCAACACCTTCTTAACCATTCAAAGACTGTCATAGAAAAGCTTGAAAAGTTGATGTGAGGAGCTCCAGCTCGTCCTGGTTCCTGGCAGCAGGCTGAAAAGAGGAACTCCTACACATCCCCCCTTCACCTGGATCACCTTTGAAGATGCTGGACAGAGGTGAGCTCTTAAACCTCTCCCTCTCTCAGAGCTTTAACCACAGGCGAGAAGAGAGAGAAGGCCCCTGGAGAAGACCTGCTTACCACTCAGGTGACCCATGTGAATAGTGCCATGTTGCCTTTGTCCCCACAAAGATCCTGTACACTCTGCCACTGTGAGAAGCCTTTGATGAGAAGCAGAAAGATTGTAAGCACTGATCTCTTAAACCTTTGGCAAACAGAAAGAGATTGAGAATCTGTTGTATTCCTATCTGAGATGATGTTACAGCCTGAAGACCAGTGAATATCTGCTGGCCTTAGTCCCACTATGAAAAAATCTCTAGACAAGAGGAGTCAGAAGCAAGCCTGCAATGTCAGAAGGGGCTGACAGCTGCAAGAGGACCAAAAAAGGGACTTTTCCACAAGCATCATGACATAAGAAGGCCGTGGGAGCCATAGCAAGTTCTACGGATGGAGGGGATGGCTGGATTCTCGCTCTGGTTAGAGTGTTGGTCTGCACTCTCCTTCTTCATGGCTCTCATCTAAAGCCAAAAACCCAATGTGTTAGCTGTCTCCCATTTCTCTCTGTGTGGGTGTAAAGGCATTGTGATACAGTTTCTGTTTTACCTTTTTGATTCTTTTATTTATTTGGGGATTTTTTCCTTTTCTTATTGGTGATGGGTTTAATAAATCCTTTTCTTTTTAGCAAAGTTGCTTCGTTGCCTGTTGAATTCTCACCAAGAGGTAGTTGCTGTGCTTGAATTGCAAGCACCAACCCAAGTCAATTCTAGACCCTTGCTCTAACCCATTACAGAAGGAACAGAAGCCATTTGGGCAGAGGATACAGGTGGCTATAGCAGAGTATCAAACAATTACCCATCTTGGACCTGTTAGAAGTCTCCTAACCTTATAAACAAATTCATAGACATTCAGAGCAGCCTTTAGACAAATACCAGGAAAGCGAAACAGAAAGAAACAGTTCTTGTTATGTAAAATGATCTAACTGCCATCTGAGATATTACATGGAACGTTACAACAATGGATGGTTTGCTCAGGAGAAAACAGAGAGAGAAAGAAGGGAGGAGACATCACACTACATCGAACTCCATCTACGTAATTTAGAAATAAACAAGAGGCAGACGTCTAAATATTTTGGTAGGGCAAGCAAAAGAGAAAGAAATCAGAGGAAGAAATACATGAGGATCTTGAACAAATAGGTTCCTCAGGGGATGAGATACTTCATATCCTGTCTCTTTCAACCTTCACCAAAAATACCTTGTGCAACTTAAATTTCTGTTATGCTTATGATCACATGGAATTACAGGAAAAAGTAAAAGTGAAGATTTAATTGCCTTTGCATTCTTGATTTCATCAAGATTTAGCTTAACGTTCAAAGTTAATTGTGTTAAATGAAACAAGCAGACATTATATTAAGCTCTAGAGTGTGGTCATATAATGCATCATTTCATTAGAGTAGCTCAGGAAGGAGATTACTATTTGGAGACAGATTTTCATACAGAAGCAAGCCTCTCCATAGAATTGGCAGAACCAAATGTTTCCAGTCACCACTGAGGACTGACCAGCATCTCAGATCTTGTTTTTTCACTGGTTTGTGTGCTAATTGTTGTGGTGACAATTATAAAACTGTATTTTTCATTTAGTCAAGAAGACTAAGAAAGCATTTAATAATAATAAGCTTCCAAAGTGACAATAAAATTAAGCTGTCTGGTTAAGCTTGCAGTTAACAACCTGGTTTATTTAAAGCTATTATTTAGCTCTTCTAACAACAAAAGCCTTTATGCTTCCGAAAGACTTTATTCCCTTCACCTTATTATCTGCTAATCTAAACAAATGTCACAGCTGCACTTCTCCAAGGGATTGTAAACTACAAGGTGAAATTTCCATAAGCTGCCATACAGTCTGTCAGAGTGCAAAGACAAGTGTTACATTTTAATAATATCAGCTACTGCAAATGAGCTTTCCAAACAAATAGAAATTGCTTTGCTGCAAAAGTAAAACTGTTAAAATATTTCACACCAACACCCATAAGGTGTTGAACTCTGAGCTTAAAATGTTGTAAAACTGATTCTGAGAAGGCAAATGAACATCCTCCCTTTTACTAAATTTCAGCATTGACAGCAGTTATTCTGGAGGGGGAGGGATGGGAGAAGAGAGTAGGTGGAGAAAGTGATAGCTAATTATATCATGACAGCAATGCTCTTAGAAAATGCATACTGCAATAATTAAACAACACAAGCCCAAACCTAGATCTGTCTCCAGTATCTCAAAGGAAAAGTTCAAACATACAGATACACATGTATCTAAACCCTCATCTGTGGAGGCAGGGCTACCTGACAAAGGTATTCCCAAAACATATAATTATTCACATTATATTTGCAAATATGTCACCATTTTCAAGTGTTTCCTCTTAGAATCTTTGGAGCACCAACCTGCAGAACATTTCTTTTGGTAAACAGAGATGAGGAGCAGAATATCCCTCCTGTAATTCAGGAGGAAGCAGTTAGTGACCTGCTGTGCCACTTAGATCCTAACAAGTCTGTGGGTCCGGATGGGATTCATCCCAGGGTGCTTAAGGAGTTGACGCAAGATCTGGCTGAGCCGCTCTCCATCATTTATACTTGGTCCTGGATAACCAGGGAGGTCCCAGATGACTGGAGGTTGGCCAAGGTGACACCCATCCACAAGAGCCAGAAGGAAGATCTGGGGAACTACAGGCCTGTCAGCCTGACCCCAGTGTCTGACAGGGTTATGGAGCAGATCATCCTGAGTGCCATCAAGCAGTAGGTACAAGGCAACCAGTGAAACAGGAACAGCCAGCATGAGTTTAGGAAATGAAGATCCTGCCTGACCAATCTGATCTCATTCTACAACTGGGTGACCCGCCAAGTGGATGAGGGAAGGCTGTGGATGGGGTCTACCTAGACTTCAGCAAAGCCTTCGACACAATCTCCTACAGCATCCTCCTGGAAGAGCTGGCAGCCTGTGGCTCAGATGGAGGCACCCTCTGCTGGGTTAAAAACCAGCTGGATGACTGGACAGACAGTGTTTGTGAATGGTGCCCCATGCAGTTGGTGTCCAGTGAGCAGTGGTGTTCGCCAGGGATCAGTGCTGGGCCCAGTTCTATTCAACGTCTTTATTGATGACCTGGATGTTGGGATTGAATCTACTCGTAGTAAATTTGTGGATGCCAAGTTCGTGGGAGGAGTGTTGATCTGCTGGAGGGGAAGAAGATGCTGCAAAGAGATCTGGACAGGCTGGGTCAATGGGCAGAGGCCAATGGGATGAGGTTTAACAAGGCCAAGTGCAGGGTCCTACGTTTAGAATCCTAGAATCTTAGGCCTCAATAACCCCCAGCAGAGCTACAGACTTGGGGATGAGTGGCTGAAGAGCAGCCAGGTAGAGAAGGACCTGGGAGTACTGGTCGACAACTGGCTAAATATGAGCCAGCAGTGTGCCCAGGTGGCACGAAAGGCAAATGACATCATGGCTTTTATCAGGAATAGTGTGGCCAGCAGGACTAGGGAAGTAATTTTGCCCCCTCTACTAGGCACTGGTGAGGCCTCACCTTAAGTACTGGGGACAGTTCTGGGCCATTCATTTCAAGAAAAGAGATTGAGGTGCTGGAGTGGGTCCAGAGGAGAGTGATGAGGCTAGTGAAGGGAAAGTCTTATGAGGAGAGGCTGAGGGAGCTGGGGTTGTTTAGTCTGATGAACAGGTGATTCAGGGGGCACCTTATCACTGGCTCCAACTACCTGAAGGGGAATTGTTGACAGGTGGAGGTTGGGCTCTTCTCCCAGACAACTAATGAGAGACAAGAGGGCAGGGCCTGAAGCTGTGCCAGGGGAGGTTTAGATTGGACGTTAAGAAGCACAGAAAGGGTAACCAGACATTAGAATTGACTGCCCATGAAGGTGGTGGAGTCCCCACCCCTGGAGGTGTTTAACAAAAGACTGGCCATGGCACTTAGTGACATGGTCCAGCTGATGTGGTGATATTAGATCACAGGCTGGACTTGAACTTAGGAGGTCTTTACCAGCCTCAGTAATTCTGTGATTCTTTTATTAAACAAAAAAGTAACAGTCACTACTGTTATTCATTAGCAAAGAGACATACTTCACAAGTCATATTTACTGAGAGGGGGATGAAAAACCTCAATACAGCATTAGGACTTTTTGCCTAATGAAAACAAGATGCTTCTTCAGAACAATTATTTAATCTGTTAGACTTACTGAAGTTTAAGTAAAAGGTAGTAGTTAAAGGATTAATGTTACAGATAATGACATACCAGGCTAAATAGCGATAGGTCAAAACTGAAGATACAGTGAAAACTGGGCTGCTTCAAAAGCAGTGTGACCAGCAGATAAAGGGAAGTGATTCTCTCCCTCTACTTTGGTCTTGTGAGACCTCACCTGGAGTACTTCATCGAATTGTGGAATCCCCAGTGAGAAGGGCATGGAACCAAAGGAACATGTCCAGAGGAGGGCCATGAGTATGATCAATGGACTGGAGCATTTCTCTTTATAAAAACAGGCTGGGGGTATCGGGGTTGTTCAGAGAAAAGAAGGCTCCAAGAGGAATCTAACAATCTTCCAGTACCTGAAGGAGGTCCACAGGAAAGCTCGAGAGGGACTGTTTCCTCACAGGGCCTGTAGTGAATAAGACAAGGGTGAAGGGCTTCAAGCTAAATGCAGGTAGATTAGATTAGCTCTTAGGAAGAAATTGCTCACTGTGAGGGTGGTGAAGCATTGCAAGAGATTACCCTGAGAAGCTGTGGATCCCCTATCCCTTCAGGAGTTCAAGGTCAGGTTGGATGGGGCTCTGGACAACCTGGTCTAGTGAGAGGTGTCCCTGCTCATGGCAAGGGGCTTGGAACTACATGACCTTTAAGATTCCTTCCAACATAAACCATTCTTTGATTCTATGGTAACTGATTTCACAATGTTTGCAGCAGATATAAGACACTGCCTAATCACAAAATAATAGTATAAAATAATAGTATAGAAAAGATAATGAGAAATGCAATACACAGAGATATTGGAGTTTGTCTTCCAAAATATTCTGTAATCAGACTCTTCCTTAACACAGCGCAGAGGAACAAATTCAGGCAGCACCCTGACACTATTTGCCCATTCCAGACTAGCAATTTTGGCCCTATACAAACATGCTGCACAGCTTAAGAAATCTTCTCACAGAGTCTAGAAAATAATACTGTTGCTTCCACAAGGTATTTTATTTGCAAATAAGAATTATAATAGTATTCTTTTTTGTATAGTCAGGGATGAGAAACAAGAAAGAGAGAAAAGATGTAATAATCAAGCATAGAAACAACCAGGAAATAGCATGCTTTTGCCGTGGAAAAAAAAATGCAGTTTCAAGACGTGTTAAGTGTGCTGCTTCCAGCAACAAGACAATATTGATACTGCTGTACAATACACTGGTGAGATTTTATCTGGAGTTCACAGAATTTGTTTACCATGTTCAAGAAACATGATTTGGTGGTAGTAGGCTACCAGAATATAGAAGAAAAATACCACTCTGTCAGTGTTAAGAAACAACACCTGTCCATAAATGGTCTGCAGCACTAGGATTAACTAGAAAACACCATATATCCATACTTTAAAAGTCTATTACCATCCAAACATCGTGCTCATCCAGCAGCCTAGTGGAAATAATCCTTGGTTCATGCTAGTTCAGGAGCCCTGCCTAGGAACTATTCAGCCCAGAGACACGACCATATCACAGAATCATGGAATATCTTTGCAATGATATGGACTAATTTAGCAATCCAGATTTTGACTGCAAGCAACTCGAAACATCCTGGGCACTAAATTTATTAGAATAAAGGTAGCCTTGAGAGTCAAAATTTGCTTGTTTTACTGATCTGCCAGTCCAGTTTCATGGCTGTTCCAAAGTTGTAATTTCTGGACCATGATACAAGTATTCCTGAGACTTCACAGAATTTGAGGCAGACATTTCAGAGCCAGCTAAAAAACCTACCTTTGGTAACTAAAGCTGTCAGTCAGTGCCAGACAGGCTTATTTTCCTTGCAAAGAAAAAACTGAAAATTATATACATGGGATTCCATGTAGTAGCAGCTAGTGGCTCCTAATACTATTTTATTATGCATTTTGATGACAAGTACCTTAAGAAAGTTTGTCTTGTTCTTTAAAGAACAATCATTTATCTCCTTAAGTATTTCAATGGGTGATTGGCAAGGGTAATTTTGGTAAATAAACCGTAGGAATAAAGATAGAAAGTAAAAGAAATTTTCTAGCCAGAAGAGGAATGCAGCATTTAACAACTCTTCAGCAAGATTATGTGGGTTACAACTCATTCTAAATTCAGACTATGAAAGGGAGTTTATGACATTGCCACTTGCACCCAAAAATGTCTTAAAGTCCTCTGTAAAACCAGGCATGTTCTTTCCAAGCATAAAGCATTAACCAGTAGTGTGAGATTCTGCCATACTTTTTCTTAGAGCTCCTCTTCTGAATGGCTCTATGTTTCCCAATAATTGCTGATACATTGTCAACAACTTTTCCTGCCACAGGAGCCCATATTTATTCTCACTGGAATCCAAACATATACTATAGTATTTCATAGGTTTAAAAATTTTCTCAGGAGCAACCTAAGAAATCTGCAGTAATACAGGGGCTGCAAATGTTACAGCATCACTCACAACTATTTTACCAAGCAAGCTAGTATTAAACACCAGATTCATAAGTAGTGTCTCCACAGTATCCCTCTTCTACAGATACCTGCCACTGAAAACTACTTTGGAAGAGCATGTCCTCACATTCAAACTCTCTGAACTACATATATTCAGTAATATTCTGGATATAAAAACCTAGCAGCTTAACTGAATTCAGTGTCAGCTACACCACACACTTAAATGAAGTAACTTAAAAGAAAGACAGTGTTTTGCTGAAGACGAATCTATTTTATACAAAGAACATGTTCAAAACAAGGTTGTATAAATTGGGTATGGGCAAGAGTATATATTTAGTTGGCCTACCACCAAACATTTGTGCATACTTGACCTTATCTTTTTCAAACAGACCCAGTAGGCTATCTTTTTATATAATTCAGCCTACAAGGCTGAATTGATTTATTTCAGGACTATCCAAAATACCTCTGCTTATTTTCTGTGTTCTTCAAAACTCAGCAGGGTATCAACAGATAGGGCTATTGTCAGGAAGTATCCTGAACTGCCAAGTGGCTGGAAAAACAACAGTCCCTATTTTGCCATAGTTCCTGGTGGACCAACTGCCAGTGTGCAATGGTTTGGTTCACCTTGCCACTACTAGATATAATCACATCCTTGAGTTCCCTACTCAGTAGGTAGTACTGAAATAAAATTTCCCCACTTGCTGGAAGAAGACAGTCTGCAAAGATCAAAACAAACCTTCCCGCACTATGGTCTTTTTATTCAAGTCTGATTGAACTTCTCTTTTTAAAAAAGAAATCTTCTGTCCTTCTGATACAGTAGTTTGAAGGAGCTTTGTTTCTCTCTAGGCTAGTAGTTTCCAAAATTAGCATGTCTGTCTCCTACCAGAATAGTGCACAACAGATATTACCATGATCCCACACAGACATCAGCTGAGGAAAAACAGGCTTTTATGTTTGGCCCATTTTATAAACAGCCTGCAGTTCCCAAGATTATTGGAAATCAAGTGTTCAAGTTCCTCTGATTCTGGCAAGGACGGTATAAGCTTCTTCACATTTAAAGCATCTGCCAACCAAACCCACACTACAAATGGACAGAAATATTTGTCAAAACCATTACTTGTAAAGATATTATAAATCACTTGGAATTCCATGATAGCTACATACATGCTTATTTTAAATATTAACTGCCATTGCTTCAAATAAATAGTAAGATATGTCCTTTTATTCTACAGCCTTTTATTTTTAACTCTTTGAAAGCCACATAGATTCAGGCTGACATTTATTATGTCCAGGACTTTCTAAAAGGCAAATTCAGTACCTGGAAAAAGGACGTGTATTCATGCTGTCCTATATCATCCCACTGTGATGAAAACACTAAGAGCATGAATATGAGGAAGTGATAGATGAGAGAGATGGGAATATCTTGTGGTTCAGATTTAACAAAACTTCTATCTCAAAGTGAAATATTAGCAGCTAGACCAATATCAAATTCCTCAGCGTTTTTTCAAACATA
Organism: Upupa epops; assembly: GCA_013397515.1. Lineage (NCBI taxonomy): Eukaryota > Metazoa > Chordata > Aves > Bucerotiformes > Upupidae > Upupa > Upupa epops. The sequence goes on from VZRI01012386.1 coordinate 8,354, forward strand.
GCCTTGAGTGTAAGCCACATTGACTGTCACAATTTATCCTTTCATTGGTTTCATCAGCGTAAATATCACCCTTAAAGAGTATCAACTAATTATCTTATTGCTTTAATTCCATCATTAGCAGTTCATATGTATAGGTTAAATTATAATTTAGAGATAGAAATGAATTATTTAAAGAGAATGTGTGTTTTAATCCTGAAATGGTGGCAGTTATCAGATTATTCAGCTAGTTATATTTTCATAAAAAGTTCATATTGAATAGTATTAGAAATATCCTCCTACTATATAATACTATCAGTATTAGAAAGATTCTTTCACTATATAGTAATAAATATTTTTCCTAGAGATTAAGAGAATTTCTCTCACCTCTTATTATTTATGCATAGAACAAAAGAAAAAACCAATTGCCTATGGGCAAAGGTTTATGTGTTCTCTGACTCGTATACCAGGATTTCCAAAATCAGAGTAGCAACAGAGCTAAAATACTAAGTTCACAAGTGTCCAACAGCCTAACCTATAGAGGAATTTTTCTGAGGCACAGTGCACACGAATTTCATGGCACTGGATCTGCATGGGCTCAGCAGACAACTTGTGACACAGAATACATGACAGAAAATGCCAAGATAATTTATCACTGCATGGACAAGTATGAGCACAAAGACTATTGTCTTTCTGGTCCCACCAAAATGAAAATACACCATTGATAGATTTATTCTTGCAAATAGATCATACTGTAAACAATTTCCTAAACACTTCTGATTTTTTCCCCTTCTCAAATACTGAATATAATCTACAGAAATTGTATGTTTTTCTTGACAAGACAGGATTTAATAATGTTTCTGCATTAAGTTTGCACTGGCTTAATCTCAGAGTGATGATATGGTCAAGAAAACAGTGGAGGAGGTACTACCTTGGAGTAGTTGCCAGGCTATTGGAAATTTGTGGAGTTGAACTGAGGTCTCCAAGCACTGAGCTCTTACATAAAAGCTGGGTAATGTGGACACTTGAAAATTCCTGCTCACTTTTTTCAAAGACTACTACATAGCCAGCAGGTATCTTCAGGTATGGAGTACAGACCACTAGTCTGTCCTTGTCATTCTGATTCAGCTTTCTAAGAGGAGTTCAAATACAAACTCCTGTGATTGGAATTTCTCCTTAACTTGTCTTAGATGGCTCTGTAGACAGTATACAGACTTTCTCACCAAGATGCAAACTTTGGCCCTGTACTGGGAGCTTGGAAACAGAACATTAGGGTTTGCATTCTGTATCAGGTTCAGGAACCTAAAATACAGGTACTTCATAAGAATACTTGCAGATATCAGAAATGTCTGTATTAAAGCACAGTGATATCATATTCAAAATTAAAGTGACTAAACTAACTCCAGCACCAGAAATGCACTTGTGCCCTCAGGACCTCTGAGGGAGGGTAGCACTGTACTCTGTTGGATGCAGCTGAGTTCATCACTAGGTCTCGAAGAGATACCATAAGCAATCAGAGGAAATGATTTATTCATGCTCAACCATAGGAACTCTGAAGCAGTACTATCCAAATTCAAAAAGCTCACCAAGCACTTAGACAAGAAAGCAGGCATCAGTTCAGGTAGGACAAAATCACATTTATGGTGTACTAAATGCTTAATTAAACCAAGATAATTTTCCTGGATTTTGACCCAATATGGTCAGTACAAGTATATGTCAGGACAGAGGAACAACAGCCTACTCAGAAGGACAACAAATGAAAAGTTTGACAGAGATTGGTAGTCACCACACCTGTAAGAAAGAAGTCAGAGACTACTTAAATCTTAATAAATGTATTTTTCAGCTTCTATCTTTGAAAGTGATTTTAAGGTATGCCAGTCAACAGCAGTTTAAACACAACTATTTATTCTTCATTCATTGTGTAAAAGCTAGAATGAAGAAGTGAGAGGAGTTTCATTCTGAGATTTGTTGTTATTTGGATGTCTCACAGCAGTTCTGTCACTTGGCTGGTCAGGCAGCTGTCAAGACCACTCCCATCATCTTCAGCATCAGGATGATGATTTGGATTTCAAGAGACTGTAAGTGTCACACGGCATCCATACAGTATAACACAAGGTGATCTGGCAGGTGGCTGGAACATGTTAGATCATGAATTTTTGAAAAGTTTAGGCAAGTCAAGAAACTTTGCTACATGTTCAGTAACAAGTAGGTCATAAATGTAAAGTGCTCTTGGTCTTGTAGTAGCACATGTCGACCTGTCATTTAAGGCTTACCTTTTGTAGGCCATAATACAGTAATATAATGCTGGTAATAATGTAGGATCATCATTATAGACAGGATGGAATAAGACTGGGAATAGTATTAAGAATATACAAGTGAATATTAGCATCTAGTTATATCATCTTAGTTTTAGCTGAGGTAATTATGTTAGCTGACAAGAAAATACATTGGATGTACAAGGCAGAGATGAACTTGGACATACTGTCAAAAACAGCCAGTAGAAGCAAATCTGTTGCAAAATTGCCAACAAACAATATTCTTATTTTATTTTATTTTATTAATTCCATGGAAAAAAATTCCATTAACTTTATTCTTGTATGAAAAAAAAATTAAAGATCAAACACGAGATCAATGATGGCATTATCCAGAAATTGTCATTAAATTATTAGATAACACTAGTTAACTAGATAAAGCTAGCTAACACCAGCTTCTGAGAGTTTTATCTGAATAGCAATTTCAAGTTAGTTCCATCAAGCAGAACACACAATACCTAAAAAAAACAACCCAAATCTGCAGTAAGTAGTATCTAGATTTACAGCAAATGGTTGAGAGTACTAGAGGGGTTATGTTAGTTCTAAAATGAGCTATGTCTGCAAGCTAGCCAGGGGAGCAGAAGATTGCAGCCTAGTCAGCTAGGTTTATTAGGTTGACAGAGGCTTTGTGCTATACAACACTGAATTTATCATGAAAGTTAGTGCCTTTGTTCAACCTTTTGCTGTAATTAATAGACTGAGTTTGTGTAGATGCACAATTATGAATCGTTGCACTGCACTGTTGACCACTGCAAAGATTCCATTCAGAAACATGGATTCAGCAGGTTTCCAAGGCAGATGCATCACTAAGGTCTCAGAGGTAGACTGAATGACAGTAGAGCACATCTAAGCAAATTATGAAAGGAAAGCTTTTACTTTCTCTATAAGAGATCTTAATTTAATCAGCAACTCGCACAGCTAACCTCTGCAGAAACTTCCCATCATGTGCATTTGTTGTCACATGCTATAAAAGCCTGTGAAGGTTTTTCAAAAAGTTGGATTACATTTCAGATAGAAGGCTTCAGCCTGAAAGATATCTAAGGAACAGAGGTATATGTCAGCGGAGAAGCCGTAAGACTAAGAAAAGTAAATGAACTGCTATAAACTTGGCTGGACTCTACAGTGTAGCTCATATTTCTGTCCTATAATATATTGTTTACTGTTTATGATTTAGTAATAATAGGAAATTTGCTAAAAGATGACAACATTCACTCAGAAGCTGGAATGCCATCAGATGCTGACGCTTACTTAACATTTGTCTTCAGAGAGGGAGGTTCAGAAACTAATTCATTCTTTATAGATCTCTTACAGAAAAAATGTTTTCCAATTGTCCCAAATGTATTAGAGTAGATTTACGAATAGAAACAACATGCACTTCCTTCAAACAAAATAAAACATCTGGTATGCCCCTTGGAATACCACTTGCACAAATTTAAAGGATTAAGACCCAGAGGAAACCAGGAAACCAAGAGGAGATAAAATCTTTGTTGCTTATTTTGCCCTACCTTCTCTTAATGCATTTCAATACCAGAGGGGTCTAATCAACTATTATAAACTCACTGAACTAACTGTTCACCCAAAATACTTTATTTATCAAACCTGACTATGAGAGATTAATAAGTATCTGGAATGGGAAAGTATCTGTGAAGCTTGTAGTTTTATGTCTTGTCTTTTGTGCTAAATAGATTCAGGACAAAATTCCAAGACCCAAGATGAGTTGGCCACCCCAAATCTACTTTGTACCCCATGTTGGGAAGTCAACACTTACAATGCGCAATTGACTTTTTTACACAGGGCACATCCACAGCAGTCTAATTTAATATCTCCAGGTATGTAACAGATTTCCAAGTTTAGATGAGATTAAACACACTCTTTGTGTTTCTGTAATAATAATAATAATAATCATATAATAGACTCAATAGAAAGTTACTTCCAAGTATTAGCTTTTCTGAAGTAGAATCATTATGTAACAATTTTGTAGACACACTTCTGTCTGATAAAAATATTTTCCTGTAATATTTCATTAAATTTATAGTTCCTGTGTAGCAACTATAAGAGGTTGATGGTTGCCAAGAACTGTGAGTTTCCTGAATAGAATGGTATTTCTGGAGCCTTGCCTGGAGTTGAGACAAAATTTGACTCATCTGCATGCATACATTTGCAATATACCTTCAAACTAAAATAAGGATTTCACTCAATCATGAGATTCTAGCGATTCCATATTAGAGTTAAGAAATTATTAACATATCAATAGAAGCTTCTAAGCAAGTCCAAAGAGAAAGCTGAACTTTCCATAGCTATTTTTACTGGGAAGTTTGTGACCTTGAGCTGTGTTGTCCCAATCCCCATGTCCTCAAGCACTGATGCACATTTGTTGGTAGCAGGATAATTGTAATTTGAGCTCCATTTTGTTTCTTTGTACTACTTACATTGTATTAGCAAATATTGCAGTGAGTAGGAAGCACTGTGATTGGAAAAGCTGTGCCTGAAAAAATTTAGAAACTGTAGGACAGGAATTGAGCTAGATCAGGTCTGATTAATTCCTCATATCTATTTTTGCATTCACTTTCAGCTATACAATCTTACAACAAAAAAATGGAAATAAAAGATTAGAAAGGAGATATTGAGGTGCAAAGAGAACATACTAACTTTTACATGCCATCGTTCTGTTCCATCTGCTTACATGTTGTAGTATTTTATCCAATCTTTTTCTGACGGTTCTAACTGTAAGCTTCTTGGTATTTATTCTGTCACTTACTGAATGCTCATGCACTCTTGAGTAAAAGGGGAGACCCAATCTCAAATAAAATTCTCAGGCATCACCATGATACAAACAATAATAAAGACCTTCAAATGGCTAAGTAACTAATATACCCTCCTTTTGACAATCTTTTGGTCTACATGCTGAAGAGATCAATAATAACCTAGGAATGGATATTAATTTCATTACTGAAGTATCACTTTTCCAAATATCACATTGTCTATCACAAGATGGAAGCAATAAACATCATGACATCAAAGGAATCCCATGAGCTCCAGCTAGTTTGTTGTACATACAAAATTTGATTCTAATACTTCTACTAGATAACCAAGCACTATAACAATTATTTCAGAAATGAACTACACTTTTACTGGGAAAAGTTGTGCTGAAACTTTTCTGACAGATTAACCTACTTAGCTGCTGGTCTGGTTTTATAAAATAAATTGTTGAACAATAACACAGAAAGAAAGTTATCAGCGTGTTCTGATCACAGTATAAGCTATTGCACCAGCTTTAATCACAAGGCTCAGATTGGTCAGTTGGATAGCAACATTTTGACAAACAGTACTTAACACGTGAAGAAAAGGCTCAGAAATGCAGAACAGAATTATAATTCATGGTATTAACAACAGACACTGAGAAAAAATACTGTCTTTTGTTATCACTACACAGTAATACAACAGTTTCAGCTATTCTTACTGTTTTGTCTAATTACTATTTAAAAAAAAGCAACATTTGCACTTACCACTGAGAAGCGAGCAAGGAAAAGATATCATTGGTTTCAGGTTCTTGGAACAATTTCAAAAGTTCTGGTTCAGATGATAAGTCAGCAAGAATCCTTAATTCAATATGGGAAAAATCTAGAAAACAGTGTTAAAATAGACCTGTCACTCTAAAATAAAAATACACCTGAATTTCAACCAAAGCACCACAAATTAAAATGCAAGCCTGAACTGCTCAGACCATTTCCTCACACACAAACCAACCATGCCTGTAAAAGATTCATTCTAAAGATGTTATATTTCAGCTACAGATCACAAGGTGTTTGATTCTTTCATTATCCTTGGGTGCCAATTAATCTTATTAGCTCTTTGTTTCTACTGACAAGCTTACACATCATTCACTTCCAAAGCACAGTAAGGAGTATACATCGTATAACAGTATTAATTGATACTAAGGGATTTGACAGCCTTGTAAAAGTCATCCAAAGGAAAACGGAAAAAGGGATGACAGAACTGTGAACATTAGTAGGTATGAGCACAATAACACAGAATATCTTACCTGCTGCCAAAAATGTGTATCCTTCTCTTGAAACAAACAATGTTCTTGGAGAAATAGTTACTACTTCCTCTTCTTTTCCTAGAGGAGAGACAGACATTTAGGTTCTAAATCCCAAAAACACTGTGATACAAACCACAGATAGTTGTAAAGGATCTGCAAAAACATAACCAAAACCACACAAATGGCAACATGAGCAATCGAACACAGCATCAATTACCAGCAGCACAATTATTTTACGCTATCAGTCATGTATAAGAACTTTCTCTCTGCCATCCTTGTAGTACTGCTTAATTCTCATTTTTAGAAACCAAACTCTTCCCAAAACCCTAGCTAACAAATATCTACAGTAACTAACTTTATTCATGGATTACTCAATAAAGATAAGAAAAGGTCTATAGAGATTAATATATATTTTCTTATCTTTGAATAGGCTGCAGCAATATGTTAATAAAATTCTGCAGGTTTGAGGGGAATACAACATTGAGAACACAGAGCTGGCAGAAACAACTAAATTCTAATGATAGACGTCCTCTATAATAATACAATAATACATGCTTACAAAGTATTACAAATTCAGTGCAACTTGGGAATACCACTTGTCTCGATACAGAGTGGGATGGTGGTTTGAAATACAATCAGCATAAAAGTGGAAAAATAACTGTGATTTGATATAGGAACGCAAAGCTTAGAAATACGTTTTTGAGAAGCACATACTGTATGTTCATTAACAAAGGCAATTGGAGTGTGTTCAGGAAGGCCTATGTACCCTAGTCAAACAGAGCAGCTAAGGTTTACAGTTAACTGCCCACAACTTATGACTTCAAAAAAATACTTAGAAAAATGAAACTAGATAAAATAAAACTGCTGCCAAAGCTTTACACTGTCTTAAACAGGCTCCTGTTTTATGAGCTGTTATTATTCCAAACATGGGGAGAGAACAGCAGTTAAGAACAACTTGCCCTTATCTGAGAACCAAGTGCAACAAACAAGCACCATCTCCCAGCTATGGCTGTCAACAATCCAGAAAAATTTTTGTTGGCAAATATCTCTCTCATGGATTAGTCTACTATTGTGGGTTTATTACTTCTTACTTTTCTAGAATTTACTTTGATGATCTCTGATTCATGTACCTTAAATCTGCTTCTGCAACAAAAAAACAACACATCTGACTAACTATTGGCGTTTAGTTGTGAGTTTGATTAAAATTATTCAGCTTTAAAATGTTCTTAGGAAAAGTGTTCTGAGCTGAATACACACAAAATCATCTCTAGGGTATTTAAGATGCATGACTTCACTTGGAAAAAGGAACAACAAATCTGAAAGTTTGTAACTTTAGATCAGTACTGAATACCTTTCTTTTTTGGCAGGATCAACCTGCCAAAAAGGAATTGGTTTAAATGGTAATGTATACCTAAGCATTAACATCTATTCTAGTCCTTAATGCTGGAGTAACTGTTTTGTTTTACAATATATCTCTGTAAAATAATAAGATAAAATTGGCTTGTCATGTTAATGAAACCATACTTCACCTTTTATATACTGCTTCGTTGTAATTTTAACTGGATGTCTAGAGATACCTTGAATGTTCTACAAGTAAGAAAAATAAAAAAGCTTAGGTAAGTTAAAGTTTAGGAGAGCACATTTGGGAACAATTTATAAGCAGCACAAGAACATTAGTTATATCAACATCAGGTTTTTCCCATATAATAAATAAGACTAAGCACTGTGCCTCTCACAGGAATCTTCACACTTCTGTAACTATAGACACTTTAGAATATTTGATCTTCATCCAAAATTGGAATATTATAAGAATGATTTCTCACTAGCAGTCACTCCAAATCCTAATCTCTGGATACATCACTGGTCTATTAAATATGTTCTATAACAACAATTTTCTTCTAATTTTAACCTACAGTTTTTAGATGTGGTTTCTTACTTTCAAGAATGCATGTGACCCCTGGCTTAAGCTAAGGGAACAGATTCTTCCTTCAGCATCTGTAAGTTTTTTCTAATATCAATTCTCACTTTTTGAAATGCATTATAAAATAAAGAAGCTCTTTATTATCTACTACATGTCAGTCAAGGTTAAAAGTGAGAACTAAGTTTATCAACAAACATGCAAAACTAGGAATAACAGAGGATTTTTCTTGAAGATTTGGTTTCATACACCTCCAGTAAAGCATGAAAGACAACTCACAACAACCTCCTTGTGTTATGTTATTCCATTTAACCTTTTCATCTAAAAATGAAACACCTGACAAGAGATAACGTGCATCAAGTTCAAGTTTCATAATCTCCTGCAATTGGTTTGCAACTAGTTCAAGAATTAGATGGACACATTAATTTTATGTAATACTGTGAATTCAGGAGATTGGAATAGTGCTATATATTGTTCCAAATAAGAACAACCATTTTCTACGTAATTTTTTAATTCAAACATTGTTATTTTAAACTTAAGAGGAATGTAATTAGACTGCAAAAGCTATTGAAATTTAAAGCAAGAGAACAAAATCCCCAAAACAGAACAGTATAATTTCTAATCTTAAGATCAGCCTTAAAGGCGTAGAACTTAATGCATCACCATTGTACAACCAACACAGCCCTATACACAGAGAGATAGGAAACTACTACAAAATACATGTATTTTTCACAGCATGAGTAAACTGGGAACACTGCTCTCAATCCATCCATAAGAAATTTGGCCCCAAAGAAACACTTAACACCTTTAACATTTGATTATTCAGTTTCTGGAAACATTCAAAAATACAGACAGTTGCAGCAATGCTAATCATAACGCTATTAACCATATATTTGAAATAGGTGGTTATTTAATCTGTGCGTGAAACTAAAATTTCTATTGATAATTATTGATTTCTATTGATAACTAGCTAGAGAGGGTAAGTACTTCTTCATGTGAATAATATGTGGCTTAAGTAGCCAGGAAAGCTAGTAGATCCTCAGAAATGCAGAAAACAAACCCCTTTATTCTTATTCCTTATGATTTACAAATTACAACATTTTAATGTGATATGTTTTAATGGCAAAGATCATCAAATGGACTTCTCATTTGGCTCTGTACTGGTACTGACATGTACTTAAAAATCTGTAGCACAGGTTAAGGAGTTGTTTACAGCTACTCTCACTGATTACTGCTCCTTAAATAACTAGTTTCAAAATTCTAAAAAAAGGGAAAGAAATTTTTTTTCAAATCCATCTACAATGGTAAAAATAAATCACAGTATTGCCGTCTTTTAAGATTTTAGAGGTGTTACTAATAATTCTGAAAAACACAAGGGAGTAATTGCAAGTGTAAAATGTACTTTCAATTGCTAATTAGTTAACAACTCATAATTTGAACAAATTTCCAGAAGAGAAATAACTCAATAAACATTAAAGTGGTAATGCTCATCTTTAATCAATGGGATTAGGTCAACTACATTTCTCTAATTTTAGGCACCTTTAGGCTAATTGTTGGTCTAAATTAGCTCTTTATAATCACCCTGTAGTTAGTTGACAAAGACAGGAATCTCCAGTGGACAGTTCAATCTATCTGTGTAACACATATACTTACAAGCTGACCCTGAAGGTTATGTTTTCTAACATTTAGACTATGAAATTTGACAAGATAAATTTACTTTAAATATTTATAAGGATGGAAAACTAAGGAGACAATCTCAGAACAGTCTTCCAAATGGAAAGCTTTCCTCCACTTGAGTGGAAAATTAGGTGACAGTTCTATTGTATCAAAAGTGGAAGACTAATGTAGCTTTGGTAAATTAATTTTACCACCTTGGACTAAATAACAAAGACATTCTTTCTGCTTTTCATTGAATCACAGAATACTGGGTTGGAAGTGATGTCAGGGATTACATGGTTCAAGCTTTCTTGGCAAAAAAAAGCACAGTCTAATCAAGATGGTCCAGCACTCTGTCCAACTGATTCTTAGAAGTGTCCAATGTACATTTTTACATGTTTATTTCAAGTTACTTCTGCAAAACCATCACAGGTACAATATGAGATGTGACTTATGTCTTAATGTTAGCAAAAGACATCCACATCTCATTAGAGGATATAAAGAAAGAAAAAATTGCTCTCCCTGAACAATTATGCTCCAAGAAGGAATATACTTGAAACAGTGTGATGGAAAGCCTGGTTGTGAAGGTTAACTATTAATACTTTCTTCATTGTTTCCCAGTGAGGGGGGGGAAAAAGTAAACTTATCCTAGTAGATAATTAACAAGAAAATTCTAGCATTGGTGAAGAAAAAATCCCAAACAAAACCCCCAAACTAATACCATATAAAAAGAGAACACTCATCCAAAATTAATTTCCTTAAGTTCCAATGGATAGAAGAAGAGATCAAGCCAAGGACCCAGTTACTATTATGTTTCAAAAGCTGTGACGATCGGGGAGGCTCCTGAGTGCTGGAAAAAAGCAAGAGTTACTCCTTTCTTAAAAGAAGGCAAATAGGAGGATGTAGAAAACTACAAGCCAGCCAGCCTCTCTTGAGTGTCGGGGAAGGTGATGAACCAAATAATCCTGGAAAACATTTGCAAACATATTAAAGTCAAGAAGATGATCTGGGCTACTCAGCATGGATTGACAAAGGACAAATGCTTACCCAATGAGCACCTTCATTGAAGAACTGACAGCAGCAGATGTTGTTTACCCTGACTTCTGCAAGGCTTTCAAAACAATCTCTCATCAAAGTCTCATAGACAAGCTGATGAAGTACAAGCTAGATAAATGGGACAGTGAAGTGGACTGAAAACTGGCTGAATTGTCAGGTTCAAAGGGTTTTGATGAGTGTCACAAAGACCATCTGGACGCCAGGCACTAGAGGACTACCCCAGTGGCTGATACTACACGACATCTCCATTACTGGCCTGGAAAACAAGACTAAGTGCAAGCTGAGCAAGATGACAGACAATCCAAATTTGCCGAGAATGGCTGATATATCAGATTGCATCAGATGTATTATTGCAAATTGTCTAATTATTTTTTTTTCATAGAATCATAAAGGTCTTTTCCAATATGAAGAATTACAAGATCAAGTTCTACTATAAACCAGCACTGACAAGTCACCACATATACCCAAGTACTACATCTACACATTTTTTAAATACCTCCAAGGGTAGCCACTTCATCACTTCCCTGTGCAGCCTGTTCCAAAGTTTGATAATCCTTTCAGGGAAGAAATTGCTCCTTATGTCCAATCTAAACATCCCCCAGCACAACTTGAGGCCATATCCTTTAGTCCTTCGTTGCTTGGGAAAACAGACCAATTCCCACCTCACTACAACCTCCTTTCTGACAGATGTAGAGAAAAAGAAGGTCTCCCCTAAGACCTAAGCCCACCCCCTCAGCTGCTCCTCACAGGACTTGTGCTCTAGACCCTTCACTGCCTTTGTTGCCCTTCTTTCAACATGCTACAGCACTTCAATGTCCTTCTTGTCATGAGGTACCCCAAACTGAATGTTGTATTTGCGTTGTGGCCTGATCAGAGCTTAATACAGGGGAATGTTCAGTTCTCTACTCCAGCTGGCCACACTGGTGCTGATACAAGCTATTGGCCTTCTTAACCACCTGAGCAAACTGCTGGCTCATCTTCAGTTAGCCATCAACTAACACTCCTAGGTCCTTATTCACCAGCCAACTCTCCTGACATTCTTGCCCAAGCCTATAATATTCCATGGGTTTGTTGTGACCCAAGTGCATGACATGGCACTTGGCCTTGTTGCATCTCAGGTCATGACATAGAAAGCTGAAAAAATCCAAACCCTTACAACTGTACCATTTGCCCTTTTCTTTCCTACCTTCTAGCTGTCAGTGAAACTTTTTTTTTGGTTTTCTGCCACTGCAAGCATTAAATCATTAAAGATTAAATTTCATAATTTAGTTGTCTAACTTTTTAAAAGCCTTAATTGTGATCTGCACCAAGGGTGTAAGTGCAGACCGACTGTCTTTTTCCTAGGTTTCTGAAGCAGACACCTTTCTTTGGCAGTGGACCTGCAACACAAAAACCTAACACTCCAACTCACCACTTGTTTTACAATTTCAGTCACTTGACACATTTTTCCCAGCATCATTGTTGGATTATTGCTTTTTAGTTAAACATTTCAGAAAACATCAAGCTTTAAAAACAGGGAGCATTGGCATGTCAGGAAAAAAACAAACTCACTAAGAGCACTAGATTAAAACTATATGTGTTTCAAAACAGACTGCCGAGTTCTTTCCTCCTACCTCCATAATGTGATTTTTCTGTCACACTAATCCATCTTGACTGCTGATCCTGTTGCATTCCTTACTCTGGTGTTTTAGCCAAGGTTAGAATTCTGTTTTCTTTGTTCTGGAAGTACCTCTATTGCAATTCACTCTACTTTTATCTGTTGTTTCAGGTGAAGGCAGTGTAGATTCTTGCCTAAACTGCTTGGCATTTGTATATGGAGATATTAAGAAATAACAAAAACCTTCACTTTGACATGGAGACTTGTATTTGATGTAATCTTGTTGCCTGTCAGAACTTTACAAACACAGCTTTCTTGTAAAGCATTCAAGCCTTGAAAAAAGGATGCTCTAACACACAAGTCACTGTATCACAGAAGATTAGAATTACCAATAAAAACAAAACCTAATCAAAACTTAGTAATATACAGTTCCCAGTTTGATGAGTTTATTCTCAAACAGATACAGTTTCTGTTGAGCTTTCCAGTTCTGGTATCCAAAATTCTACACCTACATTTGCAATTGATTTTTTATTCCTTCCTAGGTTAAAACCCAGTATGTTATTTTGGTTCTTTCATATTATCCTGGATATTAAGTTAGTCTTCACCTGATCACAGAGGCCAGTGGTGTATTTTAAAGACTTCTTACTTTATGTCAAGTAGGTTGTTGATTGTATTTCCTATGTTAAGCTCCCCTTTCAGTTATTTATATTGCTTCAGCTAATCTGTATCTTTCACTTCCTCTCTATGTACATTTTCAGTAGTGTAAATTCCTATTTTTGAGAAATAATCTTACAGTCAACTTTGACAACTCTATATATGTATACAAAGACCTACAGTGATATGTATAGTCTTAATGGCTCATTAATTTAAATTGACAGCTCAGATGTGCATTTCTAAATCAGTAAGGTCTGAAGACCTACAAAAAGCAGGGAGAAAAACAATTACAGTAAGTTACTGAAGTAAATGAGAGCACACAGACATAGCTACAGTCTGTTCTATGGGCACCTGATTCTGACTAACTCCTGCACTGATCTAAGGATTTATTTAAAAATAAAAACAGAGACAAAACTTAATACTGAGATACAATTATACATTCTTGAGGTATATAGTATGCCTGTGTCACAAGGCAAGGTCAAAATCCACCAAGGAGTGAGAATAAACAGATGTACAGAAGCAGTTACAGCAGGTAAAGTAATAACATATCACTGATGTGGTGACTAATCCACCTGCTGTTCAGTGAGGCATAGAGCACTAGTGCAAAAGAAAGACAATAAAGGAATTAAAATACTGGTTTACTGGGGCTACCAATGCCAGCAAATAGCAAAAAATAGCAGCATTTCTTATAAGCAAGAACATTTACTGAGCTTGTCATCTTGACAGACTTAATTACTCTAACAAGTATTGCCTTAGGAAATCAATTATTTCCTCATACCTGAGAAAAACACAAATTTTCTCTTGTTCGAAAAAGTTCAGAGCAGCAACATTCAAGTTTCTGTCCTGAAACAGCATTCTGGGAATAGAAGAAGCTACCTAAGTCCAAAAATTAGGTGGTTTTTTAGTGTCTTCTCCAGAAAGTTCATGAAAGTAATTAGTCCACTACTGTTCTTTTTGAACAAGAACTCGGCTCTACACAATCAAGCACGAAGCAAGCTTTTAAATTCATTGATGAGTAGCACCAGTTTACTTTCAGAGCAGATTTAATATTTTGTCTGTAAGACCTGACTTCATTACAATGATTACAGACAGTCAGATGACAACTCCTTTGAGCTTTGTATTCTATGTCTCTAATTTACTTCTTGTTCTTGTGGACTTTTCTCATCTAATTGCTTCTTTTTCAGGGTTTGGTGTGTTTTGTTTTGTTTTGCTTCATATGGCACTATGCCTATTGATAAATTGTGCTCTTATAGCCCAACTAATCAATTGGAGAAGAAAGTCCATCATCACCCTGCTTGCTCCTTTGTTAAAGGCCAAAGCTGCTGCACACACATTAAGGGAAGCTGTACACTACCCAAAGCAGTGTTCTTGCAATGCAGAACAACAAAACTTCGAGGTATTCACAACATCTGATCAGCTCTATTTGCCAGCACCTCCAAAGAAGGTGGTAATTCCCTCATGAGAAATTACATAATATAAATAAATTAAACAAAATGCTCAGGGTTTCTCCTTTGGAAAAATGCCATATGTAATTATTGTCCAGCAGTGTTTATTTACAATTATGAAGAAATAAACAGTTATTTTCTGTGACCTCTATATTAGACAATTTCAAGACAGTCTGACAATGTAATTTTTTAAATACAACATGTAGTTCAATAAATAGAGACAATATGAAAATTAACAAGGTCACCATAGCAATACCAACCAGCTATGTACGTGCACATGCATTCTTAAGTAAATCTTGACTTGTCTGAAATTGCCACCTAGTGGCTAGTTAAAAATTAAAAGACATGTATTCTTGTCATAAATCACAGAATCATACAGACTTCTGGTTAAGGATTGCTTAATATTTGGTACTAGTTACTGTTTTTCAGCAGCAAATACTCATTCACAGATAGAGCAGTCCCTTCTTGCCTAATCCAGCAGAACAGAATCACAGAGGTTTTAGATGTTAATTGGGAGACTTATAAGTAATTAATCGCCTTTCCACAAGCTTAAGCAGCTTTCAAAGTGAATACAAGAGAAGAAGAAAAGGGCAACCAAAAACACTGACTACTTACTTCAAAGTTGGCCATAAGAATAGTGTCTTCAATTTCCTGTGACTAATGAAATTCTATGAAATTCAGACCTGGCAATGACTTCAAGTAATAGTGCTTCAGCCCTACTAGAAAGAATTGCACTATTGGAAAGAATTGATGAGCGATCAAATAACAAAAAGTATTTTATTTTATTAACATTGTTTTGACATATTCTAGGACAAATTATTTTGTCAAATCATGGCTCTAGTCCATTACCAACCTTTGAACAGCAAGCAAGGGAGTTTGTGTCTCTGCAGCTCTATGCATCCTTCAAAGAGACAAAGATTGCTTTTGTTTTCAGTATATTTAATTACTTATTTAATTTAATTTGCCTGAATGAAAATTATAGTCAGAACATAAGCTCTGTTAAACAGATCTTTAATATGGGAGGCTGTTAAACTCTGGGATGAACTCCAAGAAGATACTTGCTTTTTAATGGTTGGACTTGGTGATCGTAAAAGGTCTTTTC
Organism: Upupa epops; assembly: GCA_013397515.1. Lineage (NCBI taxonomy): Eukaryota > Metazoa > Chordata > Aves > Bucerotiformes > Upupidae > Upupa > Upupa epops. The sequence goes on from VZRI01012386.1 coordinate 24,112, forward strand.
AAACTGAAAGAATTCCATGATTCTGTTTTGGTGAAAAAACAGTGCTAAAGCATAGAGATAACAATCCTTTGAGTGGGAGCTGGAGCTAATAAATATTCCAGAGTTGTGTATTACAAATTTACAGCAAACATTATCCAGGTAATATAGTCCAAAATTATAAATACTGAAGCCTTAAACACATGGAAAAATTAAAAGACTTACAGACTAGAGGAGTTTACTTTCAAAAGAAAATTTGCAGCAGTTGTTTCATGAAAGACTAAAATTTTACTCTTCAAACAAGACTGTTCCACATATTGCGGAATTTACTAAGCATATAAAAGGCCAGAAGACTGAGAACAGGAGGCTGATTGAATGAGTTAAAGGATATCTAAACAACCAAGGTCTCTTTCTTTGCTCATAGTGAGGAAAGAAAAATCCTTGATTTGATAGAAGTGGTCTTTAAGTATACGTTCCTAAGAACCATAACCAATGGATAATCATGTTAGCATGAAAGAACTAGGGACAAGACCAGGCAGAAGTCAGCAAGATGACCTCTGTCCTGCTGTGTTTATGTTCAGTGACTCTCAAGTAAACCACTATTTTTTGTTGGAGTTGTTGCAAAGCTGAAAGAGTGCTCCATCTTCACAACTCAGGGTGACATTGCTTCAGGTTTTATGAAACAATGCTAAGTAAGCATTGACTGCCTCTCAAACCTGTTGGGGTCCTTCTAGATAGTATCCCCTCAGATTCCTGAGGAACACCATTCATAACTGATTTCAATTTGGACATTGAGTTGTTGATCCCAACTCTAAGTGCAACCATCCACACAATTCCCTATCCACTGGGGGGGTCCTCCATTCATCAAAACCATGTCTTTACAGTTTAGAGGCGAGGCTGTCATGAGAGACAGTGTCAAATGCATGGCACAAGTCCAGGCAGATGATGTTCCCATATCCACCAATGCGGTAAACTCCAACGTAGTAGGCCACCAAATTCATGATGCACAATTTGCCCTTGGTGAAGTCATGGAAGTTGCCATTAGTTATCTCATTTTCCACGTGCTTTATCAGAGCCTTCAAGAGTATCTGCTCCACGATCTTGCCAAGCAGAGCTGAGACAGACCAGCCTCTAGTTTCCTGGGTCTTCCTTTTTTTAAAATCCAGGTTACGTTACCCATATGCCAATCAGTGAGAACTTCACAAATTTGCCACAACTTCTCAAATATGATCAAAAAAGTGTATTGTCAGCTTCATCCACCAGTTCCCTCAGGACCTCTGGATGGATCTCATCTGACTTCACAGACTTGTGCACCCACCTTCACATTCATTTATCGGTATCAAACCTCATCTTCACTTACAACGGGCAGATCCTTTTTCCTAGTCCTTGTCTGTGATTGCTCATGACCAAGTCTCCTATTACCTTCTGAAGAGGGCCCACGTCTTTCCTAGCCTTTTATTACTGATGTTTCTGTAGAAGTTTTTCTTGTTACCCTTGATGCCTCTGGCCAGACTTAATTCTATCTCAGCTTTTGCTTTCATCACCTAACTCCTGGCTGCTCAGACAACTTCTTATTCCTCCCAGGCTACCTATCCTTACTTCCACTCTCTGTAGACTCTTTACACATCTGAGTATGTCCAGGAGCTTCTTGTTCATCCATGCAAACCTTCCGGCATTCTTGCCTGCCTGCCACTTTGCTAGAGCAAAGAACACCATACATGCATTTCTGCGCATTGCTGAAGAGTCTATCTGAGCAATTGTCTTACAGATGAGGACAGTGAAATTTGTCTCCAATGTTAAGAATACGGTTAATTTAAATACTAAAGCCTTTACTAAAATATACTTCAAAAAAATAAAGGTACAGCAGTTATAGAAACATCAAAATTCTAAACACTCATAATAAAAATGAGACAGTCTTTTAGTGCTATTAGTGCAGCCATAATCAGCATATGACTCAAGTGTTGGAATAAATTCACTGACACAAACCCAGCACAAAAATATACCAGTACACACCAGCCTAATAGTCAGCATGTGCTCCCTGATTTTCTCTACAGCATATCAGCTCTTCTGAATGGCAGTCACTGGTGTCATAGAAAACAGGACACTAATTTGCTTTGATGCAAAGGATCAAGGACATGTATAGACATTCTCACTTCTGTTAAGACAATCTACGGTTATGTTAGTAAAGTCCACAATAGAGCATACCTACCTAAAAATTATTTTGTTAGTATGGATGACAATAGACTTCTGACAGGATAAGAACCTGTGATGGCTTTGATTTGTCCCTATCCCCAGTGCTCTCAAATAAACTCAGTTTGTAAAAAAAATAGAAAATACACACAAGTAAGACCAATGCAGATCCATACAGTCTGTCCATTTTCAGTCAATTAATTTCATTAGAACAGTTTATCACAGTATCACAGTAAC
>VZRI01012387.1:0-48168 GCA_013397515.1 Upupa epops
GTCTCTCTAGCTTGGAGGAGGCTAGGTCATGAATGTCTCTAAATATGTGAGGGGTGGGTGTCAGGAGGATGGAGCCAGGCTCTTCTCAAGGTTATGTGGTGATAAGAGACAATGGGTGCAAGCTGGAACAGCTTGGTTCCATATAAATAGCAGAAGGAACTTCTTCCCAGTGAGGGTAACAGAGCATTGGAACAGGCTNGAGCATTGGAACAGGCTGCCCTGGGGAGTTGTGGAGTCTCCTTCTCTGAAGGTGTTCAAGACCTGCCTGGATCTGTTCCTGTGTGACTTGGTCTAGGTGATCCTGCTGTGGCAGGGGGATTGGACTAGATGATCTTTTGAGGTCCCTTTCGATCCCTAATGATTCTATGATTCTATGATGAATGTCACATTAGCCTTAAGGGCAGTTTTCTCATTTCTACGTTCCACTTCCAGATTTTCCAGGTGTTTGTGACATGTATGGTGTTACCTATCAGCGTGAAATGCAGCTGCTCCTCTTCCTCTTTGTTGAAGTGTGGAAAAGAACAACTTGTCATTTGGTTGTTTGTACCTGGCATGTCTCACACTTTTTCTTGTCTCTACTGATGGGAACGGGTTGAAGTCAGGCCTAGATGGGAAGGATGGGAAGCCTAGAGTCTTAACCTCTTGTTTCTCCAGTAGCATTTTTCCTGCAAGGTTCTGCCACAGCATCCCTGAGAGATCAATCTCCCTGGCAATGTGGAAACAGCAGACTCCAGGTTTAAGCATTTAGCAGTGAACATCCCGGGATGATGGACCAAAAAGCTGGTTTGGGAGTTTTTTGTTTAGGAGGGGCTTTGATCATCCCTGAGGCACTGAAACAAGCTGGATGGGACAGAGAGGGAATGACAGGAGCTTAGGCAACTCTTTGGTGCTACAAAACAATCAGCAGTTTTAACCATCTCTCTTCAGCCATTTTTGTCTTCAGACCAGATCAGTTCAGCAACAGCTCACACCCCCATCAGAGGGCTGTAGGAACCAGTGCTGTGGGTTATTTGGAGAATATTTATGAAGAGCAGGAGGTAGAACAGCTTTGGGCACAGAGCCAGAGCAGCCTTACTGTCTGTCCCTTGCTGGTTGGATCTGTTTGCCCTGTCTGCTCATCACACATCCCCTTTGGGCTGCTTGCCTGCCTCCATGTTCATGTGGACGTGAGCCTCACCAGGTGCCAGCACAGCCACATAAACATCCCTGGGCTCCTCTCCTCAGGAGCTTGTATTGCAGGATGCAGGCAGGAGCTACAGGCAGAGCAAGGGCAGCCTCTTTAGTCACTTGTTTATATGGCAGAGGACAAGTGCATGTGTCCTGCAGCATCCATGACAGTGCAGGTGCAACCTAGATGGTTGCAGAAGATCCATCCTCACCAGTGTGGTATGATTCTAGCTCGTTCTACCCTGCATGTAGTGGCTTTCAAGTGCACTTTGCCAAGCAGGTGGGTTGGGGAGGGGACAACAAGAGAGACATGCTGTTTCAGGAGTGCTCTGGGTAGTAAGGCACCTTAGGCTAAGTGATTTGGAAAGCAGATGGCCTGGTCACACCAAACTTCCTCCAAAAAAGGAGTATTTTGAAACACAACAACTAAAGATGCCACTGGCCATACCACCCCTCCAGCTGGATTTCTGGAGGGGTAACAGGCTTGAACAAAGCCAGTGAAAGAGTGACCTCTCACATCCTCCCTGTCTCCTTGCTGCTGCCTTGCTGCACAAAGCTGATGGGTATTATCTTCAGAGCTTTTAGGCACTATGTCAGAGATGCTCCTGTTGTCTGGGAGAGTTCTGCTTGAAAGATTCAAACAACACAGTGTTCAGGTCTCCACCCCAATAAGCCGATGGCATTCCACATCTGCTTCACTGTGATTTGCACATATTTTGAATTTCCCAGGTGATGCAAGCCTTTTTACTTGCTTTACCCATCCTGATGACTCTTTACCTGAACACAACCGATGCTGACAGAGAAGTGCTCATACTGTCTCTTCCCATGAAATCCTGTGCTTACGTTGGGCCATTAAAATCCACAAGGAAGACATAGAGCAATTGCCAAAGCTCTCTCCCAGGCTGCCAGCATCTTCCCTTGGAATAGGCTATAGGGCAGACTTTGGACACAAGTATTTTCTTGTCAACTAACTGACAGCAGTAACTGCTAACCAAGATATCTTGCTGTCTCCTTCTGTAGGCAATGTCTGAAAGATGGTGTTAATATTTCGTCTACAGTGTCTCCTTGTGATTTTTCTGTGCCAAAACCAACTCTGGATAGAGCACCTGCATTAGATTTCCCCAAATGCTACATAACTGGGATATTAAAGCCAGCTAAGCCTGTAACCCATCAGTGCACTGTGCTGCGGCACTCAGCTTTGCAGGGGTGAAGACGTAGGTCAGTGGGTTGTTATTACTGTAAACCATGAAGGATTGCATGCTACAGAAGAAGTCAAAGCATTTATTGGTTACAGTCTGCTTCAGAATGGGAAACCCCGGCTTCTATGATGCTGGGTTTCATTCTTCTCAGCCACTGCTGACCCCCACACAATAACTCTTAGATTAGCTTCCTATCATCTATGCAAGACTTTCTTATACCCTACAGCTTATCCAAGCAGGGCTCCCATTAACACCTTGAGAGGATCTGGTTTAACACTGCAGAGCCTTATTTTCACCTTGACTTGGGACACATGTCACTCTCTTTCCTTAACCTCCCCCCCTTCCCCCCACATGCCGGTTGTCCTAGCAAACAATCCCCTGGATGTTCTCTCCCTAAACCTGCTCTCTAGAAAAATCAAATCAGCCAGAGCACTTTTGTGGTAGTGCTACAGCATGGCAAGGACTAAGAAGGTCCTGTCCACCTTCACTCTTTCCCAAGAAGGGAATAGAGAGGGGCTGTGCCCCTGTTCCACAGACAGCCTTCATCCTTTGGTTCATCTGTGGGTTTGCTTTCTGGAGGTTCTGATCCTGCTGGTCAGACATGCTGGTGCCAGGAATGCACCCAGACAGCTTTTGCTGCCTGTCTCTGTGTGGACTGAGTGCTAACCTGAGGTTGTCTGCAGGAAAATTCCTTTGCAAACTCCTGGTGTGGCAGTTTGGGACACTTCTGACTGCCATCAACCCTCAAGATGACAGCATTTGGATCCTGATAAACTTTGTATTTTTAATTCACCCATCCTATGAAGAAAGCTTTGGGGCAATTTAGGAACAACTCCAGGTCTTTGCATGCTCCTTTATATGGCAGATGAATGGCTGGTGTTCCCTGCAGGGCCAGGCAGGTCCTCATCCTCCTTAAGGACCAGTTGTCTCAAGACTTGACACACAGCCACCCTGTGCTCCTGCACACTGATGCCACCTGCAGCGGTTTTATCTACCAAAACCCCCTTGGAATTTCAGGTTTAATCTTCTGTAACTCCTTGGCACAACCAGTCCCTTCAAAATAATGCTGTGTTTTGATGGGTTAGTGACAAGGACGTTTAATCCTGCAAGACGATCCTTCCGTTCATTTGCCTGGTGTCCTTTTCATGTCAAAATCTTTGAGCCGGTGAGTAACACCTCAAACGCTGCTGTTAAATTGTCAGTCCACTGCCCTCTGAAACTGGCCCAAAGTGTTGCACCGGGTGTTTTTCCCCAGAGGCTAATCACAGCTCTTCTCTCTCACTTGTGCATGCATGAGGGGCTGGGATTGTTATTTCTGATGAACTTCAAGGAGCCTCTTGCCAGAGAAATAACATTTCTGTTGGTTTATTTATTGATTGATTTGCTCCTTTCCAAAGTAAAGGGAGAAAAGAAGAAAAGCCAGAAGAGAGGGAGCTAAAGAAATAGGAGGGGGTGGGAGGCCAGGGAGATGAGCACGAGCTCAATCCCAGCTGTCATGGCTTCAATCAAAGGTGTCTACAAAGGGAGACCGAATCTTTTCAAATTTGTCCTTAGCCCTTTCTTCTGAAGTTCTACCCGCTGTTTGCCAGCGGGCCAGCCAAGCCGTCATGCTGAGCCATATATCCCTGGAGGCCAAGTATCCCTCTGTAAGTGATACCAGATTTTCAGCTATAAGAACTATGTCAGAGAAACCAGCTTCTAGGGACTGGCTGTCTTATTCCTCATGAGGTGAGGGGTGGATGCTGCCCAGGGTGACCTGCAGCCACCACGTATGTCAGAGTAGCCAGCAGTGGAACTCTCTGGTTTAAGAAGGCTTGTGGACCCAGGAGGAAATGCTGCTGCCCTGCCTTGGCTTGATTGCAAATGGATTCCAATCCACCTTCTGCAGCAGACCTGATTTCTCCTGGCAGCCTTAAGACTAAGACATCTTCTATTCCAGTTATGCCTTGTGTTTTCCAAAGTGCAGGTCCCTCAAAGGTCCTAGAACTCTGTGGTGTGACGGGATATCCTCCCAGTATCCTCCCTGGGCTCTTGGATTTCCTCCATCTCTTTCATCTGCTACCAAAGGCCTTGATGGCAAACAGGGTCAACCCTTGAGTGCAGATTCAGAACTCAAAATTTTCTGCCTGCCTTGTGTGATGAAAATATTGACTTCAAGTATCTCTGCATCTCCTTGTGGGATCTGTTGGAGAGACCTTATAGCAGCTTCCACTACCTGAAGGGGCTACAGGACATCCGGAGAGGAATCTTTCGCAAGAGACTCTAGTGATAGGAAAGGAGGATGGTTTCAAGCTAAACAAGGAGAGATTTAGATTAGATTTTAGGAATAAATTCCGCACAATGAGAGTGTTGAGGCACTGGAACAGGAAGCCTAGGGAGGCTGTGGATGCTCCCTCCCTGGAAGTGTTCAAGGTCAGGTTGGATGGGACTCTGAGCAACCTGGTCTGGTGAGAGGTGTCACTGCCCATGGCAGGGGGTTGAGACTAGATAGGTGATCTCTGATGTCCCTTTCAACCTAAACCATTCTTTGATTCTATGAACTTCATGAATGATGGAGCCTGGGCTTTCTGTAGAGGGCTGAACACCTGCTAGACAATGGGAAGAGATTAATGAATTTCTTCTTTTGCTTTGCTTGCGTGAGAGGCTTTTGCTTTATTAAACTATTGTTATCTCAAACTACCAAGTTTCTTAGTTCTGCTGCACTAATTCTCTTCCCCATCCCATGGTGCATGGTGCTGAGCTTCCAGCTGGGGTTAATCCACAACATATCATCCACTGCCACATGGGACACCAGGCAGAGTACACTCTAAGTTGTGTGTCTTCACTTACCCACCCTGGGTTCCACTAAGACATGTGACTTTTCTTGGCATAAAGCCCTTCCCGTGGGGTGATAGGGGCAATCAGCCCTGATTCTGTGCACACAAAGGCTGGCAACAATATCAGCCTGGGTTGCACCCACAATGCATCCCAGTTCCCTGCTTTGCATCCCAGTTCACTGCCATCCTTTATCTCCTGCAAGCATCTCTGCTGCACTCCACAGACCAAATGCCTTTGAGTGGAAAAGCTTCGATGTTTATTCATCCAGGGCAAACCCCAGATACCAACCACAGATAACAAACACAACAGGGCTGCTTGAAAGAGCAGATAGGATCTCCAAGATTGCTGCAATAGGCAATAGCTCTAATGTAATGTGCTGCCTTCATGAATATGCAGCTCCATTGTGCAGGAGCTTGGCTGGGACAAGGGGCATATTTTAATGCTGATCTCAACCCAGTCCTTGTCCAGAAAACCTCAGCCTGGGGGAATAACCACAGAGATGCACATCCATCCCAGGAAGAACTAGCCCTGAGACCCACAGAACTAGTCATAAGATCCGTGTGCCTGTTTCTGCAGAATACAGCCGGTGCCCCCGGGTTGCTCCTCTGGGAGTGATGTTGGGAAGAGTGGAGTGCTACATTTTGGAGGTCCCATAGTGGCAGCTGGGGGTGGACACTGGTGTTCCAGATACAGCAGGAAGGTCATGGGTCATGCTGTCACAAGGCCACTCCTTTGCAGCAAGCTTTCAGCAGACTTTGCTGTGCATGGGCTGAATTTCTCCCTGCCTGAATGTTGACTCAGGAGGGATAGGAGAAAATGCCCCAGGCAAATATTAGGATATGGCAGATGAGGAGTACCTGAATTGAGCCCTGCACAGGGAGAAGCTCCATAGGCAGCAGTAGGAGGTAGTGCACCCAAAGGTCCTCCTGCCTCACCACCCAAATGTACCCACATGAGCATTGGTGTCTGAGGAAATCCCATCCTGTAGACCAGCTCAGTGACTCAGTGTCACTGGGAGGGGGGCATGGCCAGGTGTACTTCTCTGCTGTGACACCACACTGTCTGCAAGGTCACTGCTGCCCTGAGTGCTGGCATGCCACAAGCCCTGTCAGGGCACCCGCCTAGCCACTCCACTGCTCAACGGTGATCTGCACCACCAAGCTTGTTGGCTGGGAACTGGGAATGAAGTATTTGTGAAATTAATTAAGACAACAGAGACCCACAGAAAGGGAAAGTTAATTAGTCACGGCAATCAGTTAGATTTGATCCAAAAGAACAAACAAAGAGTTAGAAGCGTGTCACTGGCGGGCTGCTTCTCTGGAAAAGGGATTACGCGGAGATTTCCACCAAAGGGAATGGCTTTGTGCTGCTGCTCCTTATGTAATTGGGGATTTAGAAACGGCACAAAGAGTCATTACCACAAAATTTCTTTGTCAGAGAAAAAAGTTGACATTTATGAAGCACAGGAGGGAGCAGCAAAACAAGTCGAGTCAATAGGCACCCGCCTGGGAATGGGGCTTCCCTGTGCCACGAGGCCAAGCACTGGCCGGGCAATGGGAGGTCTGCTGGCAAGGAGGAAGAGGACAAAGTGCAATGGTAGTGGCTGCCTTGGTGGGGAATTGGGCAGACGGAGTGAACTGCAATGATGCCAGAAGGAAACCACAATGTGAAGTCTGGGGGTCTATGTAAAAAGGATTGGTGTTTACAAAGATGCTTGGGGTGGGGGAGCAATAGCAGGGGTGACACCTAAGGAGGCTGGGCTCAAGGGAGCAGGGCAATGGGGTGACCATGCCCAGGAGAGCTGGTAGAAGTGAATCCCATGTTTTCTGCTTGAGCTCCTTCTTGTTATCTCTGCTTTCCCCTCTGCAGTTAACAACTTTAATTATTTACTATTACTCCGGCAGCTACAATTCCTTCCAAATGGGCACAAAGTTGCCTGCTAGTTGCTAAGGCTCACCCTGGGCCTTCTTCACTACCACTGAGAGACAGTGCTGGAGTCACCGAGGTGCCTACAGCAGGCTCCAAGCACAGTGCCCACCTCTGCATCATTAGAGGTGGCAAGTCTGCCCTGGAATGCAGCAAAAGAAGACTGCAGGCTCCTGGGTGTCCCATTATGAGAGCCCCTAAGAAAAAATAAGCTTCCCAGGCTCCCAGCACTTCACTCAGGACTCTGGCAGCATTTCCAGAAGTTATTAGGGAATTTGCTCATTAATTCCCGAGTCAAAAAGCTTTTGACAGTGGCTGTGGAAGAGTAGGGGGTGTGCTGCATGCTATCTTCGGATTCCTCTGGCAAATGCACTCTGCTCCTGTGCTTTGATACACCCTCCCGTCTAGACGGCACAAAAATCAAAAGCTTGGAGGCTTGTGAGCACGGTGGTTATTCACAGCCACCGTCTTTGCTGCATCTTGCCTGGCCACTGCTGTGTCCTCGTCCAGGGACCGTCCTGGATGCTCAACGCTGCTGGAGAAATGCTCATATGGAGACTTCTGCAAAGTTCTGTGTGATCTGGTTGATCATTCAACCCAGCCTGGCTGAATGGCTGCTCTGGGACATGCATCTGGCATCATGGCTTGGAGGGTGCTGGTAGGGTCTCTCTGTGCCTTGGCCATTGATGCTCGTTCCAGAAAAGCATGCTGCAGACCCTCCCCCTGTACCCTAAGCCATGGTAATACACAGAGGGGCATCTCTGCGCTGCCTGGCTTCTCCTTGGTTTGTGCTTTTCCGCAGCATCTTCTGGGGGATGATTGTTGGATTTTAATTAATTGTGTTAAGAATAAAAAACCTGAAAAAAAAAACACAACCCAGCTGCAAGCAGTGTGGCTCTACCCATGGGCTGCTGGAGATTGTTTGGGGGCACTGTGCATCAAGGCAAGGAGACTGTCAAGCAGAGGGATGCATTGCTGGCTGCTTGTGTGTGCACTGGCATTGGTGACCCCACTGCATCCCCAGGGAGTCCAGTGTGCCTGCCGATGCGGGCTGATGGTGTAAAAAGCTGGCTGGAGGCTGGGAAGCAAGGACAAATCCTGTCAGTGGATCACAGGAACATGATGGCCTGTCAAACCTTCTCCTTGCTCATTTGCTTAGTGACCGTGACCAGCAGCAGCAGCCAAACACGGGCCCAGCTATCCTCCCCTTTTTGGAAAAGACTTGTTTTGTTTGCAGTCATCTGGCTCATGAAAAATGCAGCTGCCCATTGCCTTGTACATGGAATTGGTTTTAGCTCTGAATTCTCAGGTTTGCACCAGGAGATGAAGAGATCCATCCTTAGCCAGCTCCATGCAAAGGGGATTCAGGTCCCTCCAACTGAGCCCCCTACCCCAAATCCCATCCTCATACCCTCCACCTTGGCCCAGCCCTGCTAGGGCTGCCAGGGATGCACAAAGGAGGATGAGCCTTGTGCTTCATCCCATTTCCAGTCTCCTCCCATGGAATGGGTACAACACTGCCAGAGGAGCCCTCATAAATAACAGAAAAGGCACGTGAAGCACTTTCTGGAGCCACACCAGCCCTACACCACAGCAACACATTTGTACCCACAGTGCTACCCCATGTTGCCTGCCAGTCTGGTGTCCTAAGCCCTTGCACCCCTGTACTTTGGGGAAGGGATGGCAGCAGTGCTGTGAAGCTCCTAGTGGGATGCTGAAGCCCCTAGAAGGGTTTTCAGGCAGTAACCATGTCACAGAGCAGCATTGGATGGAGGAGGTGAGGACAAAGATTGCAGCATGTAGACTGCTTCAGCTTGGGTAGGTTAGGGATGGGGTTGCACAAGGAAAGAGAAAAAAAAGTCCAAGCTAGAGAGAGTACAGTGGAGATCCAATAGTAACCACAGCAGGGGAAACCTAAATCCTCCCAGACTGGGGACCCTCAAGGAGCTTCAAGCTCCCAGGCAGAACTGGGACAAGGCTGCATGGTGGTTTGGTCCATATTCGGTGTGCATGTGGATGGACCATGTCAGTGAATGGCTTTTCTGGAACCTTGGAGTGAGGACTGGGGGAAGTGGGAGTTCCAGCATGGTCCCAAGTGAGTACACAGGTGGAGTCAGTGCCCTGACCTCCTGTGATAGTGTGTCCCTGGTTCTTCTGAGGAGCTGCTCATGGAATTGGGACCAGACACCCCAGATTGCCAGGCAAATATAAGACTCTTCCAGACCAGCACATCCCAGCCAGGCACCTGTGCCTGTCAGGACAGGCAGAGCTTCACGCTGATTTGGCCACATGGCACCCTTCACTCATTGTCTGCTTCTCCTCAGGTCACCTGGCATAGGGTCAACAACTCCCACGTTCCCATTTCTTGTACCACAGGACATCAATAAACTACTCAGGAGAAGGTGCTAATGCCATATGCAGCATCAGCTGGATGCTTCTTTGTCACTGCTTTTGGTCATCTGGGTGCAGAGAGTGGAGAATCTGGCTGCACCTGGCAGACCAGCCTGCACCAGCTGGTGCAGCGGGATGCATTGGGAGGTGGGTGACCCTCTCCTTAAATGCTTCTTGCATGGCAGGGGAAGAACAGCATGAGAGTATTTAAAAATCTAGTGTCGTGCAAGCGCTTCACACTTGTTGGTATCCAAAGGGGCCACAGATTCATAAATCAATATCCTCAATAAAAAAAGTTCCATGCTGCATCAGGAAGCCTGTATCAGACTAATCTTGACAGATAAAGAGGAATTGATCTCCAAGCTGAAAGCAGTGGTTGCTTAGATAAGAAAAAACACACCGTGGCTTGAACCAAGCTCCCCCCCCCCACAGAGCCAAACATGCCTGTGGCATCAAGTGGGGCCACTTCCACCAAGCTGGAAACAATTATGAGCTGAATCAGCTGGAAGAGCACATTTAATGTGAAAAATTTGAATCATAATTCCGAGCTGTGAAGAATACTTTTACCAGCTACCCGAAGAGACAATCCCTCAATCAGGAGAGCAGAGGCCTGTTAAGGAAAGCGGGTGGCGTCAGACAAAAGTGAGACCAGCTGTAGAGATTGAAAGCAGCAATGCACAGCAATCGGAGGAACGGGAAGACGATCATTTCCAACCTTGCAAAGTGACAAAACAGCCGTGGTAGACAATGGGAAGCAGCATTTGGACACCTGCGGCATCCGGCACATCTAGCATCTGCAGCAAGATAAGCAGGGTGTTTGGTTAGGGCAGCTCAGGACCTGCAGTGCTCTCCCATGGGGGTCTGGCTGGGTGAACTGAGGGATTTTCTGCTGGTGGAGTGTGACAGAGGACAGGGATATAAAGCAGAGAGGTTAGAAAGAGCTCGATGAGCCATGCCATTACTCGATGAGCAGATGATGAGAAGCTGGAAGGTGTCAGGTGAGAGGAAGCAGGCTGGTGTCACATTGGTGCTTGAAAAGGTCGACCTGACATCCATCCCCAGCAGAGCCACATAGCAACTAGTACAGGGTTTGATGACAAAGGAGCCAGAGGAAGGTGGCATAGGCTGCACCAGTCAAGATGGGCTTGTGGAAAATACGTGGTGTCAGTTTGACAGGATCAGCTGGGGGTGTGAGACCTTGCCAATGGCCAAAGGGAGTGGTGTAGACCTCTGAAGTTAACTCATCTTGTTTATGAGTCAGAGAGCCATCACCAGTCCTTCCTCCACCCCTCCATGCTTAGATCTTTGCTTCTCAAGTAGAACACAGACTCTGGGGAGAGTCCCCAGGCCACTGCAGCCACATCGGGAGATGCTGAAAACCTTGATCCAAAGGGCTGATCCAGCCATACAGTCTGCAGTCACACAGGGAAGAAAGAATCTGGAGCACCAGTGCTCTGAGGAGCAGCTGAGGGAAGTGGGTGGGGGTTAACCTGGAAGAAAAGGAGGTTTAGGAGAGACATTCTCACTCTCCACAACTCCCTGACAGGAGGTTGAAACAAGGTAGAGGTCAGTCAATTCTCCCAGGAAGAGATGGGATGAGAGGGAATTGCACCAGGTTACACCAGAGGAGATTTTGGGTGGACCTGAGAAGTAATTTCTTCCCCAAAAGGGTCGTCCAGGGCTGGACCAGGCTGTCTGGGCAGTGGTAGAGCCTCTATCCCTGAAGATGCTGAAAAGACTTGGAGATGTGGTGTGAGGGACAGGGGTTAGTGGTGGCAATGGTTGGACTTGATGATCTTATGGGTCTCTTCCAACTTAAATAATTTTATGTTGTTACGATTCTATTCCAACCCCAGCTTGACATGAGGACCCATGGATCAACCTGTGCTGAGGGCTGGAAGGATGAGAACAACAATGGATTTGGGTGCAGAACACTCAGGATTTCAGGTCAGGTGATCAAGTGGAGAAGAAAAGCTGGAGTCCTGAGGCCATGGTCAAAGACTGATGGGCTGATGGACAGAGAGGACTTCACCACAGCCAGATCATCCTCCTGTCCAAAGCCGCTCATAAGCCACTCAGCTAATGTTGATTTATCACTGCCCAGAGCTGTGGTTCCTCCCACCCATGCAACATTGCTGACCCAAATCCAGCTTGTCCCCATCTCTGCCAACAAGCAGGGTTGGGCTCCATCAGTGTCCTGCCTGCTTCCTACTCCAAAGACTTTTGTATTATAGCCTCACAAATTATAAATTCATGGAGGGACCCCTGGAACTGGCTGCAGCTCCCCTTGCAGCCATTCTTTGTCACGCAGACCTTCTGGACAGAGATGCCCTGGCCTCATTGTCTGGATAGATGGAGTGGGGAGGGAAGGAGGATACCTGGATCAGCTCTCTGAGACCTTGAAGAAACCTCATGTTATTCTGAGAGAGGCTGGGACAGAGGAGCTATGTCCTTATGCAGATATTAACAGATGCAGGCACAGAGCGGTTGAGGGCAGGTGTTAACAAGTACATGGGAGCTCCTCTGGCAGTGTGTGCTGACAGACTACACCCACCCTGCCCACAGAGAGTGCCAAGAAAGAGAAGCCAGTGCACTGTGACGAGCACGTGTGTCAGGAGAGGCAGCAGCAGAAGCACGATGGGAACCTCACTAGGGAGGCATGAGCCAAGTGCAAGGATAGTCCAGCACTCCCTGGCAAACCCTGGTGGCTCCCTGGCAAGTCAGCACACGGGGAGCAATGTGGCAGCGGGAGGACGCGAGTGTGCATCCCAGAGCTGCGGTCCCTGGTGTGTTTTTTTTTTTCTTTGTTCATAAAGGTCTGAGCTTAAGTAATGAGGCTTTTTTTTTTCCCCTTCTGCAGGAAGATACACAAGTGTGCCAATGTAAATTGCTCCATTTGGAGGGCTAATTGCACTAAAAGGCAGCCTGATCTGTGGTTTTTCTCTATTTTACATTAGCAGCTGAGCTGTCAGATCTGAAATGGAAACTCATTTTTAAGGCTTTGCATTTACAGTGGCTTCAACAATGAAAAATGTTCCCTGACAGTAATAGAAGGCAAACCTCATTAGAGAAACTTAAACCAAAGCGGCACAGTGCTAAAGCCCTCAGGCTGCTTCCAAGCATCTTAAGAGGGAACAAGAGCATTTTTCACATGACTCTCTCTGCCCGTGGAGTGCTCTGGCTGTTCTTCACTATGGCTGTGCCCACAGGAGCAGTACATCTGATGGGCACTGTGTTTCAATGGAGATAGCAAATGGCCTTTCCTCAGGGGTGTAGGCTGCTGAGGTGTTTCAGGGGTGGAGAAACCAGTCCCTGGCTGGCATTTTTGTGGTGGTCACATTGCCTCAGGTGAGGGGCTGTGATGGTGGCAGCTGTAGTGTGCAGTGCTTGTGGCATCCAGGAGCACAACCTAGAGCTCTGTTATTTACTCATCTCTGTGTTGGTAGCTTCAGCTGTGCCAACCAACAGGAACCAGAACTGAGAAACAGAGTGAACCCTCTCCAAACCCTTCTCCTTCCCTTTGTCCCATGTGAGGTCACTCAGCCACCGGGGCAGTGGTGGTGCACAGGAGATCTGCAGCCTTTCACTTCTTTCACACACATACTGGGGCTTTCTGAGCCTCTGCCACTCAGCCTAACAAATTACCTTCAGCAGCAGATGTTACAAGCCTGTGCGTTGCAAATTCAAGGTAAGATTGGCTGGGCAGGACGTCTGCCAGCTTTGCCAGGGCCTATTTGCATCCACATTAATATCCAGCCAGTGACTTGCGTGGTCATGAGCTATTTTTAACCTGGTAGCTCAGCTTATTCACCACAGAACTCAGTCTGCTCCAGGGTCAGAGATCAGACTACTGTGTCACACTGGGTGCGCAGGGTTTGAAAAGGAGGATCCCTATGGCCATAAAGCTGCTGAGATGGCATCAGGAGCAATGGGCTACAGAGCATGGATGCTGAGATCCCAAACCACAGCCCACAATGGGCTCATCAAAGCTGAAAACAGTGGCCTTGGCTCCTTCACTCTGCCTCCCAGTCTCTGTCTCCCATAGGCTCAAGTTTGACTCTGTCAAATACTTTAACCCTATTTAGCTGCCCTATATTTTCTTGGACATCAAAATGAGATGCAGCTGGAACCATAGAATGGTTTGTGTTGAAAGGGACTATAAAGATCATTTAGATGATTTAAATATCAACTTCCCTGCTATGAATAGAGACATCTTCCACTAGACCAGGTTGCTCAGAACCCATCCTGGAACTGGAACTTCCAGGGATGGGTTATCCACAATTTCCCTGGGCAATCAGTTTCAGTGTCTCACCACACTCACAGTGAAGATATATCCAGTGTAAATCTCCTCTCATTTAGTTTAAGACTACCACCTCTTGTCCTGTCCCTTCAGCATCCAGACCTCAGTAAATCCCACTAGCAAGACCCACTGTCCCTGGGCTGGTGCTGCATTCCCAGGACTGAGCACCCAGGGGGCAGCTGGGACCTGCTCCCAGTGTGCTCTCACTGGGTCATGTTTTTGGTGAGATCGTCTTTCCAACAACAATGCTAAGAAAATTATTGTCCCCGTAGCTGCTTTCCCTTGGAAAAGCATATTCTAATTTGTGCTGCAAATTTTCTACAACGGTTTCTCTGTGTTTTCTGGGGATTTTTACTGGAAACAATTTTGACCAGCCAAAATATTTCACTTATTTGGTTTCCAAAAATCTCTGGCTCTTTCAATTGCTTGATAAAATCCCTGACAAATGTAATCAGTCACAGTCATTCCCTGCAGAAATGTTTTCATTTGACCAAAAAAAATGAAGAGAAAAGAACAAATATTCATAGCAAAAGACACTTGGCTTCTGCATCATGCTACTTCTTCATACCAGACTGGAGAGATGATGCCTGTGTGTGGGCGTCCTGCTTGGGGCATCACAGCCCGGGAAACCTTGCAGGGACCTGTCTGGGCTGAACATACCATGTGTCAGCTCCAGGGCTTTGGTGAGGTCACTGTCTCAGAGGTTAGAGGGCAGTGCTCCAGAGCAAGTGATGCTGATGGAAGGCTGAGGTACTCAGCATCCCACAAGCAAAACATCCTGCTCCAACTACAGGGTCCCTGTGCTGCTGGGACCTTGTGTGGCTGCTGCATGATCACTGCACTCAGAGAAAACTTGGCTTTCTGTCAGGCCTTAAAATAAACTCACTTGGCACCTTGGGGGAAAAGGAGGTGATTTCAGTGGCAGCGCTGCCTGAACATCTCTCCCTGTGCCGAATGCTTGTGGCCTTTGCGAAGTTGCTTCTGCTAGAGATTTCACGGTAGAGGAAGTGTTTGCTGAGGGCATCTGCAATACTTTTTGCCTCCCTTGTCCTCAGAGATGGCTTTTATTAAAGAGCAACCACAGAGCCAGAACCTGCTGGGTCCAGGCATCAGATGTTGCCCAGAGAGGAGGACCCTGAATTGCATCCTGTGGTCAACACCACAGCTTTGCATGGGCTGCCAAAGGTGGGAAGTGTCCACCAAAAAGTGATGGGAGATGAAGGCTGAGGTCTGGCCATCATGGCCACCTCTCCCCTGCCCATCCCTGCCACAGCAGGATTAAGTGCACCCCGCAGTCATGTTCTGCCACCACCCAGGATAGTCTGTTCTCTTATCCATGCTGCAGAGGAGAAATGGAAGACGTCTGCCTTCCCTCCCACTCCCTTATTACTCACACTGAAGCTGATCTGGACTCCAGATGGGCCGGAACCAGTTTTCCTCACAGGAGGTTTGGGGGAAGGTGACAAGTGCCCAGAAGCTGGCTCCAGCTCTCTACAGGATCATTGCACTCCTGGAATTCCTAGACCCAGATATCAGGCCTAGGGAGTTCTCCAATCCCACAGAGTCTTTATCACCATATTTATCAGCATCGTTTAAGGGGTGATGGTTTTAAACTGAAAGAGATTATATATAAAGAAGACATTATTTACCCTGGTGGTTAGACACTGGCCCAAGTTGCCCAGAGAGGTGGTAGGTGCCCCATCCATGGAAACAGTCCAGGTCAAGCTGGACAGAGCTCTGAGCAAGCTGCTCTGGTTGAAGATGTCTCTGGTCACTGCTGCAGGTTTGGACTAGATGAGCTTTGAAGGTCACATCCAACCCAAAGCAGTCTGTGATTCTATGATTCTATGATTCTATGATTCTGTGATCTCAGGTCCCTTTCAATCTTCCTTGCTCATTCTTCTGCTGCCTGTGTCTTCTTCTTCCCTGTGTCTGTCCCATCATGGCAGTCTCCATGGCACAGACCTCCTCCTGCTTAACATCTGACATGGCCTTCTGGGCCTTTCCACTCAGTCTGGCAGACTTAAGGAGGAGAACTGGGCTCATCCTTCACCATCCTGTAGTCGCCTCCATCCTTGCAGAAGACATCTCCAAGCTTCCAAAGCATCCCAGAAGAGACTTCCCAAGTTTCTCAGCCAAGATGAAAAACTATATACCCTGTCTGCCTTTGTGCCTCATGCTCCTGTGTGCACACCCAGGCAACTACTGGTGCCTTGGAGAGGGTCTCCCTAGTGCAGGCTTCTGGCTGACACCTCAACAGACTCTTGGTCTCTGGGACCCTTCAGGGAGGATGTGAAGCTTCATCAACACCTGAGACAAAGCCAAATCCAAGCACCAAGAGCTGTAAGAGTCTTAACAGTTGCACCAACCCCAGAATGTGCAAGTCCCAGGCCCTGCCCCAGTTTGGGAGATGATTCCCTCAGCCCTCAGCAATTACTAAGACACTGGACCCCAGGACATCACTCCCAATGACCTATCTCCCCAGCCTCTAGGGATGCTGTTATCTCCCTGGAATGGTTGTCATCTCTTCATGTAGGTGACAACATGCTGGTCAGTGCTGAATTGCCCAATGCTTCTGAGGAGTTGAGTTCCCAGGAAGGGAGAGGAGCTGCTCTGCCACCACAGACCACAGCACACTGTCCAAGAGGGACTCAGGGGTTGAGGAGCAACCCCAGCAACGAGCATGCCTGCACTGCAGCGTGTGTGTGTGCATACCCGGGGGCCAGTAGCACCTCAGCTCCCTCCACAGCTCTCCAGATGGTCTGTGGGTGGTAATCTCGGCAGGTTGGTGGTAGCAACTTGATGAATGGGCTGTAGAATTTGGTGAGATAATTAAAGAACCTGACTCTCACAATGCACCTGATAACAAATGAGGTGTCTCTTTTCCTTTTCTCTTTTGCACAGTGAATTGTATTTCTAAAGATTAATGGATTTACCATTTCTATCTTAACAGCAGTTCCATTCCCCACTCCTCCCTTTTACAGTGAGATGCATCCCCTGCCTCCATTCCCAAGGTATCTCAGCCAATGGCCCAACCCTGCTTTGCAAAGACATGGGGAGTCTGGAGGCTTCAGGGTCTGGCAGAGTTTGGCCTCAGCTCTGATTTGCCCCAGCCTTAGGTTACAGTAAGGATCAATCACAGAGAAACTGAAGGTCCTGCTGTCCATCCACAGGGCATCTATCCCCCTGGGAACCAAGGCTGTAATATGTTGCAGAGGCATTTTTCCATTCCAGCAAGATCAGATCACTTGCTGGGATGCCAAGGAATCCGCATACAGACCAGCCCACCTTGTAGATGATGCCTCATAGATATAGCCCAGTGGAGGGGTAGGAAGAACAGATTATCTGAGGGAGAACAGAGATGTTCTGAGCTACACTGACCAGGAGGGAGGAAGAACCTGGCTGGCTCTGCTGTGCATGCTGAATAGTGACAACCAAAATCTGCATCTAGCTGAGGTGTTTCCAAGTTAGAAAAGTTCTTGCCCAGCATCCTGGGGGCCCAGAGGCCAGTCTGATGTGATCTCCAGTCTGTAGTGGATGACTGCTCCAGCTTGTCTCTTCCTGGCTTAGGAATAGGTCACTTTGCCCAGGAGACAGCACCCTTCTCTGTCCTGGCAGCTCCTGGTGAGAAATACTGGCAAGGGAGACTTGGTGAGCACAGCTGTGGACATGGAGCAATGACAGTTGGATCCCTAGGGCAAACAGTCCCTCCATAATCTCAGAGCTGGTGGGAGCCACAAGACACAACAAGACGATGATGGCACTGACTCACCAAGGAGTGGTGCTCCCAACACCATCTGCTCAGATGTCCCACTGAACGGAGCCATCAAAGCATCTCCTAAATGTGCTTATATATTATATAGACATTTAAATTAGGTACCTGTGCAAATCAGCAAGTCATTAATCACCCACTCATTTAATTGGTTTTCCTGCCAAATTGGTTACAGATAAATAATTAAAGCTAAAAAGTGGGTTTGGATGCATTCCTCTGGAAAGACGGGTCAGCAGCTGGAAAGGAAATCTTTTAACTCCTCAGCTGGCACAATCCATCCACAGCAAGCAGAGAATGGGGAGGGCAATAGGGGCCAGGGACACCCAGCCAAGGGGTAGGTGGTGGTGCCAGGAGATTCCTGCCTGTGCTGGCTCTGGGCTCATGTCTGTGTACTGTCCTTTGCAGAGGGTTTTCCAAGGAGAAGGGTGGCTTCTTGGCGGTGCGTTTCTGGAGTAAGGAGCTGTAGGCAGGCTAGGCAAGCATCCCACTACTGCACACTGCGAGTGTGGGTTTTTCAGTGCACTTGGCTGCTAATCATGCATAATAATTGCATTTGCAGAACACAAATGTCACTTGGCTGAGTGCTTTAATTTACTGCCCCCTAAACACACCCTGGGGATGACTGGGCCCATAAAACATTGACAAGGGCCCTTGTTTCCTGGACATTGTCCCCCACAGATCCCTTTGTCAGATGGCACATCCACAGGCCATGTGCTTCCAGCTGTCTGAGGATGGGCACTGCCATGAGGCAGCCCTGCCTTAAAGTGTGATCAACAAAGAGCCCCTAAGTATGCCCACTTGGTGCAGTTTGGAGATGTTTCAGCTCATCAAGGGAGGGACAGTAGGGGCTGAGTGAGGCTGTGCTGGACCCCTAGCTCTCAGGAGCATAGGGTTTTGCTCCACTCAGTCATATTAAGCTATGTGGTCTCATCCTACAGCATGCAGCCTCAACTTCCCAGCTGGACACTAGACAGCTTTCCTCCACATGTCTGGGGACACATCCCATGTGTGGAACACTGTTTTCAGCCACTGTTCAATCTGCATCAGCTCCTGTTCCAGCATCATAAGGTGCAGGGTTCAATACTGGAGCATCTCTGCTATGGAGACAGATTGAGAGAATTTGGGCTGTTCAGCCTAGAGAAGAGAATTCTTCAGGGGTCCTTATAGCAGCCTTCCAGTGTCTGAAGGGAGCTGCAGGAAAGATAGAGAAGGACCTTCCATAAGGGACTCTAGTGACAGGACAAGGGAGATGTTCTTAAGCAAAAAAGAAGGTAGATTTAGATTAGATCTTAGGAAGAAATTCCTCCCTGTGATGGTGCTGAGGTACTGGAATAGGTGGCCCAGGGAGGTTGTGGATGCTCCTTCCCTGGAAGTGTTTGAGGCCAGGCTGGGTGGGGCTCTGGGCAACCTGGTCTGGTGAGAGTTGAGACTTCCCATAACAGGGTAGAGCTAGGTGATCTCTCATGTCCCTTTCAACCTACGCCAATCTATTACTCTATGCTGCCTTGATTTGATTTAATCCCAGGGGTCTCAGCAACCTTTTCCAGCCAACAGCAGCTGAGTTGTCTTTGGGGATTTCTCAGCCTCCCAGAGGGACAGAAAATCTCCTTCCCAGAGTTTTTCCTCTCAGCAGAAGAGAGCTGGGGAGTGGAGCAACCTTGGATTGAGCTGTCACTAGTTGATTCAGTGCAAATTAAATGAGAGGATAAAGAGAGGCAGGTCAGCAGCAGAGGCTCTTACTTTACAAGGACAAATTTTAATGAACTAAGTGGACTAAGGTCCAGCTAACTGGACCTCTTTTCCCTTCTTTTTAAACACAGGTTCCATATTTGCTATTCCCCCACGGTCCTTGAATCTCACAACAGGTTATGGATCCAAGCCTGAGCTGACCCTAGAGGCCTCAGGAGTCTCCCTTCCAGGTCCTTCCCTGCCACAAAACAAGAAGTTGTGCTCTCCTCCAGACCCTCTATTTGCTCTGGGCCTTTTACCAAAAGTTGGTTGGCTCCAGATGCTGTAGCTCATCATGGAGCTCGTTCCCACCACTTCTGCTAGGGAAGAGATGGATGAGGTAGGCTCCACTATCACTGCTCACCCCTAGACACTCACTAGCCAGGGCTCTTAACCCAGTGGTCCTTTTCCCCTTGTTCCATCTAGGACAATTTCAGCATTCTCCATTGCTTTCTGATTGTCTCAGCCACTTTCTTTTGTTGTTCTTGTTAAAAGCAGATCTCAATAAGTAGTTCACTAACTCAGCCATTTGAGAATCATCATTAATTTAATATCCTTCCTCATTTATTAATGGGCCTACTTTGTCTTGACTCTCTAGTATTTCCTTTTCCTCTTGTTATATTTGTAAAAGCTCTTCCTATTCCCCTTAGCCGCATGGCTACCACTAATGTTTGCTTTTCCTGCTGTCTTTAACATTTCTCTTCAACTTTAAATGAGTCTGGCTCCTCTGGCTTCTCTCAGCTTCCATGCAGCATCTCCTCCCCTCCATGCCAAAGCTGTCCTGCTGTGGTGCAACTCCAGGCTGTAGCAGTCTCCTGCTATAAGGTAGCTCCTGGCAAGAGCCTGAAGGAACTCCTGGAGTTTTTCTTGTCCTGGCAGCAGGTCCTGATGAAGTGGGCAGAACAAGATATCTGCTCGCTGCATTGTGATTGCTCACTAAAGAGACCTGAACTGCAACAGGGCAGGCATCTCTGAACACCTCTCCCTTTGCTAGCCCACACCATACTCCATGCAGCTCACCTGGACACTGCTCAGCCCCAGTTAGATCTACAGTGATGTGTGAGCCCAGCTTTGGCTTTTGCAGCACCACAGTGGGTCTGGCTGGCCCTTGCCACGATGCCTGGTAGCAAACACTCATCTCCATGGACCTAGGAGTCCTGTCCATACACTGATCTGGGTGAATGGCCAAGTGCAGTTCACATCATCCTGCTGCTTCTCTGCTCCTTGCTTCAACAGCTGCTGGTGACTGGGAGGTCCAGAGCCCAATGCTGGACATGAGAAGCCTGAAGATGAAGGCACTGGGTCATTCCATCCGTGTGAGAGCAAAGGCAGAGCGCTGCAGGCAGGAGCAGGTGGGAGCCCAGAGCACATTCGGCTCTGCTTTGGTGTTGCCAGGGTGATGGGAAGCAGAGGGTTGGGAATGTGTCTGTTTACATAAGAATTGTTGATTAATGAACATACAGAAGAGGTAATGAACTAAGGGCCTGGAGGTGCCTGAGTTATCTCTCCATCGCCAAGGCAGGCAGCTTAGTGATTTGGCTGCAGTCTTCCCGGTGCATCTCAGTAGGCACCGCAACCTGCCTGTCCGGACAAAGCCAGGTCCAAGGCAGCAAGCGGCTGTGCTGGGACCACAATCTGTGGGAGAAGAGAGCCCCCACGTGATGGATTTCATCGAGCCATGCCCCATCAGAGCCACAATGAGGTGTCCAGGCAGCGACAACACAGGGATGCTCTTGCTGCCAGCTGCTGAGAGATTAAATGCATCCCAACCTCCTTGCCAGCAAACTGGGCAGGTCCACCACCTGTACATCTCCCAGGTTGTTGAGTAGCCAAGTAAGAAGCTCAGACATGCCTTGCTGTGCACTACTCTCCTAGGACATATTCTGCTTCTGGATCTACCATGGGTGGTTTGAGTGCTATCCACCACCCTTCTAGGTCACTCTGTACCTCTGGGTCTGCTCAGGAATGTTTTGATCCCATAGGCTGCCGTGAGCAGGATGTGTCATCCTCTGCTTGCTTGGACTGCTGAATGAATTGTCACTGGTGTCTGCAGGAGTCCATGATCATCCAGCACCTATGGTACCATCCTGGACTCCCCGCTGGATGCAGGTCCTGAGCCCATGTGGATGTTCATTGCCCCATGGTGGGGCAATCCTGGCAGCAGAAAGCTCATGGTCAAAGGGCACTACCCACATGCGGTTGGACAGTGAGGACTTAGACAGGCTTGCACTGTAGAGAGACTGGGAGCAGGGATGGGGCCATGGAAAGGGACTTAGCTGGCAGTGAGGTGGGCAGGATGAGCTGCAGAGGAGAAGAATGGTTGGTGAAAGAACCTGAGCAGGCAATCCAGGAGCAGAGCCATGTGTGTGGGTTGTAGATCCAGATGAGCACCAGAAACCTGTTGCTCAGTCCCAGGTGCAGCACTGGGGTGGTTTCCATGGCACTTTCTAGCTGCTGCTCTGCCTGCTCTGAGGCTGTGATTAAGTGCAGGCATACCCAGAATTACCTCAGGGCTTCTGCTGGAGGGTACAGCAGCTCTGCTGGAGTGCTCAGGGCCCTGCTTCTCTGCACCTGCCTGTGTGCCAAGGGGACCTGAGCTGCTTTGTGATCCTGTGTTGCCCACACTGTCCCCAGGCAGGGCATCAATTAGTGCCCCCCATGGCCCCATCATTGCCCTCATGTCCCCAGGAAGGAAAGGGATCATTGTCCCTGTGTCCCCAAACATGGCAGGAGTCAGCATCTCTCTATGGCCCTGGACAGGGCAGGGATCAGTGTCCTCATGTCCACAGGAAGGACAAGAAACAGTGTCCTTGTGGCTCCAGGCAGGGCAAGGATTGATGTTTCCATGTCCACAGGAAGGACAGAGATCACTGTCCCAAGGGACCTGCAGGCCATGTCAAGGCTTGTGGCAGGGTAGAGAGCAGAAAAGTTGTCCAATCCCTCATGGACCCCTCCTTGCTCAATCCCCGGAGTCCTCCACATCCTCCGTCTCTCTCCACAAGCACCATCACTGTGGAGTGACCCCACTCCATGACACCCAGGCAGGGGGCAGGTTGCTGAGGTGGGAGCCCAGCAGGGTGGCCATTGCACAACTGGAGCAGAGTAAATGCTGGTTAACTTTGAACATGTCCAGAAATAATGACTTTAAAAATGTATCATTCAGCAAACTAATGAAGGCGTGCGCCTGCGGCTGGGGAAGTGGGTTGTGAGTAATTCCGTCAGAGCTGGAAATCCACTTGATTTGTACAAAATGTGCGCAGAGATTGCTCCTGAATATTTAACCCAAATGACTTCCCAGGTGCTGGGGAGGCTGCAGGAGGCACAGATTGCAACCTGGAGAAAGGATGCAAGGACCTTGGCAGAGGATTAGTGTGGAGGTCTGTGACCCAGAGCCATGCTAGCATGGGGTAAGCTGGCTCCCCAGCCTGGGTGACATTTTGGTTTGTGCTGGGATGGACCTGCTGAGCTTGTTCCAATCCTATTTTGACAGAGCTGGGATGGGATTGGGCAAAGGAATCCTGCTCCATCCCTGGTCATGCCTGAGCCAGGGCTCTGACAGGTTTGCCTCTGGGGACAGCGAAGGAGCAACCACAGTGGACCCTGAGGGAACTTGGGAGCACCAGTGCCACTGTCAGATGTACAGGCAATGCTGTAATGGGCCATCTTTAATTCCCAGGTTCAGGCTGGGAATGCAGGGCTGGGGTTTGGTAATGCCTGTGACAGTCCTTGCCCTATGGTAATCCATGACGCCACACCTGTCGGTTCGCCATGGTGCTTCATCCCACAGTAGCCCACAACATCTCATGGTCCCGCATAGTGCCCCATAGGTTCCTTCTAATGCCACAGCGCACTGCCATGCCATGCCAAGCCTCATGCCCACTGCACGTCCAGCGCCCATTTTGCCTGCAGTACTGCTCAGCCATGACACCAGCCTGTGGCAAGGCTTAGCCACCTGCACAGCAGTGCATGAACCCATCATGAGATTAATTCTCCAAGAAGGGGCTGTAATTACCTTTCATCTCCCCCTTCATAAATATGTAGAAATAAAAGCCATGCGCTCTGCTGAGCCCACCAACACTCGGCGATGACCTTTCTGAAACAATATGTGCTGCAAGGCGCATTCACGCGCCAGGCAAGCGTTGCCATGGCAAAGTGGGAGCGCAGCAAACACACCGCAATTACTGGAGGAAAAAAGCACCCCAGCAGCATCGCAACGTTGGCTGCAGAGACGCACGCCCGCTTTTTATCGATACAGCCTTTTTCACAGTGGAAATGTCTCTGAGGTCTCTCCTGCCTCATGCTGCCTGCTGGGTATCGTCATCCAAGAGGCTGGAGGAGGTAAGAGGTAGATGTTGATTTGAATGCTGGCCCTGGATGATGGAGGACAGTGTCCTTGTCCTGCTTGGCTGGGTCACCCTCAACCGCAATCCTGCATTGCTCAACTTCTTTACCCACATCTTACACCAGCTCACAGCTCCCAGATGGCTCCAGCAGCTGATCTGCATAGAATTGTTTAAGTTGGAAAAGACCTTTAGGATCATTAAGTCCAGCTTCAGCTCATGACAGTTGTCATTTGTGCTCCTTTCTCCTTCCTATCTGCAAGGGACACTTGCTTTCTCCGTACACTGTGGCTCAGCTGCAGACAGAGGAAGAATCCACAATCCTGTTCCTGCATATAAACCCTCTACGCCTCCTTCCCAGCTCCCTTCCCATCTCCTCCATCCATGCCAGTCCAAACACAGGTCCAAGGAGCCCCTGTTCTCTGACTGTCCCAGCCCCAGGTGCCAGTAGGTTTTGCCAGCACAGTCATAGCTGCTGGGTCCCAGCTCACAGAGTGCAAGCAGGTGGCTGTCAGCACAGCAGCACTGCAAAATCAGTCTACTGCACTCACTCCCAGAGACAGATTTATAGAGAGAACAAAAGGTCTAAAAATGTGCCAGTGCTCCCAACCTGATAGGAAAACACTTCATGCACAGCCAGCGGAGAGGCTGGCCAGGGCCTCTGGAGCTTGCTCAGAGGAGCACACTGCAGAGTGCCATCCCTCCAGCACCCCACTGATGTGCACTTGAACCAGAGTGGCTTTCTGCCCTGCAAGCACTCCTGCTTGGGTCGACACCTCCTCAGGGCATCTTTTCTCCTTTTGAGCTGCTCCCATGGGTGCTTCATGCTCTCCTACAAGCAGGCACACACCAGTGTCCACCTGCCAGGGGGATTTCAAGACTTCTCCCCATCCTGGCAATGCTGCAGGGCCAGGATGCTCCACAACCCCACACCACATCATGCAGGAAATTTCCATTTCTCACAAAATCCCACTGCTGCAGCCCCAGGTGGAGCAGGCAGAGGTGAGACTGCAGAACACCAGGCAGGGTTGAGTATCTGGTGATGTGCAGACACACACCAACACTGCCTGCATCCTCCCCTGTGCCTGCCGCTCCAATAGGACAGCACTCTGTCTGATACTGGCTGTGGCTGCCTGTTCCACAGTGCCACCAAGGCTCATGTGTGGCACAGGGCAAAAACCACCACACGGGCATGTGAACTGCAGGATCACTGAACACTCCTATTATCCATTTATTTAACCTTGTTTTGGAGGTAGGTAACAAAGCTTTATTGCTGCCAGCCCATAAATAAAGGAGTTTTGCTTCTCTCACATTGCCAAAGCAAGACAGCTGCAAGTAGCAGCTCTCCCACTCCATGACTGACCCTCCCCAACCCAGGGTGAGCAGGACCCTTCTGCACTCCAATGGGAATCTGGAAAGAAATACTCCCCACCAAAATCTAGAGACTTGGGCTGGAAGGGTGAAGCTGGGAAGAGCCTCTCATTGAAGAGGGCTGTTGAAGAAACAGGCACCCATGAGGCAGGGGATGGGCCCAGGATGGGCCCAGGTGCTCCCTCTGTCCTGCCCTGGTTGCTCTGCAAAGACTGTTGGGCTGTTCAGAGAGGTGAGGCTTCCATGGAGAGCATCCAGGCTCAGCAAAGTCCATCCTGCCCCTCAGGGAGAGGGATAGTGAAGGATTTCCTGCTTTGAGGACAGGGCTTTCAGTCAGCCCTGCAGCAGAGAGGCCACCCAACACATGCCAAGGCACATCCAGGATCTGATGCACAGCCTCTGCATGGCACATGGACACATTGCACACCACTGCACATCACACCCCATCCCCCTGCTTGGAAATGGCAGTGCCAAGGGCACTTCTGGTAGCAGACTTCCTCTTTGTGGCACCCCGGGGAGAAGGATGATCATCACCACACAGTGCAGAGAATGGGTCACAGTCAGGACAGGGATTGATTATTGGCACATGATGGACAGGGAGCAGCTCCTTGCTCAACACCTAGGGCTGACTCCATATTGCCTTCTGAGGGAGCAGAAGGTGGCTCTGTTTCCAGCTTAGCGACCTGCAGCAAGGCATTTTCCAGCTTGTTAACCTTCCTGCTGGAGTAGCAGCTGGGTTGACAGCACGAGGCATGGCTTCCCCAGCCAGCTCACTGTGCAGCCCAGGACCAAGTGCCATCATCACAGGATGAGAGTGGGAGGGCAGCACAGATTATAAGCTCTGGGACATGGCAGGGGTGTCTTGTCGGCTGATATGGGCCATCCATCTAGGCATTGCCCCAAGGGTAGAAGAAACCTCTAGGTAGCCCTATGGCATTCTTTTTACCCCATGCCAGGATGAGCAGTGCAGGAGGCAAGGAGAAAGGCTAGTGGCCTTCGTGGGAGGGAGCATGGCCTGTGGCTTCTCCCTATCATAAGCCTGTCCCCACCACAGGGATGGGTGCAACTGGGCTGAGCAAAAGCACTGAGTGGAGAGAGGAGCAAGCTGCGGGGTCTGGCAATCATGTCAGACTTCAAAGGGGAGCAGTGGTGTAAATATTTCACCAGGGTCTGCACAGAGCACAGAGGCAGAGGCAATTAGAGCCAGGCACGTCCATGCGGAGCAGAGAGGGGAGGGAGATCAAAGTTGCCCAGCCAGCAGATCACCTGGAAAGCACCTTCCCTGGAGAGTGCTGTGCTGACCCAGGCACAGCCTGTGCCCTCTTTCAGCCCAGGTGTCCAGGGGCTGCCACTGCCTCGCTGCAGCTAAGGATACTGGGAAACTGCTGTCCATGTGTCCACTCCTGCTTCTCTCTGGGTTGACTGGGTGAAAATCTTGCCTCCGCATCCTCTCCTGCCCAGCTTGGCATACACGCAGCCCCCATCCCATTCCAGAGCAGCAGCAGATCCTACAGACACAGGCAGGGTCCTTGCACTGACCCCAAACCTTGCCAACGGGGTGCTGTGGGGCACAGGGTGGCACGGGGCACTGCTGCTCTGGGAGAGTCAGGTCTGCTTCCTGCACTGCTGTCTGTATTCCCAGATTAAATGGAATCATTAATTTGTTTTGGCTTCCAAAATGCTTTTGCTGGAAGCCCTGTGAAGCATGCCCAGGCCCTGCTGCCACAACATTTCCTGGCACAGATAGGGCAGGGGTTACCAGAAGCCAGACTCTACACGTTGAAACACTAAGGACTTCTCCATGCAGTCAGTGGGGCTCAGTGGAGATGTGGGGCTGCCTTGTCCCCAAACAAGCCCAGAATGGAGGGCTGTGCTGGCGATCCTGTTTGCTGGCACCTCCCTCACTGGTAACAGCAGCCCCCAGTAGCTGACTGCAACCCCCAAGCTACAGCTCCCTTGGATTTTGGCTCATTTTAGAGTTATCCCTTAAAACATACTCCAGCTCTAGTGATGCTGCTCAGACAGTGTGGGCAGAGATGGGTTCCTCAGTGAGCTCTGCAGCTCCTCCCCACCCACACTCCCCAGCACCCATGCCGTGGAGTGTGCCCTGAGCAACACGGAACACAGCAAGCTGGACAGGGAGTATCGGTCTGCAATGTGCCAGAGTTGCTTCACACCCTGGGGGACTGAAAGAAATGCACTCCCAGAGCACTGGGTGCATGAGGGGGAGTCCCAGCACCCTCCCCTACAGCACAGGGAGGAGATGCTGCTTCGAGAATGATCCCATGAGGAGAGCCCTGAAACCAAAGACTCTCTTCACTAGCTTGGCAGCTAGTGCCATGCCTAGCAATGGGGAGGTCCTGCTCCCTTTCCCCTCACCCCAAACAGGTTTCTCTCACTGGCACAGCTGCTGCATCCAGATGTTGCCGGTATTGAGAGAGGCAAGGCTGCTCAGCACACAGCTGCTCCCTGCTTCTCTTGCAATTGCTTCAGAAATACTGTGTGTGCTCAGCTTTTTAGCGCTAATCCCCATCCTACAGCCGGGGCTGGGGCATGTCCACATCAGACCAGCTGCTGTGGGGAAACTGGGGAAGGGAGCCCCATCAGCACCCCATGCAGGGTACAGCTAAGGAGGAGGGTGGACTGGGTACCACCCCAGCAATTTCTTCCCACTTGATTGGGGCCATTAATCCTGCGCTCTCCAGCAACCTGACAGAGTCTGTAAGTGTCAGCGTGTGAGCGATCCACTCACGTGGCACCATCCATCAGGCCCTTGGCAAATGTCGTGCGACACCCCCTCCCTGATTTATCTGAGGCCAATGGAGTAATGAAAAACAGCTGGTAAATCCTTCCCCATCAGCTGGCTGATTATTAATGCAGCTGAGTGTGGAGGCAGCAAGTGACTTGGAGACACTGGTCTGGCCAGTGCTGGAGAAAGGCAACAAATGACACAGTCCGCCAGCCCCAGGATGTTGCCTGTTGCCTGCCATGGTGGGAGCAGCGCCCTGCCTGCCCCTCTTGCATACCCTGTGCTCCTGCCTGCACCCACAGCTTCTGGATCAGTTTTGCAGGACACCATCTGCCCTGGGATGCCCACACTGGGGGGGGGGGTGTTACTGGGGAAAGTAAGTTGTGCTGCTCTTGTTGGGTTGACAATCCAGGGGCACCCAAAACTGATGGGTACCAGCCCCAAGGCCAGCTCAAGATGCAGCACCTGCAGGCCTGCACCCCTCACAGGGCCATTATCCCCATGCACATCCCACACCAAACTCCCAGACGTGCAAAAAACATCTCCCAGGACCAGAGAGGCCTGTTTCCTCTGTCACACCCCATGCACTCAGCCCTGCAAGGCTGCTGTGCACTCTGCATTGACACAATAGCTTGGGGGGGAAAAACAACCCAAAAAAACCAAACCGTGAGTGGGATGGAAGGAAGCTGGAAGCAGCGTTTTTGTGGTTGTGTGTGCGCCGAGCAGGTGCAGCTGACAATTAGCTATCTTTTTCCAGCCTCTTCATCTAGTTCCTCAAGGTTATTTTGAAAATTGAATATTCAATTAATGAAAAAGTGGCTTTGCAGGGCTCAGTGCTCCCTTCCGCAGGGCGGAGGCAGCCTCAGGGACAGCTTATGAGGAAAGCAAAGGAGGAAAAAGCACGTCCTCCTCCTCACGGTCTCCTCCCCTTCACTCCTCTCCACAACCACATTTCAAGTGCTCTGAGCCCCAGATTTATGCGGAGAGGATGAAGCAGCAGAAGTAATTGTGGTGGAAAGTAGGTGACGTTGACTCGTGTTCAAGCCCTGTCATGGAAGACATCATGCTCCCCTCACCCACAAGACCCACCCTGCACAAAGCCCCTCCACCAGCATCACCCTACCTCTGACAGCCCCCCCAAAACCATGGAGCTGTGTGGGAAGGAAAGGGGGGCAGCTCCTCCCCTCCCTTCAGCACATCCCCTCTCCCACCCTGCCTTGACTGGTTTATTTTCTTTCCTGAAAATATTGTGTGGTGGCAAGCCCAGATTGCTTAGAAACACTGGTGCTTCTCCTTAGGTCTTGTTTCCTGTCTCCTTGCTGATGCCCAAAGCGACGCTCTCCTCCACCAGCAAACACTCTCCTGGCCAAAATGTTCATGTTGGGTCATCTGGCAGCACCCTCACAACCCACTGATGGAGCAGGTGGTCTTTACTACTTCTCCCCTCACAGCAGGAGTGAGAGGCAGAGTTTGCTCCCCCAAATAAAGCCTTCAATGAGACCCAGTGCCTTGCTGGGGTTGGCAACTCAGCCAAGCACTGACCCAACCTGAACCCTTGCTCCACACCATGGAATTGTCACCACTCTGGTGAGCCCACACCGCTGGGACAAAGACCTTGGACTTTCACTTTGAGTGTGGCCAGCCAGCTGGGGACAAGCACCTCTGGCTGGGGCAGCACATGAATTTTTCTGCCACCACAGGATCTGGGTGTGCTAACAGGATCCCACCCCGTTCCCAGCTTCCTTTAGCTCCCAGCATCATGTTTGATTGAACAGTGTCCAATTTTGACCCTTTACATTGCTTGACTCAGAAGATCAGCCTCAAAGCCCAAACAAAGAGGGAAGACGTGAACTTACTCCCAGCTCAGGGTGGGATAGAGAGGAAATTACTCACAAAGAGGAGCTGCAGCCCAGAAGCAGCAAAAGTGCAATGATTCCCCCAGAGAAGTGGCTGCAGCAGTTTGCCAAGGTGGCCAGAGCAGATGGCAGCAATGTGAGGACACCTCTCTGTGGTGATGGACGAGCACTGGCTCAGACCTCTGCTTCCTCAGCTCTTCATGGAGATGGGATGATGGGAGAGGGCTGAAAGATTTATAACAAAAAACCCCTTTGTGTGTGCCAGATCACTCCCAGAACTGCTGTGTGGGCCCTTTGCAAGGAGGAAAGGTGCTCAGCAAAGGCAGAGCCCTAGTTCCCTCTTTGCTGACCTGCAGGTGCTCTCCTGCAAGGTGCCCTTCAGCAAAGTTCCAGTATCTAGGTGACACCTAGCCCTGGGGACAGCAGATGGCCTCATGCTGAGAGCTGAGCCAAAACCATATATGGCCATAGATTTAAGATGGGACATTTTAGGTCACCAAGGTGTGTGTTGCCTGGATTAGGGATGACGTGTCACAGGGATGCTCTGGGCTGTGCCAGGTCAGCCTTCCAGCTCAGGGTTCATCCTGTAGCTCCTCTTGTCTCTCTTGTCTCCCACCCCCACCATTTCTCATTCCTAAAGCCTTACTTACATCTTCCTTATTATCCTCCTCACCGCTATCTGGGTCACCCTCCCCTGCCATTACCCCAGATAATTGTGAGCTGAGGGGAGGCCACAGGCAGTGGTGTGGCAGCAACATTTGCACTGCTGCTCCAGTGCCAGGGAAAGCTCTGCCACTGTGGGCATCTCCCTGCCTTTCTCACCTCCTCCTGAAGTGGAACTTCTCCTCGGGTCTTTCAAACTGATCCAGTTCCTCGGTTCTTTGGAAAGGCAGACAGGGCTACAGGCAGAGAAAGGTGAGTCTTTGGGCAAAATCACCCCAAAAGATGCTCCAATGCTCACCCTGCGCTTGTCAGTAAGGGATGTCTGCTGAGTGAGGAAGAGCCTCGGAAGTTTCTCTGGGGAAGCAAACTCCTGTTTCCAGGTGATAAATAGTTGTGCCCAAAGGCAGGTGCCTGGTCTGGCTGCATCGGTCCCTTCGGATCCTGCTCATGGGCATGGACAGATTGAAGACTCACCCAGAAAAAAATATTAAATGGCATCATCTCACAGTGGGGAAGCTCTTCCCCATCCCGTCAGTGGAGAGAGGGTAATCTGGGATGGAAACAAGGCTGTGCTCTAGGAGTGGGACACTAACTCTGCATACAGCCTTGGCCAGGCATCTCCCTGCCCACAGGCTGGTTGGGCAAAGGGGAGATACCTCACAGTTGCCCAGCCAGGGTCTGGAGTCCCCAAAGGCTGCCATTGTCCCACCATGTCCCTAACAGCAGAGCCGGATGCAGTTCCTCCCTGCAAAGACAGAGCCAAGATTTTTTGTACATAATTATATCTCCAAAACAGGCCCAGTCTCCTCCCAGAGCTGGTTTTAGCTTGGCTAAACCCACACATAAACTCAAGGTATCTGAGCTGTCCAGGGACCCCATTCTGCTCTTCTCTGCTGCCTAGTTCTGTGATGTCCCAAATCCGGGGCACAGCAAGAGATGGAACAATCATCACCCCCGCCTCTTTGAGCAGGGGATGGAGCAATACAGTGGGATTTTGGCGTTTCCTTTAAAAGTTTGTTGGTAATAAAGTTAAATAGATTATGAGAGAAGCATCAAGCTCTGGACAGGTCCCAAAGCTTTCTCACATCAGGGAGTGATGGGTCCTGTGGGATGGGGCTGCCTCGCTGTGTTGTGCCCCAGCTCTTCCCTGGAGCTACCTGTGTTTCCCTGGGGAAGCCGTGGGGCAGAGACACCCACTCCCCACAATGGTATCAAGGGGGCTGCAGTTCCAGCCTCCACAGGAATGCAAACCCATCAGTTAGGAAATAACTGCTTCTCCTGCCCTTGTTAATCCCCTCCTCCCTGGGCTGTTACTTATTATTTATGGCAAAGGCTCCCCAAGATGGTCTGTCGGAGGGATCCCTGACAGTTTCAATCTGTACCATACAGTTACATCATCCTCACCAGCGGGGGAAGCCCCTTCCTTCACTCCCCTCACCTAGCTCTTTTCCACAACCTCCATGGGACCATGAGGGTACCAGACCCCCTCTCTTGCTGACCCTGACCATCACAGGTACAGGGGTGCTCCTGGCCATGTGGCAACAGATGTGGGGACACACTAACCTCTTAGATGGTGCTGGGGATGAATAGTTCACCCGCTCTCCACTCTTTGCCTCCCATCCATGGACATAGCATCATCCCACAGCAATTATGCTGGCTCACTCACCCTCATCTTGCAGCAGCCAGCACAGAGAGGGGCCTAAGCGAGCCATTGCAGAGGCATTAGCTGAGCATGGGATTAACATTTGCCAGTGAAAAAATAACTCCACCCAAGCTGTGTCTGTTCTGGGGGCCTCGTGTGCAGCACGGATTGAAGCACGGGCTCCCCTGGGAGCCCAGGGGATGTGTATGCTGCAGCCGCGTCAGCTCTTTTCAAGGGCTGCTCATGCCTTGGATAACAAGCTCCCAGCTGAATATGTCCTGTGTACACCTGAGGATGGAGCTGGCCACCTTCACCCCCTCCCTGACCCTTCTCCCTGTCACCCACCTCCTAGCAATGCCAGTGCCTCTTCCATCCACCCCACATAGAGACAACTGCTGAGGCATGAGGTCTGTGTGGGTGTTGCTTGGGGATATGTGGGCAAGACAAGGATGTGTGCTGGCTCGTAGGAGCTAAGCAGGCATCCTGGGGTATTGCACTGGCATTCAGGGATATGTGGCAGCCTGTTTTGTTGTTAGGAGGCTTGTAGGTTGATGTCTCATAAGGTCATGTAGTTTGGGGGGGTTGTAGGGTCTGTATAGGTACTCAGAGCTGTGATGGATCTTGCTGGGCTGTGTAAAGAAACCCCCCACAGATGCATGCGCTCCTTCACCTCAGGATGCCAGGACAGCTCTGGTGCAAGTGGGGTGCACAGCGGGCACTCACCCATACTTGTAACACCTCCCCTACAGCAGGTGGGTGTCCCCAGTGCCCCCAGGGTGCACTTTCCCTGTGCCATTTCCTGATGTTGCATTGCAAGATGGCGTGTAGGATCAGCTGGATGCTCTACACACACCTGAGTGTCTTGCCAACCTCTGCGCACAGTTGCTGCCTCCCTTGTGGGAGACACCCTGAGGAGTTGCTGGCATCATATGGCTGGGCAGATCCTCAGAGTACCAGCCGCTCTAGTCCCCAGAGGGCCCGTGGGGTGTCTAGTGGGGATGCATAGTGTTGTCTGACATTTTATTTGCCTTTTGGAGCTGCTAAACTCTTGCCAAGCTCCTGCTCACCAGTATTTTTGCACTGCCAGCACTGGCCATCAGTGCCTCCACGAAAATGCAGTTCCTTAGAGAAGGGGCCATCATCATGGGCAAAGGCTGCAGCCCCAGCTGCAGTGGGCACTGCAGGCCAGCACTTTAATAACAGAGGACAAGAGGGATAAAAATAACCCTCAGTTCTGCCTCCCACTCTCCAGTCTGTGGGAAAGTGTTGCCTCGCCACCTCAGCCCAGGTGGCTATTTTTAGTCGGTCACCTCCTTGTTTCTCTTGTGGGTGGCTTTTATAGATAGCCAGTGCCTTGAGCAGCTCAGTGCCAGCCAGGAGCTTGATGTGCCAGTGCCCAGCAGAGTTGGAAAGAATTTGCCTCATCTCCCAGCAGCTGCCCAGTGACACCTTGCCTCCTCTTGCTTAGGGCATGGACAGCAAGGTCAAAGACCAATCTCACCATCCACCCCTCCCTGCCAACTGCCCTGAGCTTGGCCACAGCTCCCTACACCTACCTTGGTGCTGCAGGTGCCATCCCCCACCCCCCAACCTGGGATACCAAATCCTCTGGCATTTGCTCCCCACATCCTTCTGGCTCCTTCCCAACAACTTCCTCAGCCCTGATCCTTATCCTCTGCTCCTGGGCTCCCCAAACACCATCTCTATGCCCCAGGCCTTTGCTCTTCTGCTCCTTCCCCAGGACCTGGAGCATCTTCAGTACTCTCTGATGTTCCTCTTGTCCAACCCATTTTTGTAGCAATACCACCTCAAGCACCCTTGCCCAGTGGCAGCCCCCAGAGCAGCTTTGCCCAGTGCTGGTTCTCTGAGTCCATAAACACTGCAGAGTGGTGTCCGTGATGCAGTAATTAGCCAGGTACAGCAGGAACATACTTGCAGCCCAACAGCTCTTCTGGAGTCAAATGGGAGCCAATTAATCTAATTAAAGTGGCCACTGGCTCGTTATCCCTGCGCAGTTCACGAGGCTATGAAAACACCCTGTCCTCACTGTGCCCCTGCCTGCAAGCTACTCTGGTGGGTACAGACAACCACAGCTTACCCTCTCTATGGATCTGAGATGCCTGGGGCACCATCCCGGGGGGAACAAGGCGGCACACAAGCCAGGTGCCCACAGTGGAGTGACTCTGCCCCATGTATTGGGCACCTGGCTATGCTATAGTGCCAGTGGTACCCACGGAAGCAGGATGCAGGGAGATGGCTCCCAAGGATGCTATGGCCATGGGATTTTCATGCCCATGGAGCTGCAGTGCCATCCATGCCAATCCTAGGCAGCAGTCAGTGGAGCCTGGCACCATTCCATGTCCTGGCGAGGAAGAGCTTTGTTTCCCAGTGCCAGAGCAGGTCCTGCCGGGTGGCACGGCAGCATCCTGCAAGCTAATTATGAGGCAGGCCAAGGAGGAGGTCTGTCTGCACAGGTGTCTGTCAGCAGGGTGCTGGCACTCACGCCGCCTAATTAGACATCCTGCCAGCCTTTAATGAGAACAAATGAGAGGCTAGTCAGTGCGGAGCTGGGCCATAGCATCTAGACCCTGTCCCACTTGCTGGGTCTGGCCCAGTGCCCTTGCAGATCTGGTGGCCACTCTTGTCAGGGTATGAGAGGAGTCCATGGTGGCTCAGCCCCAAATGCCAGGCAGTCATAGCATCCGGACAGGCCCAACCACACCACCCCCTCTGCATCTAGCAAGGAACCAGGTACCACTTCACATCTGCCACCTGGTAGACTCTAGCCCATCCCCTCTGCAAGTTGGTTTGCACACCGTTGGGCAACAGGGCATTGTGGCAGGCACATGCCCAGCATGGGAAATGGGAAAGGGGGCCTGGCTGGACTGGGAGGGGCAGCAGGGCCCCACGCAACACACTGGCTCTGCAGCAGCTCTATAAATAAACACACCCACATGCTGCAGCACACACGTCAGGATGCTGGGGGGAAACGATGCCATGCGGGCAGCAGAACAAGAACAAGCACAAGGGAATGCCATGGAGGAAATAGAGAATGTCTCCTGCCAAAGGGGTGATTAGCAAGAAGGCAGGTGCAAACTCACCTTTACCTCTCCACCCTGGTGTGCCCCACATGCATACGCACCTTCACTTCTCACATGTACCCCCCCATCACATACCTGAGCCCTCGTGCCCCTCTGCCCACACACAGGTCCCTACTCCATGTCTGCATCCCCACTGAAAAACACCCTCACAGCACCTGTGTCCCAGGGTTGCAGAAGGGTGGCTAGTTCCTTGCCACTACAGCTCTGCCAGCCCAGGATCTCCTGGCAAGCTGTGTCACACCATGACTTAGAGAGCTTTAACGGAAAGGTGTAGATGTGCCAGGTCAGAAACTAATGCCACCCCCACTGCACCAGGTAGGGGGTGGTGGGATTTGCTGGACACTTCCCTGACACTCTGCCCTATCTCCTCATTTTCACGGTAGGGGTTGATGAGCGCCGGTGAACCCCCCAACTCCAATCCACCAGCAATGATCACCTGCCTCCCAGCCCACCCAGTGTATGCCTGTTTGTTTGCAGGAGGATGTGGAAGTGGAACAGGGGCTTTGCTGTGAATTTGTCAGCCTCCAGCATGAGCAGGGGCCATACAGTATCACCAGTGGTCCCCACTTCTTCCAGACACAGCCTGTGCCTTAGTTGTGCTGGGCATCCCACAGCACTGGTGAGAGGTAGGATGGAGGTAGTTGCCAGAGGAGGATGGAGGCAGATGGGAACTGGGATGGTCCAGCCAAGAGGGGTCCAGATGCTGGAGAGCCTGGCAGTGCCAGGCATGGGGCAGGCGATGGGGATCCCGCAGCCTCACCACCTCTTTCTGGGTGATGCAGGGATGATGGTGCAGATGATACTCTTGGTCTGAGGCGAAAGGCAGAGACAAGTTGCTATGGAGACCAGCGATGTCGTTGAAAGGAGGCGCTGAGGCGTTCGCACCTCAGAAGCGGGAGGTGAGGGGAACGGGCTGGATTCAGCAGCAGCCCTTTACATCCCATCTGGCTTGTCCGGGCTCCAGCATTGCCACCCTCTCCGGGAGCTGGCAGCACAGCATTCCCTGGGGACCAGCATCCCTCGCTGACAGCTGCGAGCAACTGGTGGCACTGGGGCAGAGTTCGCCTGCACCCGGAAGGCAATCAGGAACCGCCTGCCAGCAGCAGAGGTCAGCGCACGCCTCCACCCCTGACGAGAGAGGGCCGTCTATGCTGCGGAGAGCTGCGAGTGCCGGCAGAGGAGCTGGGTTGAGGTTCGGGGTGAAGGCAGCAGGATCCAGGCTGTCTGGATAATTTAAGCTTTAATTAAAATGAGGCTTTTCCTATCAGCAGCATTCTTCCCCCACCCCTTGCCCGCAGCTGGCAGGAGCAGGATGCTGCTGCTTGGCCTGCAGCCAGCCCCGGGGGAGTCTCTGTTGGAGTCGTTCTGTCCTCCCTGTCACCACAGGGAAATAATCCGGCAGGGACGGGGGGGTGTTGGATGTAGTAGCATCTCCAATGGGAAAATCCAGCCCCAACTGCAGAGGAAAATAAAGAGATGCAAAGATGCTCCCCCCTCATCCCCACTCTCCCTGCCAGGATGGGGTTCAGGAGTGCTCTGGTGCCATGGGGCAGCCCAAGGGTTGGGGCTCACTGTTAACTCCCCTTGGCCAGCCATCCCTTGGTCCTTTGTGGGGTCCCGTGTAGCATTGGCGCCCCGAGGCTGAGCATTTGCAGGATGCTGCCAGCTGTTCCCAGGCTGTCACAGCCCAGTGCTGCTGTTGGAGGGACTGGAAGAAAACCTGCGTAGCTGCACTGGTGAGTGGATGCCAGGGAGGATGCTGGGTGCTGAGGTGACTGCTGATGCTGCAGGGCAGGGGTCTGCATGGCCTTGCATGCTGGTTGCATGGGAGATGATCAAGTCTGAAAGCTGCAAACAGAAATCATGGAGTGTGGGGAGGGCAGCCAGATCTGGCAGGGCTCTGGGAGAGTATTGGCAAGTCTCCTGGGTGCAGCATCATGCACGCAGGCCTTAGGAACCTACTCCCCTGGCAGCTGCTTGCCTGGAGCAGAGGGACACAGAGCAGGGACAGGGCGCTGTGTGCTGTATACAAAGTGAGACACGTACACTTGGTGTATGCAGCATGAGCTGCCTGTGCACAGGATGTGGGTGTGCAGCGAGGGTGTGGGACAGTGCATGGGAGACATAGGTGCACCACACGTGAGGCACGCATGTGTTTAGGAGCAGGGTGAGTGGGATATGGCTGTGCTGCATGTGCAACATGTGTGTGACATGTGTGTGCATCTGCAGCACACATGAGCTGTGTCAGCAGAGAGCGCACTGGCCATGGCAAGGAGTCATGCAATGAGGTTATGGCATGTGAGACGTGTGGATGTGTGAACTTGGTGAGAGGAGCACAGTGTGTGGCTGCACACCCAAGGCAGAAGGGCACAGTGCCATGGCCAGGGATGGTACGAAGCAAAATTCAAGCGCTGGCTCCCCAAGGGTCCCGGGCTGGATCCAAACAGGCTCCAGCTGCTCTACACATCTCCCAAAACCATAGGGAGCACTTGGCAGTGGCAGCACCCGGCTGCTGGAGCCTGGCATGCGCCTGCAGCTGCCCAGCCGGGCGGGAGCATCTCCTCTTGCCGTTCCTGCCAAAACTCCCACTCCCGAGACTCCACGACAGGAGAAAAGGGAACAAAAATTCACGTTTTCACATTTAGCTTCCTTTGTACTCAGCTAATTAGCGCCTAAGTCGGGTGATGTCATTAAAGCAGCACTAAGTCTTTATTGGGGTAATTTAATTTTCCCTTTCATATCAGGATGATTTCCTTTGTTGGGGTAGGTGCTGGGGAGGGGGAAGGGCCTGTGCAGACAATTGCTATTGTCAGAATAAATAATTCCCCAGAGGATTGATAAGGGGGGAGGTGGGCTGGGGGGCTGGGAGCTGTCAGTCACACAGGAGGCAGCAGGAGCTGGCCAACCCCCCCATGAGCTGGCTGCTGTGGGGTGTCTCTCCCTGTGCTTGGAGGCACCTGCCTTGGCCTCTTTCCAAACACCAAAGCTGTGGCAGCCTTGACATTCAGGAGGTAGGTGAGTAAAACTGGGGGTGTCCCAGAGAGCTCCCTCACTTCTCCCATCCCCTCACCATCCTGCTAGTGGAAGGAGAGAAGATTGCACCAGAGTGAAAGGGGCATTTCTGAGCCATCAGAGACCCCTTGTGTAGGAGCCTGCTGGAACACATGGTTCTGCATGCAGTGGGGCCATGCAGGGTAACAGAGAGCTACTGGTGCTGGCAGAGACCATAAAGACCCCTTCCAGGAATCTTCTAGCTTGGGAGATTCATAAGTGGCACCATTCAGTATTGCACCTCCTAGGGGTGCCTCTGAAACAAGTCTCCAGCCCTTTTTCCAACCCTGTTTTCTCCTGTCTGGTGGCACCACTCAGTCCCTTGGCTCATGCTGCCCCAGAAGGACTGTGGACCCTGTGGACCAGCTTTCCCTGTCCCAACAGAGCACTGCTGGCAGCATGTCCCCATCCCATCCATGCCCCACAATACTCGCTGTCCCCCAGCCCTCTCCAGCACGTGAGAGAAAAGTGGCATGTCCCTGGGAAGCAGCTAGGAGATCAGAACTGTTGACATTTGCCACTGCTCAAGCCCTTGTGTCCCCAGAAGCTTGGGCATGACCCACTGTAAAGCTCTGACGGGTCAATGCATGGGACTGTCTGACCCTGATACATGGGTGTGTGGGTGCTTAAGCAGAGCTGGTAGCAACAGTGTCCTGATCCAGCTGCATCAACTCTCCAGGGTGAGAGGGGGTGGTTGATGTGATCCCAAATCTCTCACTCTCCAGACACATCCAGAGGACCTCTCCTTATTTGAATACGGGAAGGTCTGTCCTTGAGCCTATCTCCAGAAGGAACTAGGTCCTTACAAACCTTCTGGAGCACACCCTTCAAGTCTCACCTTCTCTGAAGCCCCCCTAAGGGTGGATGCAGGCCAGGAGGAGGGTCGGGCAGGCTGCATCACATCCAAAATGCAAACACTAGCTTG
The DNA here is from genome assembly GCA_013397515.1 of Upupa epops. Taxonomy (NCBI): domain Eukaryota; kingdom Metazoa; phylum Chordata; class Aves; order Bucerotiformes; family Upupidae; genus Upupa; species Upupa epops. The sequence goes on from VZRI01012387.1 coordinate 38,999, forward strand.
TTGGTAATTAGCAACTGTTTCGAGTGATGAGAAGCTAGCGACAGGCAGGTGGGTTTCTATTAAAAGCTGCCATGTGTGATCCTTTTCCTAGCCTGCCTGCCCCTCCTTACCTGGAGCAGGAGAAAATCAGATGCAAACCTGACATTAATGGAGGGCCCAGGGTGAGCTTTAATTGCAGCCATGGCAGGATGGTGACAGGGCCCAGGCAGATGGGTCCCTTCACCTCCCACCACTTCTGCTGCTGGGACAGGAGTTGCCCAGTGCCTCTGGGTCCTCTCATCCCCACCATCCACCTCTCTGACCTTCTTGCAGAGGTTATGAGTCACAAAGTGCACTGAAGTGAGCTCTCAGCACCCTGCGTGTTTCCACTAGCAGAGGCACTTGCTTAAATGTTAAGAGCTTGTTTGCATCCAGTGGAAGGGAAGTGAGATCTGTGCCCCAGCTTGCCGATTACTCCTCCATGCCTTCCGGAGGCAAGTGGTAAGGAAAGTGCTCATCTACACAGGGAAGCATTGTAGAGTAATTCTACTCGCTCAGCCCCATAATGCCCTTTTACAGCCTCACATGGCTCTTTTTTTCCTGGCTTAAAAATTCCAAGAGCATCTCAGGCATTACAAAAGGAGTATCACAGGCATTAGACAAGGTCTATGCATTGCCAGGGCAGCATATGCAATGGTGGCCCCAGGGCTGACGTATGGTGGTGGGATGAGTCCTTGTCTTGGACTAGCAAACCAAGCCCAGGAGAACCTAGGGCACACGGTTGCTGGAGCAGAAGTAGCTCAGGCTAGCAGCATCCAGGCAGATACTTGGTGGTCTGGGTTGGGTAAGGTAGAGATTTCCACAGAACAGGGTCTGGGGGTGGATTTGCTCAGGAATACATCTTGTGAGTGACAGGAGCTAGGAGAGTAGCCTAATGCCAGCTTTATAAGATTGGCTTCCCTGATCCTCACTCTGTGAGATGAAAGTGAGTAATTACTGGCTGACTTGGCAAAATTGTAAAGTTTAAGATCAGCTAGAGAGGCCAGCAGTCAGGATCATATCTTTGTGGGCTGGTGAGCATTTCTTGTCCTTGCTCAAGGCATGGGCAGCAGTGCCCATGCCCCTTACCATCATCTCAAGGTGAGGATTCCATTTGCTTCATGATTTCTGCTGGTCTCACTGCCATCATACCTTGCTCACAGCCAGGTCCTTTTGCAAGTGATTTGCTGAGTGACAGCAAAGTTTTGCCTTTAACGAGGATTGGTTATGCTGCCCTGGGCATGCTGAAGGATGTCAGTGCCTCTCAGTTGAGCTCAAGAGAAGTTCTTGAAGCATCCTTGGGGATTTTCTAGCTGTGGTTCTGTCTGGATCTAGCACCGAAGACAGAGGTGCTCTGAAAAAGAGATTGGATGAAAGGCTCCTTCCGTCCAGTCCTCCTGTCCTTGCTGTGCATCTATGGTCCTCAATGCGGTGAAACCTCCTGCAGCGCAGCTCAGATGGAGGCAGTGCAGGGGGGGAAGGTTTGAGGGTTCTTTGTGCTGTCAGAGCAGCAAGATCCTTGCAAGGCAGAAGTTGCAGAAAGACAAAGAGGTGCCCAAGGGTGACACCTCTCCCCCGTCACTGCTGTAGAAGGGGTCAACCCTTAAAGGTACATGGTCCCACCACCATCAAGAAAAGCCTCCACCAAGGGTGCTTTAGGACGGCTGGAGACATTACAGCGGATTCTTAACCAAAAGTCAGATGGGGTCTCTGGAAGGAGAAGGTCTGTAGGGGAACCCCCAGGACTTAGAACGGATCTGGAGGCAGCATGTTTGGGACAAAGGACTGTCATAAGGCAGTACTGGCTCTCCTTGCTGTCAGCCTCTGCCAGAGGACCTTCTTGGCAGTCGCCCAGAGTTGCCAGGCTGCCCCAGTGTCTCGCATGGGTGGTGACACCCTCTTTCCTTGCATCCAACTCCTCGCTGCAGGGCAACTTTGGATGCTCTCATACCCTCCATTTGCTGCTGTTAACCATCTGTCCCTGTTGCCTTCACTGCCATCCTGCACTTCCAGAGCTCATTTGTTTCATTAGCTGGTGCAAGGGGAGGGGGCCCCCGTGTTGCAGGTTGGGCCAGGCTGTCTTGTTCCAGTTTTGGGATGACCCCTGGATTTACGTCCCTGCCTGTGCCTGCTGCTGCACACACTTGGCAATGTTGCATGGGTCTGTGCTCTCCATATTGTGCCTGGATGGGGTGATTTGTGTCTTGCAAACACTCCAGTCATTATTTAAGGGCTCTTCTGCAGGCTGTGAAAGCACAGGCAGCTGCCACACTTTTTCAGTCCTTAATGTATTGTCTGGCTTGTCTGTCTTTGCTCCAGGCTGAAACAACCCCTTGGCCCAGGCAGCATTTCTGAGCTCCCCTCCTGCTTGGGATTACTGCACCTATCAAACATGTTTGCAAGCCACACTGGTGTTCTTGGGTTTACTTCTGTGGGAAGAAAGCCTCACGCTTGTTTTCCCACCTATAGCTCTTTGTCACCAGTTCAGCCCTGCTTTGTCACCAGCTTTACTTCTGGGCGTATGTATGACTTCCCCTGCTCCCAGGCCACAGCCACCCTGTCATTGTGAAACCTCCAGGAATGAGAGGACTATCCTAGCTCTGCTGCAGCATGGGACGATGCCAGGTGAGCTGGACTGGCAATCCTGGAGCACTCATGAGGGTCACCCCAGCCCCTGGGATACTCAGCTTGGTTACACCAGTGGTGTGGAGGCAAGCTGGTGGTGATGCTGCTGGACGAGGCAGAGGGAACAGAGATGGGATAAGAGAGGTCCTGCCACAGATAAAGGGATGAGAAAGATGGGGAAGAGAGCCCCAGACCAATTCTGAGTATGTGATGACTCCCACCCGGGCTGATGGGTCTTCCCCCCCACCCCGGCCCCAGCTCTCTGCAGAGGAGCCCTCGAGCACATGCAAGCAAGGAAAGGCGGGGAAGTGAGGGGGGAGAAGAGATCTTTTCATCTAAAAGGTTACATTTGTCCTACTTCCTCCCATCTCCAGCAATTAACTTGAAGGGAGACATCACTGCTAATTGAGCAGTGAAGATCAGGAGCAACAATTACGCCTTTTGACAAGAGACAGCACAAGAGGGACTGCTCCGAGGCTGAGAATGGTAGGGAATGGTTTCTATGGCAATGTAACTTTCCGCTCTTCCTCTCCAGCCATAGAAATGATAAAAATGTAGATTTCTCCCTGATTAATGATTTAATGAAAATAAAGAATTAAAAAAAAAAAAAGAAATAAAAGGAAAAAGAGGGGGGAAAATCAATAGGACGCAATGTTTAGCATGAGTCTGTGGCTGCAGGGAGAATCGATGTCCTTCCCTAGCTGGACCTGGTGAAATCTATTACAGCAACGTGCCGAGGACTCAAAGCAGTCCTGCCATTTGGTAATTAGGCAGCAGGCTCACACGGAGGGAACGTGAGGGCTATATTCAGATCTCTGATCAAAGGAGTTGCCCATCAAAGAGCTCCTCACACCGGCTTCTCCGACAAACCTTCATGCTTGCTCCACTTCTCTCCTGCCTTCCTTCCGCACCCCTCCCCAAATCATTATATTTAATTTTAATTATTCAGCCCATTCCCTTTGCGAGGAGCCCAGCACAGAGTGGTGACACATTAGCTGATGGAAAGGTAATGGAATAAATTGCCACAGTGACAGCCCTGAGGATGTTGTCATGGGGAGCAGGCAGCCACCTTAGGTGGTGGGACACACTGCATGCTTCCCACCCTGCTGCAGCCACGGGGAGAGCATTGAGGAGGAGGATGCGGAGCAGGTTTGACATTGGTGGGCTTTTTCCTTTAAGAGGATGCTGCTATTGGATGCAGGGCAGAGGCTGAGTTGGGACAGGCTGCAGCTCCTCTGCCAACAAGTTGGGAAGGCTGCAACTGGCCCGCACGCCACAGCATGCACTCAACAAAGCACAGCCCAATTCAGGAGGCAGAACTGGCCTTTGAGAGAAACCCCAGCCAGTGGGGAGTAAGTGTGGGGATGCAGCCTCTCAGTTCCTATGTCTTCTATCCCAGGCCCAGCCCAGGGCTTGGGATACCTCCTGCCACATGGACCATCCCACTTACTTCCACTTGCCCCCACAGGGATGCACCGTCCCCACAGTAGACAGTTCCTGGCAGCTGCCATCCTGCACCACAGAGGTATCAACAAGGCCCTGCACTGCCCATCTGCAGCCAAGACACCCTGTAAGGGCAAAGCACAGGCACATGGAAAGACTTTCCCACCTCCTCAGTTTCTATTTTATTGCCAAGCCAAAGCATAAAAAGCACATAAACAAATCTAACGGCAAAAAAATGGCTTGCTATCAAATCAACAAATTAATCTAATTATAGGGCTGATTAAATCATATCAGATGAACCAGTGGCTCCTTCCCAGTGCTCAGCAGCTGCCTGGGCATGCAAGCAGCCCCACTCCACTCTGCCCTGGGGTTTGTCTGAGCCATGGCACTGGCAGGATCTAGACACCCAGGACAGTGGGGAGCCCCAAGATCCCGCCCCTCAGTGGCACTGCTGGCTACAGAGTGAGTCTGAATGGCAAATGTGGATGCTAAGTACATGATTCCTTGGGATTAAAGATGCTGCTCCAGCCTGCAAAATGTATGCAGAAGTCGTCTTTGGAGCAAGATGGCTTAAACCTAAAGCTTGCTTTAGATATTTGAGGAACAATTTTATCAGCACTGTTTGCAGAGCTTTGCCAGGGCTGTTTCCAGCTCTCCAGCACCCAGATGCAGGCAGGAATGCAGTGGTGCACCAGTACCCACATGTAACACCCTCCCTGCCAGTCAGTTGGAGACAGAATGTGGAAAAAATCCTTTTAAAAGCAAGTGTTGGCTCTGTTTCACCCACCTCTGGAGAATGGCAGAGGTTTTGCTGCTGATGGTAAGTTGTTTTCTTTGTTTCACAGCATCCTTTGCTCCCAGCCATGGGTTTTAGCAGCTCTTGATTGTCCCCTTGCTCTTCTCTTAGCCGAGTTGCTCCATTCCAGGAATAAAGGTGTGGAGCTATGATCTTTTGTCTCCTAATGCAAGATTATGCCAGTGCTGTCAAGCTTGGCAGAACAGAAGATTTGCTTGAGAGCCCCAGTCTGGTGCAGAGTTCTTACCCCTTTCATGGTTCCCAGCAGATTCTGCTTTGCCCTGTTAATTTGCAGAGGACGATCCACTGATGCTCTTCTTCAAACTCCAGTTCAGACCGTCCTGATCAACAATTGAGGGCAAAGAAAATACACGGCAGCAGGTACAGTGCAAGCATTGCTGGCTCATCTAGGGCACTGAGAAACAGCTGAGACTGGACACATCTTGCCATCACCCTGGCAAGTGCTGCATCTGCAGATCTGGGAGGCAGCTGGAAGGATAAGATGATGCAGTGGGCACTCGGGAAGAGTAAAGCTGTGGCCCAGCCTGTTGGATCATCTGGGTGAAGATAAGAGGAAACCTTCCTTTCACATTCAAAGACACCTCTTTTTTGCCTGCCCCCAGCATGCAATGGATCGGCAGCACTGCCAGGCCTGCAGTACTAGTGAGGAGCAGCTAAGGTGGGCAAGAGAGTTCAAAGTCAATAAGCTCAGTTCCACATGTCTCCCACTATTCCATGGAGGGGGTTAGTTCATGCTTTTCAGTCTCTCAGGTATTTAGGTTTTTTGTGGGTATGGGTATGATTTGACTCTGTGATCTAGGAGGCCCTTTCCAACCATGATTTTTTCTGTGATTCTGTGATAATGCCAGCCACAAACTAGCACCCAGAGCCTCCCACTACTCCCAGTACCTGCACTGGGAGTATGCCTGTGGGCACCACTTGGCACACATGCACACACACACAGTGCAGAGATGCACACATGCGTGCACATGTGTGCGTACCCATGTGCACACGCATATGAGTGCCTGCATGCCCCTGTGTGCCCGTGTGAGGTCAGGGTGCATCCAACTATGCACAGGGGTGGGGGGAGCTCTGCTGAGAGGAGCTGTTTCCCAGCCTGTGCTGATGCATTTAGCAATCAGAATAACTTTGCTGATGAATATTTAAGCAGAGCGCTGAATATTTAAATCATTCAATTATTTTAATGGCTTCTAAGTGTGACAGCGAGAGAGGACAGGGAATGGCTGGCCCTGGGTCCAGCAAAGGGCCTGCAGCAGAGCAGGCAGGGATGCTGTGGCCTCTGGGTGGGACTCCACAGAAAGGTGGTGGCCTCTTCAGCACATGATTATCTGCTCAGCCAGGTGGGCAGAGCCCCAGTGGGCAGGAGGAGAGCTGTGCCCTGCCATCCTGGCAGGCTGAGCTGTCCTAGTGCCCTAATTCCTGTGTGAGCAGCCTCAGCATGTGCCAGCACCGCATGGTGCCAACCCCCTCATCTCTGCCACCAGCAATGCTCCCAAGTTGTATCTTTCACCATGTCCATGCCATTTGTGGTGGTGGGAGCAGCCACGTGTTCCAGCAGCAATGACACCACCAATACCAGGACATGCCAGCCCTGCAGCCACCCATCTGGATGCCCCAAGGTTCCCCTGAAGGTAGATTGGTGGTGACAGAAGCATGGCATGCCAGCCACAGCCAGCTCAGTCCTACAGCCTGGCCTCACCACTGGGAGTTGTCCCTGGGACCTATCCAAGACCCACGGCAGGGAGAATGGCAGGGAGAGTGGCAGGGAGCACTGAGGAGCACTTTCCCAGTGCGCCCTCCTGCAGCCATAAATATTCATATTCTCATACTAATTTTCCATGTACTTTTCTGTCACATCCAATTTTATTTTAATTTCCCTTTATAAACCTCCATGGCTAATGCACTCTGTGCTCCCATGATTACCCCAATCAGCCGGCACTTTAAACAAAATCCCTGCAGGCAGCTCCTGTTGGAAGCTGTAGGATCACTGAGCATCCACGCACAAGTTGTGCACACTTAGCAGACTTGAGACTGCAGGCAGAGCTCCTTTGCCATGCTGCAGGGGGCAGAGCTCCTGCTGTGGTGGGCATGGGATCTAGTCAACACTGGTCTTCCTGTGGTGACCAGATCAAAGGACACCTCCAGGGTTTTGTGACTTTTCAGTAGTCTTGGTTTTGTCCATGTTCATATGATGATGACTTGCATGAGGAAGCAACTCTGGCACCAGCATCCCAGGCACTGATATCTCCCTGAGCAGGTGGTTTGGCAGAGCACCCTCCTTTGCTGCCTCCTTAAGAGGGCTGAGTGGTGCCATCCCTGCAGTTGTGCCATACCATGTAACCTGCTCAGGCTCAGCAACGCCATCCTTTCAGTCCTGTGCCATGCCATAATGTGCCATGCTGTTCCAAGCAGCCTGGCCAGGCTCAGCAGTGCCACATCAGTAGAGCTGTGCCATGCCATGCCAGCTGCCCAGTCTCAGAGGTGCTGCACTTGCAAGGAAAGCACCATGAGTATGTGTGCATTGGCAGTTCTTCTACTAGTGTGTGATGTGCTGTGCCCCACCTTTTTACCACACAGTTACAGGCTCACAGAAGCACAGAATTACTGAGGCTGGAAAAGACCTCTGAGATCATCCAGGTGAGCCTATGACCTGACATCACCACAACCTAGACCATGGCACTAAGTGCCACGTTCAGTCTTTTCTTAAACACCTTTAGGGATGACAACTCCCTACTTCCCTGGGCAGTCCAGTCCAATGTCCGATCACCCTTTCCATGAGGAAGGGCTTCCTAATATCCAACCTAACTCTGCTCTGGCAGCTTCAGGCCCTGCCTTCCCGTCCTGTCACTGGTTTCCTGAGAGAAGAGCCTGACCCCCGCCTGACTACAACCTCCCTTCAGGTACTTACAGAGAGTGATAAGGTCTGCCCCAGAGTCTCCTCCAGGCTAAACCTCCCCAGCTCCCTCAGCCTCTCCTCATCAGACTTTCCCTCCAGTCCCTTTCCCAGCCTTATTTCCCTTGTTACTCTCTCTTAGTCCGGCTCCAGCACCTCAATCTGTTGGTTTGAGTGAGTGGCCCAGAACTGTCCCCAGTACTCGAGGTGAGGCCTCATTAGTGCCCTAGTCCTGCTGGCCACACTATTGCTGATACAAGCCAGGATGCAATTGGCCTTTAGTGCCACCTGGGCTCACTGCTGGCTCCTTTTCAACCAGGCCCTTCTCCACCAGGCTGCTCTCCAGCCACTCATCTCCCAGTTTGTAGCTCTGCACTTGGCTTTGTTAAACCTCATCCCACTGGCCTCTACTCACTGACCCAGCCAGTTCTGATCTCTCTGCAGCATCTTCCTCCCCTCCAGCAGATCAACACTCCCCCCCCCCAACTTGGTGTCATCCATGAATTCACTAAGGGAGCATTGTCTAGGTCCTGCTCATGACATCCCACATGCTCTTCCTTACTTGTTGATGGTATCCTGGCATGGCTGAATGCCACTTCTTCCATGGCACTGCCAGTGTTCCACCAGCTATAGAGGCACCAGCACTAGTTGTGCCATGACTGTACTGTGTCCATGCCATGTCTCTGTGTGCACATGCGGGTGTTTGTGTTCATGCACTACTCTGTCCCTCGCTGAGGACCCTGCTCCAGCCTGTGCCCTGGGCACGGAGCAGGAACAGGTCTGGGGGACAGACTAGCTGGCTGAACAGGACAGCCTCCAGCATGGCATAACATGTTCCCAGTGGGAAGAAAATGTCCCCAGATGGGTAAAACATGACATCACAGAACATCAGTGGCAGAAGGATATAGTGCATGGGTGCACTTCACCATCCATGGGGATATGAGTTAGGGCAACCATGGGAGCCTGTGCTGATCTCACACTTGTGGTCCCACAGAAATTCCCCCATGGGCAGGGGTAGGGCAGCTGGTGTGCTCCTGCCAGCCATGGGAAGTCACTCAGGCTCTGCACACTCGTTTCTGAAGACCTCTTGATAAACATTTATAAACATTTGTAGTATTTTAAATTTCCCCTCAATAATTTATGAATAGTTATTTTATATACTTTAAAGAGGGCGATAATGTAAAATTTATAAGGCTGGAGTGCTCAGAGTGGCAGCACAGCATCGCAGGGCTGTGAGCGGGATGTGCAGCCTTCCCCGCCTCTCCCCACCAAGCACTGATTGAAACTTTAAAGGCTGCGGCAGTGGGGTAAAAACAGGGCACGGCACGGGTGTCAAGGGGCTGTGCGAGCCATGGGATGTGGGTGGCTGGTGAG
>VZRI01012387.1:48204-148129 GCA_013397515.1 Upupa epops
GGCTGGTGAGGTGGCATCTCTGAGGCCAGACAGCAAGATACTGGGGTGAGGTCGTGGAAGGAGGGAGTGATGGAAAGAAATTTGAGGATGGGAACGGAGATGGTCATGGAAGGGAAGAAAGGAAGCATGTGAGAGCGGCTAAAGTATGAGCAGAAAGTGTGTGTGAGGGAGTGATAACCACAGCGGAAGGCTGCGGGAGTGAGGGATGGGGAGAAAGAAGGATGGAGGGAGTGGTGGGGAGGGGCAACAAGCAGCTGGGAGCCAGAGATAAGGAGCGAGGAGAAGGGTGCCCAGAATCAAGCACGGAAATGTGTCAGGTGGGTGGATGGATGGATGGATGGACGGATGGATGGATGGATGGATGGATGGATGGATGGACGGATGGACAGACAGATGGAGAATAAACAGAGTGGGAAGGAGGAAATGGAGAGAGATGTATCTACAGGGTTGGGGGGTTGGGAGGCTGTAAGCTGATGTGCACCCATGGTTGGAGATATGTGAGCAAGATTCAACATCCAGGAGTGCAGGAAGGGTTGAGAAGTAACAGTGAGGATGGGANGGCACGGGTGTCAAGGGGCTGTGCGAGCCATGGGATGTGGGTGGCTGGTGAGGTGGCATCTCTGAGGCCAGACAGCAAGATACTGGGGTGAGGTGGTGGAAGGAGGGAGTGATGGAAAGAAATTTGAGGATGGGAACGGAGATGGTCATGGAAGGGAAGAAAGGAAGCATGTGAGAGCGGCTAAAGTATGAGCAGAAAGAGGGAGGGAGGGAGGGAAGGAGGGAGGAAGAATGTGTGTGAGGGAGTGATAACCACAGCGGAAGGCTGCGGGAGTGAGGGATGGGGAGAAAGAAGGATGGAGGGAGTGGTGGGGAGGGGCAACAAGCAGCTGGGAGCCAGAGATAAGGAGCGAGGAGAAGGGTGCCCAGAATCAAGCACGGAAATGTGTCAGGTGGGTGGATGGATGGATNGAAGGGCGCCCAGAATCGAGCACGGAAATGTGTCAGGTGGGTGGATGGATGGATGGATGGATGGATGGATGGATGGATGGATGGATGGACGGATGGACAGACAGATGGAGAATAAACAGAGTGGGAAGGAGGAAATGGAGAGAGATGTATCTACAGGGTTGGGGGGTTGGGAGGCTGTAAGCTGATGTGCACCCATGGTTGGAGATATGTGAGCAAGATTCAACATCCAGGAGTGCAGGAAGGGTTGAGAAGTAACAGTGAGGATGGGAAAAGACACATTCAGGGGCTGCTGAACTGGGTGGGGGAGTTTGTGCATGTGGGGTGAGTATGCATGTTCTGCAAGTTGTGCCTGGGGTGGCGGTGCCATACAGAACGCTCATGCATGTGTGTCTGAAGGTGAGGAGGTGGCTGTGTGCTGCTCAAAGGTGCCTCCCCCTCAGGAGGTTCCTTGTGGTAGGAGCCCCACACCCAGTGATAGCCATGCCTTCAGGGACAGCCCTTTCTCAGCTTGCCTGGAGGGTAGAGAAACAGCAATCCACACCAGGTCTCATCAAAACAAGGAAGTGTTTCCCTCAAAGGGATCCAAGCAGAATCTGGCAGCTCAGAGAGGGACCTGCCACAGAATGATAACATCTTCCACACTATATATAGCTCTGACCTTATATACATCTACAGATAGATACTTGTTTATGCTGCTTCAAGGGGAATGTCAGAGAGAAGGGGGGCACACAGGTAGAGCATGTGTTGGGTTGAAGGGAAGTTTGCTAGGTGTGAGTTTGCAAGTCAGGAGTGTGCAAGGCACACATGAGCACCCGATGTGCAACCTGCGAGTGTGCAAGGCATGTGTAGATGCAGGTGGCTCAGGAACACAGGAGATGGTGATGCCACACGGGACTCACTGGGGCACAGGGATGGAGGCAGGTGTGACACATGGGGCAGTGTGGGGTGCAAGGGAAAGAGCAGAAGAGGCACCCTGGAATCCCTGTGACCAGAAGTGGGGAAGACACCAGAACACTGTCAGGGAAGGGAGGGTTTTTTTATTCTAATTTCTAAGCGTTTGGGGCTGTCAGGTTCCTGGTTAGCAGCTCCCCCTCTGCAGAGCTGCTTCACGTAGTTGACACCACAATTGTTTTCTGAAGAGAACACACGACTCTCTTCTTATGTATTCCCTTTCCCGGTGTTTGTATTTGCTTCAAAGTCTCCTCATCACCCTGTTTGGTGACAAAAACTCATGTCTGGAGATCAGGGTAATGTGTTGCTTTTCAAAGCCCAGGGAGGAGGGGGTTGGTAGACATGGGTTTGCTGCATTATTTACTTCCCTATGGTACTATGCCACCCTACCAGACCTGCCTGTTCCCCATCCTGGCTGCTGGGACCTACCAGGTGCCTGACATCGTCACTCATGCTCTGAGATGACTGTGGACACCCACCCTGCCACCAGGGACCCTTGTGTGTTCAATATCCCACCCCCATGCACTGTGATGGTTGGAACACCCATGCACAACAGCACAAAGCAGGAGTGGGAGGTTGTGGGACATCCACAGCAAGCAGGACCCCCAGATATGATTTGAGGCTTTCATGCCCTGCCAGGCACCCCCAGGCACAGCTCTGGGGCAAGTGACACAGAGACAAGGTGAACCATCCCTTGCCCATGTCCATGCAGGGCCAGGGAGGGGTCAATGAGTCTGCAACCACATAGTATGTTCCTGCAGCAGGGCAGGCAGGTGGTCCCAGCCCTGTGAGATGTGGTCACAGAGGTTGGTGGCCTGTCCCCTCTGTTGGGACCTCTGTAGTTGTGTCCCAGCAGCTGGCAGGAAGCAGGATGCAGGAAATAGGAGATGCAGGAAAGCNCATGGGACATGTGCTGGGCCACAGCACTAGCAGGAGTGCCCACACAGGCTCTCCCTCCACGTGCATGTGGCACAAGCATGGGAAGTTCTCTATCTAATTGATCAATTAATAATCTCCAACATTCAGCTGCATAAACCTTTTAGATGAAGGGATAGGATAACAAGCTGATTAGATGTCTGTCTTCAAGGGAGCAAGTGAGCTGAGATGTGGGAGGAAGGAAGGGAGATAGGAGATAGGTGAATGCAGTTGGACTGTCCCTTGCTATTGCAAAGGCTCAAGTCAGGAGCTGGATGCCTGCAGTGATGCAGAGTAATGGCCACAATGAGATGAAGAATGCTCCAGAAATTATGGGGTGAGGCAGAAGAATGCTTCAGAAGTGCTGATGCTAAAGTAGGAGGAAGGTTATTCTAGAAATGAGGCAGAAGGATGCTCTGTAAATGGTGGTGCTGAGATGGTGCTCTAGAAATGATGGGCCAAGGCAGAAGAATGCTCCAGAAATGGTGATGCTGAGGCAGAAAATGCTGCAGAAATGGGACTGAGGTTCATCCTGGACCTTCCCCAGCAGCACCTGATGCTGGTGCGCCCCCAGGGATGGCCCGAGGAGGTGGCTGAAGGTGTCAGCCAACCTGCTTGGCATCTCTGCTCATTAGCACAGTGAGCTGTCACTCAGACTGCAGCCAGCCCTGGGGGCACACTTGGAGCCGAAGGGACCCCCACCAGAATAAGGCAGGAGGCAGAGCCTTTGCATCCTTCCAGCACATTTTGCAATCTGCAGGGACAATGGGAAGGGCTGCATACCGCCACATCGCAGAGCTTCCTCAGCACACACATGCAGATTTTGGGGCTAAGGAGTGGGCTGCAGTGGGGCAGAGTCTGTGGTCAGGGGCAGGTGGCAGCACCTGCCACCATCTCTGCCTGTTACCCCATGACGACAGCCACAAGTGCCCCATTCCCTGCCAATCTGTGTCAGGTAATGGTCTCCACTTGTCAGCGCAGGATGTAACAGTCCGTTAATGACAGTGGTGGAGCGAGATGGCTCTTGCGCACAGGGGAGGGATAATTGTCTGACTTTCTGTACTTCCCACCCTGCTGTCACTTGCTCTTTGGAGCTCTGTCAGCCATTCAGCATCTTCCAGTCCCCTTCCCCAGCACCATCAAGTACCATATGGCTCGACACCCCCCTCCCCACCATGTCCTGTAAGCCCCGGGCAGTCACGCAGAGCAGCTCACATACAGGAGTGAGCACATACATCCCTTAGCTGCATGCACATGAGGTACCTATTTGTGCATGTGAAAGCACAGCCTGTATGGAATCACAGACTGGTTTGGGTTGGAATGGACCTTCAAAGCTCATCTAGTCCAACCCTCTGCGGTGAGCAGGGACATCTGAAACTAGATGGTTGCTCAGAGCCCCAAGATCCAACTTGATCTGGAATGGTTCTTGAGATAGGCATCTCCAACCAAGCTGGGCAACCTGGGCTAGGGTAAACACCACTCTCAGTGTACACAATTTCTTCCTTCTATCCAGTTGAAATTTCCCCTCTTTCAATTTAAAACCATGTAACAGCCCCTGCTAAAAAGCCTTTTTCCATCTTTCTCACAGATCTCCTTAGGTACTGAAAGGCTGCACTAAGGTCTCCCTGTACTGAAAGGCTGTGTGTGTGTCACTGCACGCAGATACACAGCATACGTACACATCTTTCATTCTGAGGGTGTTCAGCACCAAGAAACCCCCCTACAAGCTCAAATACGGTGACAGTTCAGCATGTGCACACACACATATATCCAGCCCTAACAGGTGCATGTATGTGCACACACAGCCCACGCTCGGCACCAGGGCACATACACTCTATACAGGTCTCCCACACACCCTACATGTGTGTGCAAGCAGAGAGCACACACGTGCCCTTGCCTGGATATAAAATGTGCCAGCAGATCCCAGTATTTATGTCAGTCAGAGACTTCGGCTTGTCCTAGCCGAGATCCAGTCACCCCACAGACTATCAAAGGTGCAGCTGTGGCCCCCAGTCCTGCCCAGGGAGGGGGTCATGCCTCCAGATGTGCATGTTGCATGCACTGAGTGAACAGAAATGTGGGCAAGTGTGTGCTCAACCACCTCCAGGCACCCAGGGCTGGGGTCCCACCATGTTTCATAGCAGGGGAGGAGTTGAAAGGAGGCAAGATGCACAGGGCACTGGTGCAGGCAATGCACCAGTAAGGAGCAGGAGGAAGGGGGCAATGCCAGCTAAGGTGGTGCAGCCAGGGGATGGGTTGGCTGGTCATGATCACGATACCCAAGAAAGTCTCACTGTGTCTGCCATGGTCCCCGAGGGCAGAAAGCGTTTCCCTCACCAGCCCTACTTGCTTGCTGCTCTTGGGCTGCCTGCCCAATGCTTGCAGCCATGCTCCCTCCCCACTGCTCCCGCTGCTTGCCTCGGCATAATTAAAGATCCAACGACCTTTGCCGGCTGCCTGAGATGCTGGAACAAATGCCCGGTAAGCACCAGATTACAGCCCAGCTCAGCCGCCTTGCAAATCCCTTTAATGAGACATTTAGGCAGGGGCAGCGGGATGCCCGGCTGCCAGGGTGGGCTGGCGTGAGCAGAGACAGCACCTTGGCCAGCCTGGCCATCTCTGGGGGACAACAGCTTTGATAGGTAGCAGTCTCGGCCCCATCCTTGTGCTGGTGGGCATCCCAGTAGCCAGTTGTCATTGCAGGGTTCACTGTGGCTCCAGCATCCCCTGCATCCAGTTTTGTAGCCATCTATGTTCCATGAGAGCAACGCTGTAAGGAGTGGGGAGAGGACTAAGGACATGGGGATCAGCCTCTTGCAGGCACATGGGGTCCCTGGCCATGGAGAATTTGTACCCAAAGATTTTGGGTAAAGGAAAAGAATATTGGTATAAAGGGGGGGGGATTTTGAGTAAGGGGGAGGATTTGGGAGTAAAGGGGATTTTGGGTAGAGGAGGAGATTTTGGGAAAAAAGGAGGAGATTTGGGGCAATGAAGGAGGGACTTCAGGCATGGGAACAGACACATCAAGCCCAGCCCAGGTCTGCTGGGAGATTCGTCCCTTCCATTGTAATATCAAAAAATGAAAAAACCCAAATGACGGATGGGGCTGCAAAGATGCAAATCAATAGTTGACACCACAACCAATGTCTCAGCTCATATTAGTGCCAAATTAAGCTGTTTACTCAAACTTTGCCTGCACAAGGAGAATCTGGGGCTGGCTTGGGGAGCTGAAGATGGATGGCATGCTCAGGGGCCTGGAGGTGATTTTTTTTCTTTCCATGACAGACAGTTTGCAGCAACAACAGCTTTCCCCTCCTCACATTCATCTTTCAAGGGTAGAAATGTGGTTAGAGGGCTTGGAGAGCTCCAGGGGAGCAGGACTCAGTCCAGGCATGCCCCTGGCCAAAAAGAGACAATGTCCTTGTTCCCATCCAGGAAACATCTGAGATGATACTGGGGACCAAGGTGGCTCCAGTATCCTCCATGGCATGTTACAGGGCCCAAGTGAATCAGGAAAAAGAGAGCCATCCCAGACAGACTCCCTCCCAGATCACACTGAAATTACTAGTATCTCAACTTATCTGCACTCTCAGTACGTCCCTGCCCTTAGGAGTGATTCCAGCATAACTGGGTGCCTCTGAATGGGGGCACCCTGGTGTCTCTGGATGTCATCACTCAGGGGTGCTGGCCTCTGGTGTCACTGGGTGCCATGATCCTCAGGTTCATGATTACTGCTCCCCATGCCAAGAGCTTGACAGTGACTGTGGCATTCTCTACATCCTCTGATCATTCAGGTCCCTCTCCATTGCTGTGACGTCTTCCCCATTCCTCATTAGCAGGGGAGACTGTTGGCCAAGCACACATTTCCAGGAAAAATGGTGGGAACAGTAAAACAGTAAGTGAATTCAGGTCAAACTCAGCCATCACAGAAATGGAAGCAGGGATGCAATGCAGGAGAGCATCGCTATTTTCCAACCTAGCGATCCCAGTGTGAGGTTTCCCAAACTGACCTTAATTTCTGGCTAGGAGAGCAGAACTCACCGGTCAGAGCATACAGTGCCCTGCACCCTCTCAGTGTTCAGCATCATCCGAGCTGTGGCATCAGGGACACTGTGTGACATCTGAGCGGCACAAAGACCTGACAATAGTGGAACCAGAGATTCTCCAGCCTCCCAGACCATTGCAGGCAGAGAGAGGGCAGTGGACAGAAGTGCTGGCCAGCAGCATCCACCTCATGGCTTTTAATAAAACATGAATTAGGTGCCAACGTGTGTTAGATTCACTTCCCCAGTGACAGAAAATCAAAGGCTTCTCCCATCTTTTCTAGAGGCACATTTCTGATTGATCTGGAAGAAGCAGCTCAGTGCGAGGGAAGGAGTCTATACACACTGAAACAGCTCTTTAATTTCTTAATTTAATATCTGACACGTAAAGATTCTCATTAAGCCAGTCAATGAAGCCTGGAAATACAATTTTCGTGCAAACTGTCGCTATCATAACTTACACGAAACTTCAGATGCTGCCCTGTAAGCGGTATGATTAAAACCATTCATCTTCTCTGCCAGTCGCTGGCTCCTGCACCTCCTGGCTGGCCCCCTGCCCTGCATCTCCTGTGCCCACTATGGCTAGCCAGGCGGGTGCCACCACAGTGATGGGATGATGCTCTGCAGATACACCCTAGGTCAGATCCTGTGGGGATACAGGAGCAATACTCTCAGAATCAGGCATGCAGGGGGGTCCTGGCATTGTCCTGGGCAGCACCTTGACAACCACAGCCATAGAAGAGGGTCCCCAAGCTCTGAAATCCCCCCACCAACATATGCACAGAAGGAAGATCTTCCCAAATACAGTAATTAGGCAAATTAATTCCTATTGAGTCGCAGCTCTTCTCTACCTTAGAAAGAAAAAAATAAAAGAAGCAGCAAGCTACTTACTTCACTGCTGATTAAATCCCAAATATCAAGACAAGGCTTAGACCTGAGATCATACTTTGGGAGTACCTCCCACCAGGCAGAGAGGGGCTGAAAGTGTTCCCAGCGAGTGCCCACCTGGCACCATACAGGCATCTCAAGAAAAGGGTTGGCAGGGACGGGGATTTGCACAAAGACACAAACCATTGCCCTCCTTGCTGGGCTTTTGTTCCTCACATCCCCTGACACTGCCAGCACCAGGCAGAGCACATGTTAGTCAGGCTTGCTCTTCTAGCATGGGGTGAGGAAGAGATTGGTAAAGCTGCATGGATGCAGAGCACCATACAGGATGCTTTGTCATGCCTTGCTGAGCCTCAGGGTGCCCTCTGCAATTACTTGTGAGAAGGAGTCCGACAAGTGTCATATCACTAGGGCCTGAGGGTGGGTTAAATGATTTCTCAGGCTTTTCTGCCTCTGTCTTGCTCTTCCTGATCCAGGCACAGTGAACCTTTCAGCTGCAAGAAAACTCCAGAAATTTCCCAGCAGCTGGCATTTCAGTTCTGGACACCAGAAAAGTCACCCCAGGGTACTTGAAAAAACACCACTGGGTCTATCTCACCATGGCAAGACAGGTGTTGCACTGCACCCAGAAGGAGCAGGGAAATATTTCCCTGGCAGGATTTGCCCCTAAATTTCTGTCCCAGCAGCTGGTGTCCAATAGAGAAGAGACAGGTATGCTCAGGTACCCCAGGCAAAACCCAGCTCTTATACTCAGCCATCGAAGGATGCTCCAGTTAGATGAAGGCTGGGAAAAGCCTCCAGCATATTCTGGTGTTGCCATTGCCCCAGAGATATGTACAGCAATGAGGGGATGAAAGCATCCAAGAGGGCACCAGTGAGGACACCCAGCTCTGTGTCTGCCCCCTGGGCAGCCAGCTTGGATGACTTTGACTCCAATCTTTTATTAGAGATAAAACCCACCCTGGATAACACAAACACTCACCTCTGCCCAGCCCTGCCAGCTATAAAGGCATCCCGTGGGTCCAGCACCCAGGGCACCCCAATGGACAGACCCCACAGCGCTAAGGGGGTACCTTGTGGGTGGCCCCCGGGGAAGGGCTCTGGAGGATGCGGTGTCTGGTGCCTGCTCATCATGCTTGCAGAGGCAGCTTTCCTTGTCTTTCTTCTGCATGTTATCTGGAGACGTTGGAGCTGCCAGCTCCTGCCAGCACTCGCGCAGCCTGACGTCGGTGCAGCTTGAAAGTGCGCGTGGCGTGTTTGATGTCAGGATTACCGGCTGGGTGTATTGTAAATGCTAAAATGAAATAAGAAGATTAGAGAAGAAAAGCGCTGCTCTGCAGCGTGTGCCTACCGATTGCCTTCTGCCGCATCTGCTGTGGATGGTGGGGGGCGCAGGGACCCAGCCCCATGGCAGTCATGCAGCACTACCAGCGGTGCCACAGAAAGGGTTAAAACAGGCCAAGCATCTCCCACCCTAAGTGCTGCTGCCTGTGACTGAGGCATGAACCCAGACAAGAAGCAGGATGGACCTCATCCCAGCTCCCCAGGTAGCTGGGCACCCCAATGCTCAGGATCACGTAAGTATTCACCAGCTGCCCCTGCTATGCCCTAGGTCAGTAGCTGGGAGTCTGCAGGCAGCCCTATATCAGCCCCTTCTTGCTCAGCCCTGGGGCAGAGCACTGTCAAGCAGTAGGGGGATGTGGGGCTGGGTGAGTTCCAGCATCCTGGCAGGGATGCAGAGTGAGTTCTCATTCCTTTCTCTTCTAGCAGGGAAAAGGCTACTACTACCCATCACCTTGTGGGTGATGACTTTCTGCTGATCTTGCCAGGGGAATTTGGGGGTCTTCAAAGGACAGATGTGCGTTTTCCCCCAACTCCATCCTTGCCCATCTGAGCCCAGATGCACCAGCAGGCAGAACCACACACCCTTTCTGCACTGTCCCACTGCCCACGTGAGCCCCTAGCAGACAGGGAGGGACGGCCAGCATAGCATGGCCCTATGAGGGGATGGAGTGAGAGCCAGGGCAGGGTCAGGCCCCTATGAGCCACTCTTCATCTCCTACTGACAACAGCATGCCCTTGAGCACCTCTAACAGCACCCTATTATCCCAGGACTGCACCCGGAATCCAGCATCCCCATGTACTAGTGCATCCTTCAGCAACTGCCGTGCCCAGCACACACTGCTCCTGCCTGGGCATCCCAGCAGCCCTGGAGCAGGCAAGGCAGTGGGAAGCCTAGCACCAGATGCCTCTGGGGACACCTTCTTTCTCTGCAGCAAAGAACCATGAGCAGGCTGGTGGCTGGCCCCATGCCATAACCACACGGTTACCTGCCTCCCCCCTTATCTCTCGCATCTGTTCCCAATCAAAGCTTCATTTCAATCCATTCTGGAGAAGGTTTTACTCCCCCTGCTACCAACTGCTCTTGTTTTTCTGTGCTGCAGCAGTTCAGGAGCAGCAGTTCGGCACCTGCCCATGCCAGCTCTGCTCAGATACATGCAGGCAATAGCCTCAAACCTTCTGAGAGCAGAGCTGAGCTGATCCCTACAGCAAATTACTAGGGCTGGTATCTTCCAAGGGAGGAGGCAACTGTGAGCTTGACCCTCCCTTTCTAGGAGGTTAGTGTTAGCAGTGTTTGGCACCCAGCTGGAAACTAACATGAGGCTGCTGGGTGGACACTGGATCCCTACACACGTCCTCAATCCCCCAGGCTTTGTTGCTAGCTCCAGGACCCCTTTGGGTCAATCTCATCACCCCAGGTGGGCACAGACCCTCTGCTTGCCCCCACATCTCTCTGAATGTGCCAGAGGTCCAGCTCCCTCCTCTGTGGGATTCACCCTCACGCATTGCCGCAGGGCCTCTGTTGCTTCTGTGCAATTAATGAGATTTAATTGCCTGTAAACACATCCCCAGCAGCTCCACAGCTGCCTCGGGAAGTCACTGGAGTCAGGAAAAGGGAACCGGGAAAAAGGAATCATAGCAACTGTTGCTATGGCTAAACCAGTCATTCTCAAAACGTGGCTGTTGTCAGAGTGAGGCTGGTGGCATCATCTGGCACCAGATACAGCCCCGAGGGCACATAGATCCCAGCATGGCCCAAGTCCCCCTCTCCCCAGTGCCACCACTTCACCACAATGCCACAGTGCTGAGCTATGTGAGGCTCAATCACGCCCTGGAGACCCCTTTCACTTGGGAGTCCCATAGATGGGCTGCCAGGGGTTGGGGAGGTGAGAGGGATCCCTACCGTCCCACTAGCTGGACCTCTATGTCTCTGTGTGACATTAATGAAGCTTACAAAGGCTGGTGCTCTGGGTGTCAGGAGGCGGTTTCTGTAAACGCTATTTTCTATGAGCTAAACACCCTGTAACTCTCCCTGACAGTTGTGCTGAAACAAAACAAACGGCGCCTTCTAATCACCCCCTGCACACCTCACCCAGGCACTGCTATCTGTCCCCTGTTGGCCCTGTCCTGCATCCTCACCTGTGACACAGGACAGGGTGACTGGAGGAACACCCGGGAGTGTCTGGCAGTGCTTCCTGGGGCAGCACTGAGGTGTGGGTACTGCTGTGACGCCAGAGGGACATCGTCTTGCTGAGTATAGCATCAGTGGCCCAACGTGGGCTTGGTGCAGGATTCATCCCCCACTCACTGCTCCAGCATTGAGGGCATGAGGCACTCGCGTGTGGCCACATATGCCTGGCTGTGTGTGTTCATATACATACACATGTGTGGTGGGTGGAAAGCTGGACACGAGCCAGGAACATGCTCTCACAGCCTAGAAGCCCACTGTGTCCTGGGCTGCGTGTCCAGCAGTGTGGGCAGCAGATCAGGGAGGGGATTGTGCCTCTGCTCTGCTCTGGTGAGATCCTCCTGCAGGGTAGGGTCTAGGTCTGGAATCCTCAGCACAACAGAGACAGGGACCTGTTGGAATGGGGCCAGAAGAGGCCACAGAAATGCTGTGAGGGCAGGTTGAGAGAGATGGGGGTCTTCAGCTGGAGAGGAGAAGGCTCTGGGGAGATCTTTGTGCAGCCTTTCAGTGCTTAGAGATGAAAAAGAAATCTGGGGATACACTTTTCAGCAGGGGCTGTTGTGACAGGACAAGGGTGATGGTTTGAAATGGAAAGAGGGTGATTCAGGAAGAATTTCTTGATGCTGAGGGTGGTGAGACCATGGCCCAGATTGCATAGAGAGGTGGGAGAAGGCCTATCCCAGAAACTATTCCAGGTCAAGCTGGACCTGGTTGAAGATGTCCCTGCTCACCTCATGGGGGTTGAACTCCATGAGCTCTGAAAATCTCTTCTAACCAAAACCAGTCTGTGAGCCTAGGATTTTTGTGTGTGGGAACAGAGGTACATGAAAATATATATAATGCCCATGTCTGCACATGTAAGAGCACACACACCTCCTCACACCATGCATTTACAGCAGGTTTTATTGCTACAACCAAAGGGAATTTTGCTCATCCCAGTCGAAAGATGGGTCTGGGTGCAGAAGCAGCAGAACCAGCCACTGTGACACGTGCATGCGGAAGAGATAAGTTCCTGCCACAAAGTTTTCTTCCCCTGCTAATTTTCTGATTAGCCCGTCTGATGCGTCGGCAGCCACGTTCCACAGAGCTTATTCAGAGGTGGCGTAATCTTTCTAAGCAGCAAACAGAGGGCAGGGCTGCCATTCAGTTCCCAGCAGACAGAGAGGTAATAACTCTTCGGGGACTCACAGCTGAGCTCTGACAAGCCGCCAGGAGGGCTGTGGAAATCCTTTCTGCGGATGAGCTGAGAGGATTCTCCTGCGATCCCCCTAAAGCCTGCGTGTCACCTAGTCCAATAAAAGGCATTATCGGGAAGGTGGCATTTTGTTCTGGCATATCTTGGGCCTCCAGCTCAGCTGTGGCTTGTCTGGCTTTACATGAGACCAGGAGGCTTAGGATATGATGGGTGCTGGGCGCTGCCTGCTAGCGATGCTGCTGGGATGCAGGAGGGGCTGCACCCCCATGTTCTGTGCCCTCCAGCAGAGGAGGGGTTGAGCAGTATAGTTGTGTCTGCTCTTGATGTGCAGCACCCAGCCCTGCACCTATGGTCTGGTATATCCTGTCCCAGGGATGGCAGCAGCACCTGGCATTGTCCACACTGGATCTCAGCATACCCACTCACTCTCCCATCTGCCCTCAATGAAGTGTGAGGAGCAGGGATGGGGAGTGTGGGAGGAGACTCACTGTAGCTAGGTGGACCCAGAATCTTTGGCACGTTGGTGCCTCAGTCCCATTCTGGTCCATTCCTCAACCAGGGGTGAAACAAGGCCATCATAGGAGGCTCCTGCCAAGCATGAAGGGGCCCCACACCTGGTAACCACATCCCTAGCTCCAGGGAAAGCACCCCTAGAGCTGGGGACAGCATATGGAAGGGGGTTCAACAAGGTTGTGCAGGAAAGACCATGCCACAGAGAGAAGGATGGACTTCATGGCACAGGAGGTCCATGCTGGGGTAGCCCTGGCTATCTCATGTCTCCCAGATTCTGCCTGATCTTGGACTCCACAGGAGCTGCTAGCCTGGAGCATTATCTGCAGCACCAGGCCCCAAGGGACAGGATATGTACAGGGGTATGACAACTAGCTGGTGCCCATGCCTGGAGGGGTCACCAGCCCCAACCCCTAAGCTGCTACCAACCCTGGCACAGTCACAGGGTAAGAAGACCAGCCAGGTGCAGGACAGGCAGTGGAGGGGGGGCACCCATACCTGCTGCAACTGGCTAATTTACTGTGCTGTGTGTGCTACACCAACCAATAACTTCAAAATGATGTCGAGATTTGCAGCCGAACCCTCTCATATAGAGATTTAGGAGGGTGACGAAGATAATTAAACATCCCTCCCTGAGTATTGACTTGCAGTTGAAAGGGGGAAAAATAACTACATTTTTCACAGTCTTTTTAAATCATCTTAATGCCCAGCTGGGACACTGTGCAAACAAGCCCTGGCCTGGCACCCATGAGGCTGTGGGCACCACAGTCCTGTCTGCAGGACTGGGAAAAACTGTGGAGAAGCAGAGACGGGGTTTGAGTAGCCAGGACCTGGTGCAGAGTCCCGGACTGGCACAACAGGCAGCATAGTGTGGGAGGGATGCTCTAGGACAAACAAGGCAGGGGTGACACAAAGCTGTCTGGTACCTGAGCATCCCTGAGTGCAAGGATTAAGTAAAAATGAGCAGCATGGGGCAATGTAAGAGTTGAGAAAGGGGGAACACAGAGGGTCACAGTACAAGGATGATGGCAGGAGGCAAGTGGGGAACAGGATGCAACATGTAGACTTCAGCAGGTGGGAGTGGGAAATTTAGGAGAAGCCTTTGACGAGTGTCAAGTTACATGCCAAATGTGCATGCCAGATGAGTATCACTGTACAGTGCCATGTGTGAGACTTGTTACATGGATGGACACAGCTGAAGGAGCATCCTGAGACAGGATCCTGCCCTGGCATAGCCACATTGTAGTAGGGCACTGAGGAATGGCAGAGAAGTAGACAGGTGCTCAGGACATCCATGCAGTCACACCACTTAAGGTGTGTGTGTATGTCTGTGCTTGGAGTAGAGTTCTGTCAGCACATCACTGCTTCGTGGCTGCATCCACACATGTGCTTGTCATGCTTGACTCTGCATCACTCATGTCTAGGGATCGTGCCACATTCACCAACATCTAGCAGTCAGAGTCTCTTCCACCCAACTGGTAGCATAGAATCACAGAATCATAGAGTGGTACCATTTGTCAGGTCATCTCTATGGAGATCATCTAGTCCAACACCTTTGCAAGAGAAAATTATCCTAGAGTAGACCACAAAGAAATATTTCCAGGCAGGTATTTAATGTCTCCAGAGACTCTAGGACCTCTCTGGGCAGCCTATGCCAGGGTTCTACTGCCCTCACCATAAACAAGTTTTTCCTACTGTTCAAACTGAATCTCCTCTGTTCCAATTCATGCCTGTTGTCCCTTGTCCTATTGCTGGGCACCACTGGGAAGAACCTGGTCCCACCCTTTTGACATTTGCCCTTTAGATACTTAGAAGCATTAATAAGACCTCCATCTCCTCCTCTCCAGGATGAACAGCCACAGTTCTCTGACATGGCAATGATGTATCTGGACATGTGCGTCAGCCATCCATTCGTACCCAGCTTATGACCCACTTGCCACAGGGCTGACCTCCTCTCTGTGGCCTCTGAGAGAGACCACTTCACTCATTGCTCTGCAGTGGGTTTCTTGAGAGCATAGCAGTAGCCAAAACTCATGGCGTGGATGAGCAGAGAATCCCCACCCACTGCCAATCCCAGGAATGTGCCTGGGAACTGCCCCCCCCAACTCCTGCTTTGCCATCAGTGTCAGAAGCTCCCATAGTGGCTGGATAGGGTCTGTACTGAAGCATTCAGGATCTAGTAGTCCCCAGATGCAGGATACCAATGCTGTCCCTGCCCTGTTCCCATCTCTGGGTGGGCTTGAGGTGGTTGAGGAGACCACTGTGGCACTGTGGATGGATGGGCTCAGCTGTTTGGACCCTGCCCCGAGCAAGAAGAATGCAATGGCAGTGTAGGACAGGAGCAAGGAGGAAGAGGAAATTTTCTCAGGTTTCATCGCATCCTCTGCAAATGGCAAATTTTATGGGAGGGGTGCCCTCCCTGGGGAACCTGGCACTTAGAGAAGTGCCTCCTCAGCATACCCACCGTCCTGGGGGCTTTTATCAAGGTCCAGTAATGCCAAGTGTCCCCAGAGCCTGAAACTGGGGTGCAAACCACCCTACTTTGAGCTGGCAAGTCTGGGCTGTCCCTGGGATGCCAGAAAACATCTTTGAGCAGTGCAGGGTCACTGCTCACAGAGATGGGGGACAAAGCCACCCTCGATGCCACTCTGGGACATCACATGGGGGGACAGTCAGCACTCACCTTGCACCGATATGGAGGATTCAGGTCAGAAACAGCTCCAGGGATCACCGCCAGGGACGTCCTGGGGACACCGCTGTGGATCAGGGGGACACGCCACCTCTGCGGCAGGTGGCTGCAGAGGGGCTGCGCTTGTCGCCTCTTCTCTCGGCCCCTCGGTTTGTCCGCTTGCCCTCGCCAGCCCCGGAGCTGGACTCTAGCCCAGAGCCCCGTCCTTGTCCCTGCCGTGGAGCGTGCGCGACACCCAGTGGCGACCAACCAGCCTGCACCCCCCAGCACGGCAGGGTCCCGGGGCACGGAGCAGAAAAACAGGGGGTGTCACCTGTTTCGGGGTGGCACTGCCAGAGAGAACTGCCAGTGGTCTGTCACTCGGTGGGGCTGGCTGGACAGACACATGGCTAGGGCTTCCTGTGGTGCCTCCCGACGCCCAGCGATCTTCCTTCCACCTCTGGAGACTCTACTGTGACCTTGGGGTCTCACCGGTACCCTGGGTACTCCTGCAGCTTCGATGCTTTCAGGTCTCACTGGAGCCCCTAGGTTTACTCGGCTCCAGGCCCCTGGTGTCACTGGAGCTATGGAATCTCCTGGGGCCCAAGAAAATCTCTGCAGCCACGAGGCTTTGAGATCCCACCGAGGTCCCTCTGAGTCCCTGCAGCCCTGGGACTCTGTAACCACACTTGTCAGACTTGGAGGTCTCTGCATCCCAGGGGTCTGAGGTCTCTCCTGTATTCCATGCAGCCCTAGGGTGTTTCATGCTTTTCACTGCTTCTGGGTTAGGATCTCACTTTCCCCTGGCTTTTCTGCTTCTTATTACAAAACTCATATGGTAGGAAACACAACCTGATGTCTCTCAGGTGCTCAACACCTTCCCACTCCCATCCTGAGACGATCTTCACCACCCAATGGCCATCTCACATGTGACAGCTGCAATCCTTCCAAACTGCTCCAGCTGGGTTTCTCTAGGCCAGGAGACATTTTTTAATTTTTCTCTGTAACTCTCTTGTTAGTTCCCCAGGAGATAAACCCTGGTGGAACACGAATCTGAGGGGAGCCAGTGCTATAGTTCGCATAAAGCCAGAGCAGAATGATTTTCTGTAGGAAAAACATCTTTCATTTCAATTCACAAATCCTTTCAAAGTCAATTCTCAGAGGAGCAGCAGAGGCTGCTGCAGAGTGGATTGGATGCTCTTCTCCAGCTTTGAAGAGGCTAGAAGCTTGTCTTGCTGAGGCATCCAAGCTCATTAATGTCACTGTGAACACCCAAGTGCAAGGTCCTGTAACCTCAGTCACAGCAGATAAATCCTACATCTCAACTCTAGAGTCCGTAAAGACACTTGATTTTTGTAACTTTGACCTGGAGAATGAACAGAGGAGGAGCAAAGGACCAGAAAGTCCTTGTTCAGTCAGTCACAGCTGGGATGGGAGTTGTATCCTTCTTGCTGTATCCTATCCAGGACCCCCTGCATGCTCTGACCCCACTAGGCTCCGGAGAGGCCCCTGCTGTTGAACCTAGTGGCCATGGGTCACACAGGGATCCCAAGGGCCACTGGCTTGACCATCTTCCATGTCACGTCCCTCTGGGCAGTGACAAAGCATGGCCAAGAGCAGGACCCATCTCAGCAGTGCTTTGGGAGAACATACCAGAGATAGAACAACCTTATAAAGGGCAAACCTGTCTCCTGATGCTGTGTTTCTCACTTGGGAAGGCATAGACATGGAGCACAGTTATAGTGTTAGCCCATAGGATCACCATAAGCTGCTGTCACCCCATAGCCAAGAAAAAAACATTATCTTACTAATCCAGGGGTTATGAGAGAATAGCAGTTGCAGAATAACGGGGTTACACCATTAACCCCAGGGTGCAGGTTCAGCCAGCCCCAACAGTGAGGCCTGGAAGGCACCATGCCATAGGGATGCACCCAGAACCCAGCCAGCTCTTTGTAATAGATATTTGTGCAAAATAAGCCTCTAGAATCCATCTTGAAGGTGCTTGCTAAGGTGACACCTCTGATACCTCCAGAGAAGCATCCCTTCTTACTTCCTCCTCCCTACTGCTGAGCTCCTCACACTTCCTCTGTGGAGGATGGGAATGGTGGGGCTGGCATGCCTCAGGGACACACTACAAAACTGATCCTGAGTTAGCCTCTTCCTGTCCAGAAACTCATGCTGGTTCCAGCCACAGGGCAGTAGATAATCAATGTTCATGAAGAAACATTAAATACTCTGACAGAGCCAAGGTCACTATAATATGTGATTTTGCATTCACTTACAGCCACTTTTTCTCCCTTAGAGTGTGCAGGCTCCAAGCAGTACCAACCAGACCCTTGGTACAAGAGCCAAGGACACTGGTAAATGAGATAGTTTAGAGCCCTGAGCACTTGCATGGGTAAGTGGGTCATGGGAATCCATCTCATCTCAGATAGTGGGGCATGCAATGGTGTCCAGTAAGATCTTAAGATCTTAGAAAGATGTTAGATGGCTGCACTGTTGTTCAGCTTGAATGCTGAACTCAGGGGCTGCTGCAGAAGTGATCAGTTTGTATTGAAGTTTCCAGCCTGTCCAACCAAGGAGAGAAATGCTCCCATACCCTATGTGAGAAAGAAATGTGGCCAGGCAGGGCTGCGTCCCTCTTCAATGATGCTAGGCAACCAGTCTGCTTTTTGCCTCCATCCCAAGACTGCAGTGCCCTTTCACCCCATGGATATGTTTTGGAGCTACAAAGCCCTCAGACTCGGGTTCTACCGTCCCTCACACAACCAATATGGACTGTTCAGGCTATGTCTGGATATTTCACAGGCTGAAGTGACTGACTGCCTTCACTTGCACACACACAATTGTGCAAATGCTCTCACACACCCCTCTGCACCCCATGGGACACTACAACAATGCCATTAGACAACTTTGCATCATAAATCCATCAGGTCTCACTTGCTCACTGCTTCCCAGCCCCAAGGTCATGTCAAGGTCTTGCATCTGCACTGTTCCTAACTCAGGATCTTCTACTCCCTGCCCACTGCAGCAGCTCTTTAGCCAAGCATGGCACTTGGCACTTGGAATAACCCAAGCAGTGAAGCACACAGCCCCATGATAAGGCAGTTTGCATGGAACAGCGGCTGCTCAGCCCGCTGTGCTACAAAATGGGCAGCTGCAGCCAGTCTGCCTCCCCAGGCAAGATTCTGTGAGCAGCTGAGCAATCCAGCTTTCTTCCTGCTCCTCATTCCATGAGGTTTTGCCCATGCCTTGGTGCCCAACTGATAGCTGGTCTCAAGCAGGGTTCCTCAGGGAGGGTACTGGGGACACATGTCCCACCCTCATCAGAAGCCAGATGGGGTCTGACTTCAGTTCCACTTGCCTTGCAGGTGAGGCTGAACTAGGAGGAATGGGTGTGCAGCAAATGGCAGAGCCTCAGTCCAGGCGGACTCCAGGAACCTAAAAATTTGGGTCAACAGAAAGCTTATGGACATCAACAAGACAGGTCAGATAAACCTAAGTATCACCCGGGCTGGGGACTAAGGGGTTAAGCAGGGTCCCAGGACAAGGTACCAGGCAGGTTCCTGGATTAAAGGCAGAAATAATGGGGCCAGCAGCATCCTGGGTGAAATGAACAGGCTTGTGGCCAGCAGACTTGAGGGTAAGGTTTGTCCCCTCTGCAAAGCACCAGGGAACCACCAGCTAGCTCCTGTGCCCAAATTGCCCCCACCTCAGTTCAGGTAGAGGTGGAAATGGAGGGACCAGAAGATGGTGCTGGCAGGGCTGGAGTCTGGGGCTAAAAAAAGGGTGGGTTCGGATCTACCAGCATCATACAGCTACCCAGTGGGCAAAGGTGAAAGAGCCAATCAGGAGAGCATAAGATGTGACAGGACAAGAGACGTTAACTGCAGCTCCAGGTGGAATGGTGGGAATTACTACATTTTTTGCTGAAGATGTGGTACCGCTGTGGGATATGCCACTAGGGGAGTGGGGCAAGGCCATTCTGCAAGACACAGCAGGCTAAAGCCATGGGTGACCTGCTGGTGATGCTGCGTTTCCAAGCAGGGGGACAGGCTAAAGGCCTCCAAGGTTTTCTTCCTATCAGCATCTCCAGGATCTTGAAGAGCTCAGTGAGGAGCAACCTGAAGCCAGTGTGGGGCAACCTCCCAGCCTGCATATTCTTTCCATTCCTCATTCCAAGACCCCACCCCAGAGACTGAGAACACTCTAACAGCCAGGGTTCTGAGTGGCGGACTATGGCCCCCTTCTTAGGCACACCAAGACCCACACTAACCTGCATCCCTCCAATGATGAAGCCTATTGCTTCCACCCCACTACTGGGAGGCCTGGCTGCCGCTTTCAGCAAGAGATCAGCTGATCCTGCCAACGAGCTGGTGCTGCAAAGTCAGGCACACAGATTGCCAGCGTGTCAGAGAGGGGAGACCAGGGACAGGGGGCTCGGGGAGCCAAAGGCAGCTCTGCTCTGAAATCGGAGCCACCTGCGTGCTGCTACCTGCTGAATAATACAGGAGCTGCCAGCCAGCCGGAGAGAAATGTGATCCTTGTTAGCCAGCCGGAGAAGACATCTGAGCCCCCAGCAGCTGCGATAGCAACTGCAGGGAAGGAGCCTTTCTCTTTGCTGCTCTGCATGACGCAGCGCAGCCAGGGTGGCTGGAGGTCTTTGCTCACCCTCGTGTGCCTCAGTGGCCAGTGCCTACTCAAGGGGCACGGGCTCGGGGCTTGGAAGATGATGTGAGCTGCAGCAGGCTCCCTGCGAGGCAGAGGCTCAAGGGCAGAGCCAGGTTTCCTAGGGAGGTGAGATAGGAGGAGCCTGCCTGCAGCCAGCATCCACACCCTGGGTCCAGCAACTCAGCCCCATGTCCAGAGGAGGGGAGATGGTTTATATCCCAGATGACTCTGACTTCAGCTCCTTTAGGGATCAGTGCGAGAGCCTGGAGGGCTGGCATTGTCGGTACAACAAGGCTGGTGTGACCGTGTGGAGTCAGGGCCAGGAAGAAAGCTGCACTGTGCAAAAAATCAAGGTAAGCAGATGCCCTTCCCTGCTCCAGCTGTGTTTCCAGCTGCTCCTGAGGGTCCCTGGGGTGCTGGGCCATTCTGGGGGTGCACAGGACCCTGGTCCCACCTGCCTGGGGATGTTTCTGTCCTGAATGCCAGGGCTAGTATCATAAGCTCCAGAGGCGTTTCCCCGACTGGCACACTGCTCTGCAGTTTCTCACTGCCTGCCCCATGGCTTTAGCCTCCCGACCTGCAATGTCCTGCCATGCATGTGGGCTCGCATTGCAGCTGCCCTGTAAAGGGGAAGGCCTTGGAATCAATTGTATTACAGAGACGGCCTTGCTGGGAGCCCCTAGGCATAAGACAGACTGGTGGGATGCCTCCCTGTCTCTCCTCTCACCACACCATCCTGGGGGACATCACCGAATATCCCAGAGAGTTTAGGAGCTCCCATATGGTGTCTCAGGAGGTTGCTTGCCAGGGTCCGGGTCTGGGATGCTGCAGAGGGGTTAGTGGAGTTCAACCATCCTTCAGATTGTTACACCTTGTTGCTCATCTACGTGGCACCAGTGACACTGCCAGGTGACCCTAAGTACATTAACAGTGGTGACAGGGTGCTGGGGCAAGGGGCATGGGAGCCCCATCATGGATTACATAGGGCATGGGAGCAACCTGTGGGCCAATACTTGGTTCCATGGATGATGTTACAGGTAGGACTTTGGCTTTTCTGGCCACCAAGGACCAGATCTGTCTAAGCATGTAGGGTTAGAGTGTCTTAACTACAGGACAGCCAACCTGATAAAGAGATCTTTTGACTAGAAGTGTCAGGGAAGAGTTACTATGACCTGAAGAGCAAGGAAAGCATAAGATGGTGAATCACAGAATTGTTTAGGTTGGAAAAGACCTTCAAGGTCATCAAGTCTGAAGGAGGATCTTGCACCACTCTCCTGATCACAGAGTAACCAGCAGCCTGTGTCTGGTGCCTGCACATCAGTGCATGCAGCTGGTAGGACAAATGATTGAGCTGGGCACATGGTGTTTGCACTGCTGCCATGGATGGAGGTCCTTCAGGGCTAGGGTGAGGAGGACAAGGAGCAGCAGCGCTTTCTTTAGAGGTGTAACTGCATCACCCCCCTCCTGCAGCCAGGAAAGATATCTATGCTAGGATCAGAGAGCACTTAATCTAGTTGGACATGCACACCAGGCAGGACACACGCAGGTGTGCTGAGGAGTCTGGCCAACATCTCTTTGAAAAATCCTGGTGACTGCAGGAGGTCACTGGTACATGGGAAGAGGCAAATATCACATTCTTCTACCAGAAGAGCAGGAAAGTTGCTTGAAGGCACTGTGGGCTGCTGTGTCACCTCCACCACTGGGAAGGTGACGGAGAACATTGTCCTGATGAACAAGGGCAGTGGTAACAGAAGCCTCAGTGAGGTACCAAGGGGAAATCATGTTTGACCAGCTTGATTGAGTTCCTTCTGTAATGAGAGGACTGCCTATGGCTGTATGGGAGAATGGTAAAAGCCCTGTACCATGACTTTAGTAAAGCCCTTGACAGTGTTTCCCATTGCCTCCCATAGCAGGCTTTTCTGTGCTCTGGAGAGGGCCTGGCATGGTACAAGTGCCCCTGCACTGCCCTGGGACCCTTCCCAAACTAGAGGATGGAAGATACCACCCAGTCTGTGTGGAAGATCTGAAGTGCACAGGTTGTGAGTTTGGGGGTCAGAAGAGCCCTGTTGTCACATTAACTCAGAGTCAGTCCCTGAGTAGTTGTAGCTCTGGACTTTTTTTCACCTGAATACAGTGTGGATGGTCTGGTTTAGTGCTCTGTGCTTTCCCTGTCCCATCTGACCACATGGTGTGGCTGTTGTACAGCATCTGTTTATCTGTGGCTGGAGAGAGAAGGTGATCAGGCTTTGGTGGGGGATTTTGGGGGAGCAAGGCTATGATGGTTCTGCTGTGATAACCACAGCTTCCAGGAGTTCAGGAAGACCATGAGCTTCAGCTCCAGGCATCCTTCACCCTGCAGCAGCAGCAGAAGGAGGGGGCTGGGTGCTTCCACACTCTCCTCTGTGCTGCCCCAAGGAGTGAAGCACATCTCCAAGCCTGGCCTGGGCGCAAGTCCAGCTTGCCGGGCAGAAACTATCGCTCAGGCCATCAGGGAAAGCTTGCCTGAGATTGATGGGACCTACTGTGTTCAGAGGCCATTCTCTGGTTACACTGTACTGCTGAACACGTCATCAAAGATGCAAGGCCTTTAAAGAGGAGCAGATGACATCCTCCTAGCATTGAAGAGGAACAGGGCAGTCAGGTTCATCAATAATACACTTGTCTACGCAGTTGGACAACTTCATAGCTCCAGTTACAGCTGAGGCCCTGCCAGTCTCCGTGGCTGGACCCCACACCCAAAAGCATCATGCCTGGGCAGGAACATCCCTTTGCTTGCCCTGCAGTAACATGGGGTGAGGAAACAGGACTGAGCTCAGGGTCAAGAGGATGGAGCCAGATTTTTCTTAGTGGTGCCCACTGATAGGACAAGGGGCAATGGGCACAAGCTGGAATATAGGAGATTCCTTCTGAAAATGAGGAAATCTTTACTTTGAGGGTCAAAAAGCCCTGGTACAGGCTGCCCCAAAAGACTGTGGAATCTCCTGCCCTGGAGACTTTTCAAAACTCACATGAACACCATCCTAGGCAACCTGCTCTAAATGAACCTGCTGTAGCGGGAGTTGAACTCGATGATCTCCAGAGGTCCTTTCCAGCTCCCACCATTACATGATTTTTTGATTCTTGTACCCAGGCACCAGAGTCTGGACCATGGGGCAGCTCCATACCAGTGTAGAGGATCCTTTTATCCCCACTGCCCTCTTGCCTTTGCATGTGCTGGCAGCAGGGCTGGTGGCTCTGCCAGGGTTGTCGTGCACACCATGTGTGCAGAGCATCCTCCATGGCACACATGCTTGTGACTTTAGAGCAGCGCAGCAGCATGCCACTGCACACAGAAACAGCTTAAAGTCTTTGAGCCCAGATGGACACTGCTCCATGCTCTGAGGGTGGGTGCTGCACCCCTGCCCAACTGCCCATCTCCCTGCAGACTCGCATCTCTTGCAAGGACGTCCCTGCTGAAACACTCTATGATGTGCTGCACGACACCCACTACCGCAAGAAATGGGACTCAAACATGATTGAGACCTACGACATTGGGCGCCTGACTGTTAATGCTGACGTGGGATACTACTCCTGTGAGCAGCCACTCAGACCCTGGGGACACCCAGGGCCTACAACCCTGACCCCCAAAACCCTATGGGTGGGGGGGGGAGTCAATGGTTTGTGGTGTAACAGGGTCTGTCCACAGGGAAATGCCCAAGTCCCCTGAAGAACCGGGATTTTGTCACCCTGCGCTCCTGGCTGCCCCTGGGCAATGACTACATGATCATCAACTACAGTGTCAAGCACCCGGTGAGCCCCTAGGACTGGGGGGATCTCAGCCCTAGCAAGGGTAGGTCTCTGAGGTACATGGCATCTTTCTGCAGAAATACCCACCTCGGAAGGATTTTGTGAGGGCCGTGTCCCTGCAGACTGGTTACCTGATCAAGGCAAATGGTACCAGTGCCTGTGTCCTGTATTATCTCACCCAGGTGGACCCTCGTGGTAAGTGCCAGCAGGAGGGGAGGGGGCCCTATTGTGCCCTCAGAGCTCACTCATGCTGGCCCTCCATCACTTGAAGGGCCAAATGGCACTGGGAAGTGGGGACAATCCAGAGAATAAAGGGGTTCCCTCCTAGGGCTCAGCATGGGACAGGTGCCATCAGCCCTGGGTCTTTGACTGGCACAGGGCACTGCAGGCTCCCTGTGTATCCATGACTGCCTGAATAATGGGGTTCTGGGCTCTTGCAGGGTCGCTGCCAAAGTGGGTGGTGAACCGTGTCTCTCAGTTTGTGGCACCAAAGGTAAGCAGGGCGCATGGTCAGAGGTGGGATGCAAAGGCACCAGGGATGAGCTGTCCCCAAGTAGACACCTAAGTAGGGGCAGAATGGGTGCTGGGTGACCCAGGGGTTTCAGGGCATGCAGGGGAAATGCAGCTGGGGTTATGTGGCCCAAACCAGGTCCCTATCCCCTCCCAGCACCCCCCAAAAGCAAGCACTGGGGGAGCTGGGAGCTTTGCCCACAGAATGGGGGGTCTCCATCCTCCACGGGGGACTTGGGACACTGTGATGGGCTATAACGACTCTACCTACAGGCAATGAAGAAGATCTACAAGGCTGGACTGAAGTATCCAGAGTGGAAGCGCAAGCATGATCCCGGATACAAGCCCTGGGTGTACCCAGAGCAGAACACACTGCCTAGTGTCAGCCTGGATGAGCTCTCGGTGCAGCATGCTGACTCACTGGAGAACATCGATGAGACAGGGCTGTCTGAAGACCACCTGAGCACCAGTGACCATGAGGCCTGAATCCTCACCTCTGCCCTCTCATGGGGGAGCTCTTTGTGACCAGGGCTTAGAAGCCAGGGAGCTTAGATGGGAATTTAGCCCCCTGCACCCCAAAAGTCACATCTGCTCTCCAATACCTTCATCATAGATCCCCCCCCAAATGGGTAGCATGGTGTTGTCCCATGGGGACCCACAGCATGGGTGCTAGAATGAGGGACAGGCACCATGGTTCCCCCTGCACCCGTGGTGGCCCATTGAGATGTCCCCACACAGGAAGTAGATGTGGCAGTGGGAGTGGGTGCCCCAAGGAGAAGCTGGGCAGGGCAAGACAGGGAGAATCCTTCATAGGGTGGGTAGGAGCTATCTAAAGAGGTTGGTGTGTGTCGGATGGATGTGTACCTCAAAAGTCCAGAAGTAGGGGGCTTATGGGGGTCCTGCTCAGGCTTTGCAACAGCTTGGAGTGACCTTCTCTGGATTGAGGTCCAGCACCAGGCAGGACCCAGGGTAGCCCACCAAGCCCCACTAGGTTTTCCATGGCCCCCCATTTCAGGGAGCCCTTCAAGGTCCTTTCCTGGGCACCAGCTCACATCAGCTCTTGGGACCCTTGCCACAGAGGTGTATGGTGGGACTTGCCCTGGCAGTGGAGTTTTAGGCTGCATCTGTCCCGACTCTCTTGGTGTTTGCTGCTGCTGTGGTTTCTGGCACAATAAAGAGGTTGGTGTGTGTTCGAGATGGTGAGGAAGCTGGCACTGAGCCCACACTGAGGGTGTGCAGACCTGCGTCAGACAGATGGGCTAGTCCAGACATGGAGTTCCAGCACTCAGGGGTGACCCTCAGCAGGGAGCCAGTGGCCAGCAGTGGGGCAGGAGAGGGGAGTACTGGGTTCCACAAACCCACACGCCTGCGTGTGAGCATGCGTGGACACAGATCAGCTTCCCCCAGACAACGGGAAGTTAGTCTAGACAGACACTGCTGGGAGAACGCACAGAGAAATGCTGGATTTTCCATCCACCCACTCAACCCCACACTCCCTCGTGGCTCCTTCCCTAGATGGGTTGATCTGCACAAGGCTGAGCAAATGGACTGTCACTGCTGATGGAGCTGGACCAGACCGTGTCCAGACCTGTCCCAGCAAGGTAAAGACTAGAAAACATGACCAGGACATGGCAGCAGCTCTCACAGATGGAACTTACACCACAGCCACCTGCCACTCTGACTCAAAAGCTGTATGGGCCCTTCTGACCCACACAGCCCTGTACTTCCTGGTTACCCTGACCCGTACTCCCACCTCCGGCTGCTGCTCTGTGCTGGCTTCTTCCACACCTTATGCTTTTCCTTCTCTGTTCATCCAGATGCCCACCACACCATCCCAGGCAGATACTCACTGTTCCCCTACAGCCACTGCAGCAGGTCACATATGTCTCCTGCACTGCTCCTGGGGAATGTCACACATGTGTCCAAGTGCTGAGGAGAGGAGGTCCTGGCCGTTAGGTTAGCCAGGCTCCCACGGTTTGCAGCTGTGCTGGATACACAACTAGAATTCTGCAGGGGAAGATGTTCCTTCTGTAGGGAAAACCCAGAAAGCCCAAGGCCAGGATCTGTGCAGCCTCCCTGCTCACAACATGTGGCTCACGGCAAAGGAAGCAGTCCCTGCCTACTCTGTGCTGCTTACACCACATCAGCAGGTAGAGGAGGATTTTACCTACAAAAAGTCACGTGCCAGCCCCAAACTACCCCAATAACACCTTAAAACCATCAGGCAAGGAAGCATAGGAGATAAACATATCTGGGTGCTTTCCTGGTAAGACAAAGCCCACTGGCACCCTGAGCCTGCAGGGTGCTGGGGTGAAGAGCACCCCACATGGCCTCAGAGCTGCAGGATTTGTCTCTTCTTGTTCCCTGGATGTTTCTCAGAAGAAGCTGTACTGCAGATCTGCAGTGGCGCTATTTTTATCCAGCCTTAAGTAGGTACGAGGAACTGCTGCCTCAGCACAGAGAGGCTAGTGAGGACTCTCTACTCCCCAGTCAGCCCTAGAAAAGGCTGTGCTGTGGTGGGTGACATCTCAGCCCAGAACGGCCAGGACGGTGATGGTAGCAACTGCATTGAGAGGACAATGGCCACTGGGGTGACAGGGATACTGGTCCACGTCCTACACTGGACTGGATCTCAGCATCACCTTGATCAGGTAGCATGGTGAAACCTGTAGGGTTGGAGTGGGGATGCCAGGAGCCCCAGCACAATGATTTCTTACTGAATTATGTGCCACTGCTGAGTTTTCTGTGGCACAGATAGCAAGGGGATCTGGCACCAGCACCTCCAGCATCCCCAAGCACTTCAGGGAGAGGGCAGGCAGGCAGGGAGATGACTGGAGCCCACTGGGTGTCCTTATCAGGATGCTAGAGGAGCTGGTGACCCACGGCCCGGTGGTGCAAGGGCCAGACACACAGAAGCTGCAGACCCACATGACAGCCCAACTGGACAGATTTTCCTGTATGGCCCCAAGTGGAGAGGAGCCGCCCCACGACGCAGAGATTGGAAAGGAAACGGGAAGCTGCTGCTGGATGAGAGATTAGTCCAGAGGCAGTGACGACAGTGCCAGTGCTCCTCATCCTGCTCACACACAGCTCCAGTGCCGTGGTATCAAATGTGTGCTAGCAGGGCAAAAATGTGAGTCCATCCTCAGGTTCTCATGCTTTGTGTTTCCTGAGCCCACAGATAGATCTTGGCCAGCTCTTACCTCAAACATCCATACCAGAATCTTGAGCCCACAAGGTAGCCCCTTAGCAGCCAGTCTTAACTTACAGACTGACCTTTAGCAGGATTCTGGAGAAGTCTAGCAGGTTTCCAACCCCAACAGCCTCCAGCTCCTCACACCTTCACCAAGCCCTTTCAGGGTGTCAGCTCTCTGCAATAGCAACCTTGTCAAACTCTCTGAGCTCAGTCCCAACCCCACATTCCCATCTGTCCCACATGGCATTTGCATTCTAGGTATGAGTCCTGAGCGTCCCTCTCCCTGTCTTACTTCCAAGAGATGCTCCCACCCTCACTGCCTACGTTCCCCAAAATGATAAAATATGAGTGAGGCTCTGTGAAGACACAAGGATGCAGCAAAGACTGATGGCTAGGGAGGGAGATGAAAATGGAGGGGAAATGGAAAGAATGGATGGATGGATGGATGGATGGATGGATGGTTGGGCTGCTGGCCATGTGGATCTTGAGGAACAGTGTCATCATGGATGGTTCCATAAAGGCAAAGGACCACACAAACCACACACAGGTGGAAAGATCCAGCATTCACTTTGATCTCTGCTTCCTTCAGCCCTCACTAGCCTCTTCATAAAGTTCAGTCCTACAGTCCAAGAGGTGATTTCCAATTCCACCTGTCTCCTCCAGGGAGCAGGCAAGACCCTCCTGCTGTGTGAACCCATAGATATGACAGGGCTCTCTGCCTCAGCCCAAGGAACCAAGTGTCTACATACAGATTGCAACAGCAGGTCAGCAGGCACCAAAGAGATCAAGCAGAGGCTCTGAAACCTGTGTGACAGAAAGTGGGACAACAGGAAGCTCTCAGGAAACAACCCCGGTGCAGCACACATGTCATAGGTGCCAGTGCCCTACTAGTGCCCCAGTGCTCTGTTGTGCCCTGCTCCTCTCTGACATAGCCCCACATCAGCTGTCTAGCTCCAGGATGGTCCTTTGTCTGGGAGATGTCCTGGCTTGGGCTGTTTTCCCAGCTGAGCTCTGGGACGGAGCAATCCCATTGGGTTCTGGGGCTCAGCAGAAGTGCTTGATGGTTATATAGAGATGTTGCAGGGTGCCAAACAGTGGTGAGTCAGGGTCTGGCCCCATGCAACAGTGTGCTTCACTGGTGTTAATACCTCCAACATGGCAGGATTAAAACAATTTCAGGACAACTGGCCACCAGTGCTACTAACACACTTTATCTGCCTCTCCAGTCACTCAAGTGCAGACCTCAGCAACCTTCCAGTGACCAGTGGGGCCTATGTGTAGCCAAACAGCTCCTTTTAACAGGCAAAGGTGGGAGCCCAGCGGGATGATACAGTCTGCAGTACAGAGCCAGAGGGTGGTAGAATCATAGAATCATAGAATCAGGGTGGTTGAAAGAGACCTATAAGCTCATTAAGTTCAACCATTTCACCAGCTTTGGCAGGTCATCACTAAACCATATCTCTCAGCACCACTTCTTCATGGCTTTTCAATCACTCCAGGGATGGGGACTCCACCACTACCCTGGGCAGCCTGCACCAGGCTTTGACAGCCCTTTCAGGGAATAAATTGTTACTCATGGCCAATGTAAACCAATCCTGGCACAACGTGAGGCTGTTTCCTCTTGTTCTGTCACTTACTCTTTGGAAGAACAAACTGACACCAAACCAGTCAGGAAATTGTAGTGAGAGCTGAGATCTTCCCTGAGCCTCTTTTTCTGCAGGCTCAGCCCCAGAAAGTGTCCATGCCCCCTGTCTCCACACTCCACCCACAGGGTGGTCCATTGGGTGAACCACAGCATCACCAGCAGCTTCACACCCCCACCGGAGTAGTTAGTGGAAAAGGGCGAGGAAGATAAAAACCATGCTGAGCTCATGCTGAGCTCTACTTCTTCTTCACAGGAGCACTCACAGAGAGTTTTATGGGGTGGTACCCCCCCACACACTGCTGTTTCCAACCCTCTACCATGTCATTTGGGTGTATCTTGGGGCAGGGAAGGACCAGCCTGAGTTGGAGCAAAGGGTTCCTCAGGAGCTGGACATTCACAAAGCAGAGTGGTTATCAGCCTTTTTATCAGCAGTGGAGGAAGGCTGAAGGGTGATGTGAGATATCAGCCCCAAACACCCTTCATGCATAAGGTTGAGTAACAGTGGAGACAGACTGTCAGCCCCACCAGAGTTCTTGCAAAAAGCCTTGTGTTAAAGGCATCCACTTTGGATGGTGGTGGAGGGATGGAGAGCTTGCAGGACATAAATCCTCACCATGTTTCCTGTGATCCCAGACCCTACTGTCATCCCTCCTCTTGTCTCACTCAACAACCCCCTTATCATGGGGCACCAGCAGTGGGATGAGGTGCTCCATCCCCAGTATCCCTGCAGCAAAGGGGATGTTTTGTGTTCCAAAAAATTCACTCAGTCAGCCACAGTGTCAGTGCTCCCAAGTACCCACATCAGCATGAACATTTTCAGTCTGCTTTCTCCAGTTTCTCAGAACTGCATCTTGCCAGTCCCAGGTCATGGGACAATCTCAGGCCATGCACCCAGAGGCTGAAGCAGCTGATGGAGCCAAATGCACTGAAGAAGTTCAGGGATCTCCCTCAGCAGCACAGCCTCAGGGTTCAGGAGTTGGGGAGGACTGGTTCCCCCGTGGCAATGTGGGGAACAGGACACTTGCTGAGAAGGTGAGAGAAGCAGGATGAGGGGGTGAGCAAGGAGAATGGAGGCCAGCCCCTCAAGGAGAGCAGGGTCTGGTCAAGAGGCAGGGCACAGGGCAAATAGACCAGGGGCCAAGCATGGGGCAGGATCACGCCTGGGACAGGGCAGGACAGGAGATCAGGACAGGGGTGGGGACCAGAGGGTTAGCCTGGAGGAGGCACCGGCAGTGGGAGGTGCGGTTTGGGTGCTTCAGCGCCTGCCTGCGGCAGCTGCAGTTCCTGCCGCGCTGCCTGCCTTGATCCCTGAGCCCAGCAGAGACACCTTGGCATTACCCTGGAGCCCTGGGCAGGGCTGCCACAGAGCCCGCAGCAGCACTGCCACCATGCTGCTTCACCAGAGCCAGCCTCGGGGGGCTGTGGACCACGCAGTGGGGCAAGAGGTGAGGGAGAACTCTGGGGGTGGTAGGGGATGGATGGGACAGATCTAGGAATAGATTGAAGGGGGGGCGGGGGGAAGAGAAGGACTATGACAATGCATGCCCACTTCCAACCCCCTACACCAGCTGGTATGCATGGGTTTGCAGGGACAGGCTTGATGCTCTTCATCATGTGAAGTGCCACTGCGGCCTAAAATTGCCAGATTGCCCCGAAGTCCCACCCAACAGCCCAGTGCCTGGTACGACGCCCATGCCCACTGCCCAGGAATCAGGAGGTCTCAGGAGCCAGCTCCTTGCAGAAGAGACAGCAGGCAAATGTTAGCAGATGCCTCAGGGTGATACAGGCACAAGAATGGGGGAAATTTCCCCATTTCAGCACTAGAAATGGGTACCAGCCTGTAACTCCATGATAGATACCCAACTGACACCAGTACAGGACACCACCCTCCATAAGCCCCCTGCCTGCCCTTTGTGCAGGTCCTATACGAACAGGCAATGTTTCAGCTGTAACATCCCCATGCTTTTCTGCCCACATCCTGCTCACCAGCTTCTCAGCCATCTCCTGCCCAGACCATCCCTTTTCATCGCATGACAACTCACAGCCGCTCGCCCCATGGGGAACCCTGTGGGCACACTGTGCATAGTTGTGTTTGCATGTGTCAGCTAGCAGCAGCTCCCAAGGACACCACCACCTCTGCCAGAATGCCTGCCCATCGTCACATCCCTGGGGCACTCAGGCAACACTGTCCAGGCAAGCAGCAATCCACAGAGGCACTGGGACTCTTGCAGGAAGGACCCAGGCCTGGCTGTCCCTCAGCAATCCAGGACACAGCTCCTGCGGGAGGGGGCAGGGGATGCGTGGGAGCGTGCAAGCAGCAGGAAGGAAGCCTGCAGCAAACAATAGAGGGAAA
The DNA here is from genome assembly GCA_013397515.1 of Upupa epops. Lineage (NCBI taxonomy): Eukaryota > Metazoa > Chordata > Aves > Bucerotiformes > Upupidae > Upupa > Upupa epops. The sequence goes on from VZRI01012387.1 coordinate 80,034, forward strand.
TGGAGGAACTGGAAAAAGACCCAGTGGCAGCACAGTCAGCACAGATGGTTCAATGTGGAGCAGGGTGATTCATGGGGAAAAAGACCTCAGCACTTCTCAAACAGCCCATAGCTCGGAAGTGACAGCAAATAATTTGGGGATGGGGGTTCCCAGCAGGGCAGGATCTCATACTCCAAGGGGGTTTACCCCTCTGCCTCAAGCTGTGGATGATGGCAGCGGGACACAGGGACCCATCCAGCCTGAGGGTAAGTGGGAGGCTATTCCCCCTCTGCCTGCTCGTGAGTCATGCTGACCTCTCCCATGCCCTCGCCAGCAGTAAGAGAGAGAGATTATGGTGTGGCTCTTCCGGCCACAGAGCCCTCCTCGAGCTCGCCAGCACAGGAGATCATCCCCTGGGAGGCCCCGCTATCTGCTCCAGGCAGCCCCCTCTGCCTGGACAGCCCCGCGGCTGCTCCAGCTCTCATCCTCCTGCTGTGTGTGGCAGAGCCCAGGATGCCCCAGCATGCAGCATCTGCTCAATCACCCACTCCTCGGTGAGCACCCCACTGCTCGGTTCCTGTCTGGGCTTGGGTCACTGCCTCACCGACAAAGCGGGGCCAGAATCCGGCAGCTCAGGGGAGGGGCATAGAGGCTTGGAGCTGAGGAACAACAGGATGCTGGCTTGTCGAGCTGGGAGGTGAGCAACTCTGTGGAGCGGTTCAAGGCAGGGGGACAATCAGGAATATACCAAGCTCAAACCCAAGGGGTCTGAGCCCTCCACAATATATAAACCACCCTCTCCCTCCTGCTCCTCACACTCTTCTCTCTCCACAGATGATGGGCTGAACGATTGTTGCAGTGGCACCCCAGGGCCATGAGCTCCTTGTGCACTCCTGACGTGGATATCGCAGACTGGCTGGCCATCATCCATTTGGAGAGGTACCAGGATGTCTTCAAGCAGCATGGCTACCGTGTGGCCAGAGACACCATCTCTCTGGACAGCAACCACCTGCAACAGATCGGCATCACTGCCACTGGGCACCGCAAAAGGATCCTGAACTTGGCACAGCAAACTCGGATGCTTAGTCAATCCCAGGAGACACCTGCAGCAGGAGACACACATCTACAAGTCCTGGATGTCCCCCAGGTGGGCAAGGATGCCATGAAAGCAGAGCCACGAGGGATTGCTGGCACCTTTAGGACGAAGCAGTGCATTGCTGTGCCCACCCAGGGATTGCCGCTAGAGAAGGACCCTGCTCATCCCCTTGCAAAGCCGGTTCCCAAGCCAAGGACAGTTTTCCCTCGCTCAAAGCCAGAACAGGGCACAGTGCCCATGCCACTGGCACATGCCATAGTGCCAGCCCACAGCCCAGGCAGCAACAAGGTGTCTGCAGCCTTTGTAGTACTGGAGGGGTTTGTGCCAGGAGAGAGCTCCACAGATTTGGAGAGCCCAGAGCCAAGGCCAGCACCACCAGCTGGCTCAGGGGTGACCGTGGCCATGGGCATGGGATTATCCCGGCTTCGAGCACGGGAGAGTACTCGGGAGAGGACACAGAACCCCCAGGCTCTGGATCATGGACAAACACTGGAGGAATCAGAAAAACCCCCACTCTCTGTTCCATCTGTCCCACCACGGCATAGCCACAGGGTCCTGGCAGCTGAGCCCAGCCCTGGGAGCATGTTGGAGGGTCACCCAGTATCCAAGCCTCCTGTGCCCACCGCAACCACCCCAGCCAGGGGAGATCCTTCACCGATGCCCAGGGCAGCCTCACAGCCAGGCTTAGGACTAGACAGGCTGAAAATGGTGTCCAACGTGATCTATGAAGGACTCAAGCCACCACCAGCACTCTCTGAGGACTTGGGAATGGAGGATGGTCTCCAGAGTCAGGGTCTTGTGCAGCCCCTGGCTCTGTCCCCAGAGGAACTGACCCAACCTAACAGCAAACCTGAGTAAGCAGATGCTTTCCTTTGCCCAAGGGAGCTGAGGGGGGTGTAGAATAGCCAGACATGAGGATCCAGAGAGACCCCCACAACTGGGACCCCCTTGCTAGCTGTCCCTGCCTGCCTCTGGGTGCCAGCAAAACCCCTTTCACTATCCTCTCTGTGCCTTCCCCAGGCTCTGCATGGAGGAGTCCCACAGGGCAGCTGGGATCCCTCTGAGCTGATAGCATGATTCTGGGCCCCTGAATGGCTCATTCTAGCTGTGAAGGAGAAGCTGCTGCCCCTCCACAACCCCCCAAGGACTGGGGCTCCCCAGCATGGTGAGGGGTTGGCTGAGAGAGTTGTGGGGCTGGCTCCTGCTGAGAGCGAGGTGGAAGATGCTAGAGGAGGATCTGGAATGGGAAATGTCTGTCAGCCCAGCAAATCCCAGGGTGGGGAGAGGAAGGGAGCAAGAAGGGTATTTGGAGCAGGGAGGTGATGTTGCACATGCCCAGAACAAAGCCAGGCTCAACCCCAGCCAGGCTCACCCTCCAGCCCATGTAAACTAGATGGGAAAACAGGATGGAAAATCCCCTCAGTCTTTCTCTCCATCCAGTAACTCCTTTCCTGTTTTCCAACAGCCCTGACTGGCCGGGGGAGAACCTGCCCCCCATCCCACAAAGACCCACTGGCAAAACAGGTGAGAGCTCCAGGGCACTGGTGAACAGTGGGGACCTCCTGGCAGCCCCAAGGAAGGGGATTATGTTGGAAACCCACATGCTCTGACTTTCCCTCTAGTCCTACCCCATGGTCCTGCCTCAGGGCTCTGTGTATACCTGGGCCAGGACAGGATCCAACCCCACACACTGGTGTCTGTTTTGTGCCAGATATTCTGGATGATAGGAAGTGCTGAGGTAGGCTCAGTGCAGGGGCTGGAGGTGGGTTCCTCTCCAGGGATGGCAGACCTTACTGGTCATTGACCCACTGACTGCCTTTCCCTTGCATGTCTGCCCACAGAGGTTGGCGACCATCCTGTCAGTCCCTACAGTGAGACCATCTTTGGGAACGTAGCCCCAAGCCGGGAGCAGAAGGTGAGAAGAGACTGTGGGTATGGTGGCCATCCTCTGCAGTCACTGAATCTCACTAGCTGCTGCAAGGTGGGGGAGCTGCAACTGGGAGCTCATGGTGCTTGGCAGTGCCTGACTGAGAATTGCTGCTGGGGTAGTAGGTCACAGACTGAGCCCCACTGCAGTGGGCCTGGCAGGTTGAGAAAGTCTGGGACAGGAGAGGACAAACGAGAGGGGAGATGTGATGTATCTCTTCTCCCAGGCTGTTGGCACCTACTTCAGTCAGAACTACGAGGCAGTGTTGGAGCTGGACCTAGAGCAAGAAACGTGCAGGTAAGCATCACCTGCTTTGAGCAGGGGCTGGGCTGTGCTTAGGGTCTCGGATTTGCATGCCAGGGGGAGTGGGGATGACCATGAGGAGAGCCTGAGAGGTGATGGCTTTTCCTCCACTGTAGCACCAATAGGAAATCTGGGGTGAAGCCAGCAGTCTCAAGCTGAGACAATGGGCTCAGAGATGAGGAGACATACCAGTGGGTGATCCTGGGGGAAACAGTGCTTGACAAAAGTTCTTTGGATGCACAGCTGGGGCAGTACCAATTGCACTAGGCATCTGAACACAGGACAGAGCTTGGATATTTCCTCTGGGAGCAGGGAAACACCACAGGGGACAGGGATTGCTCAGAAATGTGATGGCTCTGAACTCCAAATGAAGAAATGTGCAACTTGCAAATGCTCCAGCATAATGAGATCAGTATTTGCTGATCGGTCTCATTGTGAAGGGTAGCAAGATTGTGAAAGATGACTTTAAAATGCTTTTAAAATGTTCTTTCCATAACTCCTGATAGCATCTCAGAAAGAGGAAGGAAAGCTGCTCTTCCCATTTCGGATGGGGAGGGTTCCTTTTCCTGTGTTGCTTAGAGAGGAGGCAAGTTGCAGCTCTGCGTTCTTCAGCTCTAGCTGTGGCCTTGCTGGCCAGTGAGACCCCATGCCCCTGGCTCCAGTGTTGGTTTGTCCAGTCCATCTGATCTGGATGTGAGTCCTTGCAGTGTGTCCTGGTCCCAAGTCACCGTCAGCCAAATGCTGCAGCCAGCATGGACTGTAGGTGGGGAACTGCAAACACCTGGGAACAGGACCTGTGTAAACAGAAATACTGACATTTGCCATGGAGCTTCTGAACCAGCAGTTCAGAGTGGGGCTGGGTGCTGGTTATTTACTCTATCCAGCATCTTCCAGGGAGCTGGGATACAGAGCATTACAAGGGCATCAGTCAGCCCCTTGTAGCTGTGGATCTACCAAGGACTTTTCATCCTGGTCTTGCTGAGAAAAGACAAGATGCAACAGCCAGCAGTGACAGATGCAGAATTTCACATGTGTTTTCCAGCAGCCTGAGGACTAAGATTGTTTTGGTTGTTGAACAGAAGACAGAAAAGCCTTCAAAGACCTTTTGCGTTGTGCCCACAGACCCCATCAGACAGCTGCTCCAGAGCCAGCCAGCATGAGTTTATGAAAGGGAGACCTTGCTTAACCAATCTGATTTCTTTCTATGGCCAAGTAACTCACCTTTTGGATGGGGGGAAGGCTGTGGATGTTGTCTGCTTGGACTTTGGGAAGGCTTTTGACAGTCTCCAACTACATTCTTCTAGAGAAACTGGAGACTCATGGTATACATAAATATACCCTTCACTGGGTTTAAAACTGGCTGGTTGCCATTCCCAGAGAGTTGTAATTAATGGAATTAATTGGCAGTTGGTCACAAGTGGTGTCCCTCAGGGCTCAGTTTTGGGGCCAGTCTTGTTTGATATCTTTATTGATGATCTGGACGTGGGGATTGAGAGCACCCTCAGTCAGTCTGCAGATGACACCAAATTGTGTGGGAGTGTTGATCTGCTCAAGGGCAGGAAGGCTCTCCAGAGGGACTGGGACAGGTTGGACTGATGGGCTGAGGCCAATTGTATGAGGGACATTAAGGCCAATTGCTGGGTCCTGCATTTCAGTCACAACAGCCCCCCAGGTACCGTTACAGGCTGGTTGATGAGGGGCTCAAAAGTTGCCCAGCAGAAAAGGACCTGGGGTTGCTGTGAGATAGCCAGCTTCATATGAGCCAGCAGTGTGCCCAGGTGGCCAAGAAGGCCAAAAGGATCCTGGCCTGGATTGGGAATAGCATGGACAGCAGGAGAAGGGAAGTTATTGTGTCCTTGTACTTGGTCCTTGTGAGGCCTCATCTTGAGTCCTGTGTTCAATTCTGATTCACTCATTATAGGAAAGACATGGAGATGCTGGATGGGCCCAGAGAAGGGCTACCAACCTTGAGAGGGGTTTAGAGAACAAGTTGCATGAGGAGAGGCTGAGGGAGCTGGGCAGGTTTAGTTTGGAGGAGTCTGAGGGGGGACCTCATTGCCCTCTACAGCTACCTGAAGGGAGGTTGGCCTCTTCTCCTTGGTGACTAATGACAGAACCAGGGGCAATGATCTGAAGTTGAGACAGGGGAGGTTTAGATTAGATCTTAGGAAGAAATTCTTTACAGAAAAAGTGGCGAGGCACTAAAATGGCCTTCCCAGGGAGGTGGTTGAGTCTCCATCCCTGGAGGTATTTAAGTAGTGTGTAGACACAGTGCTTTGTGACAGGCTAGAGTGGCAGCATGGAGTGAATTAGTTTGTGTTTTCCCATCTATCAGGTATTTAGATTGTTTATTGGTGTGGGGATGGCTGGACTCAGTGATCTAGTAGGTTCTTTCCAACCATGATTATTCTGTGATTCTGTGCTTTCCTCCCTCTGCTCCTCCAGTGTTCATGGCACCAGGAAAGTCCTTGTCACAACACCCTCCTACCTGATCTTGCATCCAGCCAAAATGCTTTGCAATGGGATCAGGATGGACAAATGGGTTGTTGGAGCTTCTGCATCCATCTTCTTTTCTTGGAAAGCCATGCCAAACCTCCCAGCCTGGCTTGGTGAGACTATGCAGCCATAACAATAAAAGGAAATTATAAAAATAGACTGCTCAGCTTGCCCCTTCCTCTCAGGCCTCTCAGCCAGACATTTTTGTTTCCCTGAAGAAGAACTGTGCTGGAAAATGTCTGGTGGTCCCTGGAGCTCACAGGGTAGCTACCCAGGTACAGTGGTGATGGGCAGGAAAAGATTCATGGCATCCAGGACACCCCAGCATCATGAGGAGAGCACCTGTGCCATTGGAGCTGGTGGATATAGAGAAGAGATGTGAGACTGAGATGCTGTCTGGCTTCAGTGTGCCACCTGTTAAGAGGGGAAGGAGGTGATGCCAAGGTTTTGGAGATGTTTGGTGGCATGTGTAGTATTGCACAACATGGGGAAGCCCATTTTGCCAGCTACACCCAGTCTTATCATCACATAGAGCTGGCTGAGGCTTGAGATTCTGGTAGCCAAAAGCACTAAGCCATTGTTCCAGCCTGCTTACAGAGATGGAAACATCCTTGTCATTGACTGCCCTGAGTAGCTCAGGATGGGGCCAGGAGCAGTGCAAGACATCCCCAAAAGGGACTCTGTACAGTGAGCAGCTGTGCTGCTGCAGCCTGTCTCCTCATAACTCCATTTCTGACAGGACAAGCAGTGACTGCATCAGAGAGGGAAGGAGCCAGGACGAGGAGACCCGGTCCCAGCTCATTGACCGCATCGTCCAGAATGACACAGAAGGGTATTCCACCGTGGAGGCACCACTGGCTGAGGGCACCCAATTCAGCCTGCCAGCCCATGTCTACATAGATGAGGTCCTGGATGACCTGACCATCTCCCCTTATGCCAGTTTCACATCGTTCTCTGAGCCCCGACCCACCATGCTCAGCGGCTGGCTGGACAAGCTCTCTCCACAGGGGTATGTGCCTGCCTGTGGGAGAGTACCATAGGTAAAGCTCCCTTGGCCAAGACTGGTGAGGTGGACATGCTGGTCACCATGTTACTGGAGCAGGCAGAATGCTTGGGTGCCACAGCTGTGCTGCAAGGGTCTCTGTGCAGCTATTCTTGGGGGAAGAATGGGTCTGTGAGCAATGTGGAATCCTCAGGGGAATCATCCTCTTCCCAACAGCCTCGTTCTTCTGCCATCCCAACAGGAACTATGTATTCCAGAGACGCTATGTCCGTTTTGATGGGAAGAACCTGATGTACTTCAGCAGTGAGAAGGTACAAAGGGGCAGGATGAGAGTAGAGTGGGTGGGGAACTGCACCATGACGCTTAAGCAGGGTGCTATGACATGATGTCAGCTGCCACATCCACTTTGTACTTCTGTAAGGAGCAGCACTGCCTCAGTCCCGCAGCACAGCTGACCCCACATCAGTGGCACCCATGAAGAAATGGGCAGCCATTTGTAGCAGCCACTACTATAGGAGCTTATGGACATCCTTGCCACATCCCCTTGACCCCATAGTTATAATACCTCTGTGCCCAGCAAGGTGCTGAGGTGGGCAGGTTATGGAGGTGCATGACAGGAAGGGCAACAGGGGATAATCCTGCCTGGGGCTCATTTCAGGAGCCCTACTCCAAAGGGGTGATCCCACTGTCCGTGATTGAGATGGCTCGTTCCACCAAGGACAACAAGTTCCAGGTCTTCACCAGCCACCGGATCTTTGTCTTTCGCGCAGAGAATGAAGGTAAGTGAAGACCTGGACTAGGGCCAACCAGTCCTCGCCTCCCTTCTCCAGCCAGAGCATCCCAAAGGAAGGTCTCACTCCATCCCCAAAACACCCAAACACAATGAGTGAGGTGTCCTCTCCCATGCCACACCTTCTGGGTGCTCTGATCCATGTCAGGCCTACTGGGAAGGGGTCAAACTTGCTCCTTCATGCCTGCCCCCTAGCCCAGAGGAATGAGTGGTGTTCCACACTGCAGAAGAAGGTGATGGACCAGCGCCTAGTGGGGTCCCGGCCCCGGCCTTCTAACACTGCCCACTGCCAGAAGTCAGGAACCCTGGAGATGAAGGGTCAGAAGTCCAAGGTGTTTGCAGCCCTGAGCCTGCCCGAGATGTGGCTGTACAAGAGTGAGCAGGTTTGTAGCTGGACCAGACACCCTGTTGGCATAGCAATAGCTGGGTTTCAGGGGCTGTGGGCACAACTTGCCTTTCATTTTAAAGCATAATTAATGTATTTGCAAAATTCTTTATACCAGTCCACATGAGATGGCTGGAAGATATAGTGGGGCACTAGGTCTCGCCTGTCCAGGCAAAGCAGGGTTGGGATGCTGGGGGTTGCCAGATGCAGCTGCAGCTCCAGCCCTGGCATGGTTAGTAGTATGTCTGGGGTGGTATATTCATCACAGCTGTGGCTCTGCAGAACCAACACCAGTGTCACTCTGAATTGCAGTTCTTCAAAATGGGGATTGGAATCTGCTTCATCGAGATGCGTGGCTCCACCATCCGTGAGGCCAAGAACCGCAGCTTCGAGCTCATCACCCCTTCCAAAATATTCAGGTATGTCAGGAGTCGGAGTGGGATGAGATGTAGGCAGATGGGTGCTGGTTTCTACAGACCCCTGAGTTTTGGCTGTGCTGGTGCTTACAGCTTTGTGGCAGAATCAGAACGCGATAAGCGGGAGTGGATGGAGGCCCTACAGGAGGCCATAGCTGAGATGCTTTATGACTATGAGGTAGCAGAGAAGATCTGGTCCAACAAAGCTAACAAATACTGTGCGGACTGCTGCACTCAAAGTCCTGACTGGGCATCCATCAACTTATGTGTGGTCATCTGCAAGCAGTGTGCAGGTCAGTGCATATCCCTGAGTGTCTGTGTGAGTGTAGGTTGGGCCAGTCTGGACAGAAATGGTGCTGGCTAGGGAATGGGTGCAACTTCCACTGGCAGAGTCAAGGGTTGCTCACTCTACTTTCCCCACAGGGCAGCACCGCAGCTTGGGCTCCAACATTTCCAAGGTGCAAAGCCTGAAGCTTGATACCAGCGTGTGGTCCAATGAAATTGTACAGGTAGAGGAGCTCTGCACATGGGGCTGGGGCTGGGGCTCTCTGTGTTCTCAGAGGCCAGTCTGTTTCTTCAGGCAGGGCAGCAGCTCTAGTCTTTCAAGCTGCAGGGATGCCAGGCATCCTGCTCACTCTGTGAGTGCTCACTATGACCATGGGACAATCCTGCAGCTCTTCATCATGCTGGGAAATGACCGAGCCAATCGCTTTTGGGCTGCTCGCCTCCCCACTGCTGAGGCCCTCTACCCAGATGCCAGTGCTGAGCAGAGACGAGACTTCATCTACCGCAAGTACCGGGAGGGTCGGTACCGCCTGCCCCATCCCCACTATGCCACTCAGGAGGAATTGCTCCAGGTAGGGGCCGCCTTGGAACATGGGCAGGATGCTGGGAAACATTCTAAGGCTCTGGTTCTGTCTTGCTCATCTGTGTGAGCCCACAGCCTCAGGCTAGACAGCTCTGTGGATTCAGGTGGGAGATTGTACCCTGTTTTGCCTGCCTGTGAGTGACCCTGGCAGCAGGCCATGCATCTCGAAAAGCCAGAATGTGGTCCCTACATGTGCCTGTCTCCTCCCAGGCACTGTGCACTGCAGTGGCAGGACCAGCTCTGCTCAAAACCGTTCTGAAGTTCTTCTCATTCTCGGACTCTGACCCTGCTGCCTGTGAGGTGCCAGGGGCTGATGTTTGGTGGGCATCAGAGAGCAAAAGGCCCAGGAACCATTCAGGTAATGAGTCCCATCTGGCTTTTTGTCACTACTCCTGCCCCCAACCACACAACCCAAGGCTGTGGCTTCCTGGGGGACCCCATCCATCCTTCTTTTGTGATGGGATCCTGCAGAGCACCTTTTCAGGGAACTCTATGGCAAGCATATTCCCTCATCTACACATGTATGAGTGGTGTTACTTTGCTCTTCTGGTGCCTATGCTTTGGTAGATACCACCTACCCCACTCTCAGTGCTGTGCCCCACAGGGAGCCCCCATGCACAGGAATCAGGTCCAGAAGGTGTCTACAATGAGATTACCCAGCCAGTGAAGCACAGCGGGTACCTGTACAGAGCCACAGCACCCCCCAAGCTCCCAGGTACCAAGAAGAGCAAAGAAGGTGAGTGTGGGGAACACAAGGGGAGCAGACAGCAGGGTACCACCTCGGTGCCACTGACTCCCCCATCCCACAGATTTCCAGCGCACATGGTGCTCCCTGGAGCGAGCCCTGCTCTTCTTTGAGACTGAAAAATGCACAGAGCCTGTGGGCCACATCACGAGTGGGGACCTCATCTCCATGGGTGTGAGCAGAATGCAGGCACCCACCAGTCCTAACCCTACTGAAAGGTACCCCCAGCCGTGATCCCAATGCATGCCCAGAATGCCTGTGTACATACAGGGAGCAGACACAAGCACTGCTCCCTGCTTGGTGTTATGGTCTAGTTTTGCTCTGGGTACAGGTTCAGGGTAGGGGCTGCCTTGATAGGTTGGTCTATCCTCTTCAGATTTCGTTTCACTCTTGAGCTCTTCCTCACTGGGGAAAAAGTGCAGCAGCTTGGAACCGATGGGCCTGAGACACTACAAGCCTGGGCCAGTGCCATCGGCAAGGTGAGTCATTCCCATCCCTGGCACCTCATGTTGCTGTCAGGTCCCTGGTAAGCCCTGTCTTTATCTGTCTTGTCTTTTGCTCCATCCCATAGTGGTTCACACCAGTGAGCTGTCACTGCCTGCTGGGATATGAGTTCCAGCGTGTGGGCCAGCTGCGCTACAAGTGCATGCTCAACCCTGAGCAGTGGCAGCAGGCCTTCTTCATCCTGCAGAAAGCTCACCTCTTCATCTGCCCCACTGAGGATGATGGGGCTGAGGACAGCATCAACCTCCGGCGGCTGCAGGAGCTCAGTGAGTGCTGTGCTTCAGCCCAGGACAAGCACTGTGTGGTGGGTGACCATGCGTGGCTTTGACCTCTCTACTTCTCACCTCCATGCAGGTCTGTTTCACCCCACAGAGACTCCAGAGAAAAAGGAGCTGCTGGTCCTGGTGGAGATGGGGAGGTGAGTCCTGGCTTTGAGAACGAGCCAAACAACTACAGCAGGCTGCCTGAGGCAAAGAGGCTCATGCATGGGTCAAAGCTGATCTCAAACACATGGTGGGAATGCTGGTGGGACTACAGGGCTGTGACCAAGGGGCTTACAGAGGTCATCCCTACCCAGGTGATTGAGGACAGCTCACCCTACCTGTGCCTCACTTCTGATCCCAGAGCCAGGCTGTGTGCACAGGCAGGAGGAGATAACCTGCCCATGCAGAGACCTTCATTCTTTCTTTTCTGCTCTTTTTGTTCTCAGGACATTTTACCTTCAGGGCTTGTCACGTGCGGATTCAGCGGCATGGTACTCTGACATCCAGGCATCAGCAGGGGGCCGGGGTAATGCACTGAAGGACCAGCAGCTCAGCCGTGGGGACATCCCCATCATCGTGGACAGCTGCATTGCCTTCATCACACAGTATGGTGAGCCCAGGGGGGCGGTGGCATGGCCAGAGAGTCCTTACATACATGTGGGGTGGCAAATTGGTCCAGGCTGAAGCCTTGCTGGGGATTCTCTGGGCAGAATTGGGCCCTCCCCTTGACCCAATGTTCCTGCACCAGGGCTGCGTCATGAGGGGATTTACCGCAAAAACGGTGCCAAGTCCCGGATCAAGGTACTGATGGAGGAGTTTAGGCGGGATGCCCGCAACGTCAAGCTGCGCATCAGTGACAACTTTATTGAGGATGTCACAGACGTGCTAAAGAGGTTCTTTCGTGAGTTGGAAGACCCTGTCTTCACCCTGGAGCTGCACCCTCAGTGGAAGGAGGCTGCAGGTATATCCTTCACCTAACCCCTGCTCCCACGCTGGGCTGCTTGACAGGGTCTCCTTGGGCCAATGTCCCTCAGGTCAGGACCATGGTGCCAGTCAGAGTGCCATGTCAGCTCTGGATCTGCTGCGTTCAGCAACAGTTCATGGCTTGTTTACCTCCTTCCAGAAATTGCCTCAAAGCCCCAGCGCCTGGAGCGGTACAAGGAGCTCATTCATCGCCTGCCTCGCCTCAACTACAAGACCCTGGCTGCACTCATTGGACACCTCTACCGGTCAGTGGACCACCTCCCTGCACAGTCTCCTGATTCAGCCAGAAGTGTGAGGTCTCCCCCACTACCCAGGGAATGCTGGCTTCCATCCCTGTGAGCCAGAAAGAGCCCAATGCCCGTGCTCTGTCGCATCATCCCCCCAGCTGGTACTGGGGACACCTCAAATTCATCCCACAGCAAGATGGAATGACAGGAAGTTTGAGACTAGGGGACACATCCCTGTAGGACACAAATATCACCAAGTATTCAAAAAGAGGGGGAAAAATTTCCCATCCCTGCCTAAAATGCGAGGTAGGTTTTTTTGTCTAGTTTGATGGCAGCTGAAGTCCTCAAAACACAAACTGCCAGGTTTCAAGTTTCTGCTGCTGGGGAGCTGGGGGAAACCAGGCTGTTTTTCAGGAGAGTCTGTATGAGACAGAGGTTTATTGGTGCTGATAGACCCATAAAAAGTGAGATAAGCCCTCTATTCTCCTTGTACCAGGGTGCAGAAATGTGCAGACCTCAACCAGATGAGCACCAAGAACCTGTCACTGCTTTTTGCACCAAGCCTCTTCCAGACAGATGGCAAAGGGGAGCATGAGGTCAAGGTGATGGAAGACCTTATTGACAACTATGTCAATATCTTCAACGTAAGCAGCTAGAAGGGGCCTTGCCAGCTTTCTCCATGCTGGCTCTGTCATACCCAACACTGTCTTTCTCCTGCACAACCTCTATCCTGGACAAGTGTCTTCAAGCTGTATTCCACTTCACATTGCTCCTGTATGTCTCTCTCCTCTACCTGTGCACCCTTCCTCTGGCAGATTGATGAGGACCAGGTATCCCAGATGGATCTGGAGAACAGTCTGATCACCACCTGGAAAGACACTCAGGTACTAGGGATGTGTTTGCCAGCCCACATCAATTCAGGGTTCCCTGGGCTAGTGGGACTACCTGGAGGGTGGGACAACTCCCAGCTGCCCACCTTGGTTTCCTACTGTCCCACACCAGATATTTGGGAAAGGATCTTCCCCCACTCCTCTCCCCTTCACCGGTCAAGGCTGAGGCTCCTACCTAGCGGAGCTAGGGCTTGAGGCTCCCACCTAGTGGAGAAGCAGCCCCAGCTCCCTGGGATACCATCACCAACCTCCGGGGAGAGGGCATGTGCACAGCACCCATGCCAGCATGGCACCAATGGCACCCACTTTTCCCCCAGCTCTCACAGGCAGGGGACCTTATCATCGAAGTTTACCTGGAACAGAGGCTGCCTGACTGCTGTGTCACCCTGAAGGTGAGTCCCAAAGGAGGGCCATACTGGGGGAAGTGAGGAAGGACACAGGCTCCTGGCACAGCATGTCCCTGGGACCCAGATTGCCAGTACCTGCCACAGCTCCCTCTATATCTGGCTGTAGGTGTCCCCTACGATGACAGCAGAGGAGCTCACAAACCAGGTGCTGGAGATGCGCAGTGTGGCAGCCAGCCTGGATATCTGGCTGACCTTTGAGGCCCTGGAGAATGGGGAGCTGGGTGAGCATTGTGGTGATGGCAGGGCAGTTCTGGTGAGGAGGTGGTGTGAGGTACAGGGTGGGGCAGCTTGATGATAAGTGACAGAGGGACAGGGACTGGCACAGGGAAGGGCATACAGCCATGAGAGTGTCCCTGCTTCCCCAGAGCGGCCTCTGCACCCCAAGGAGAAAGTGTTGGAGCAAGCTTTGCAGTGGTGCAAACTCCCAGAGCCCAGTGCTGCATACCTGCTGGTAAGGAAGGTCCCCATCGGTGAGGGCAGCTGTCTCTTCACAGGTAAGGCAATCACAAAGGGTCCCAGTCCCTAAGGGTGTCCCCAGAGGGGATCAGTTCTGTCCAAGCTTCTCTTTGCCCTTGCCCTGCAGCTATCAGGGCCACACACCCACGACCCACAATGGGATTCCCCTGAAAAACCCCAACCACCCTGCCAATCCACCTTCCCCTCACTGGGCAGGTGTCAAGCGTGAAACCCCCAAATGTGGGCCGCTGAAATGCCGTGAGGAGCCTCCTAAGCTTCTGGGGAACAAGTTTCAGGAGCGCTACTTCGTCATCAAAGACCGGAAGCTGCTGCTGCTCAAGGAAAAGAGGGTACCCAGGGGATGCTGCAGGAATGGACATGCACCTGAGGGTGGGAGGAGAGATTGGAGGGGAAGCCTGGGGACAGTGGTGGCATGGTAGTGGCTGTGCTCCTCACAAAGAAGCTGGCTCCAAGCTACTCTGACCCAATGGGTCTTCTTCCCCAGAGTGCCAAGCCAGAGCGTGAGTGGCCCTTGGACACAGCCAAGATTTATATGGGCATTAGGAAGAAGCTGAAGCCACCAGCCCAGTAAGTGGGACCTTCCCTGGCCATGACCCTGGGCTTGTACCTCCCAGTCCCTACACCTGCTCACAAACCCAGCGGCTGGGAGCATGCTAACCCCACCAGGGCACAAAACTGCAACAAACATGAGCCCATGTGGAGAGCTGGTCCTCTCACTCCACTACCCATGAACCCCAGGCTGTATATGAGCTTGGTGATGCTGCCTCACAGCCTGTCTCTTCCTCTCCCCAGGTGGGGTTTCACACTGACTCTGGACAAGCAGCAGCTGTGAGTATTTGCCCTTGCTATCCTAGGGCTGAGGGACTGTTGAGATCTGTCCCCTGTCTGAATGTGAATGGGAGATGCAGGGCTCTGGGTCAAGGCAGAGCTGGTACCTAGCTGGAGCCCCTGTGGGACAGATTGGTAGGGCCACATGCTCCTTGGCACAAGGTGGGGATCAGGCTTCAGGAGCAGTCCATTTCCATAGCACACCAGCACCTAGCACTTCTGGGAGATGCATCTTCCAAGCAGCCAGCACTAGGCTGCCCAGGCATGTGTGGCTGCACAGCAGTGCTGCATGACACCCTGCACCCATGGGTGCCGAATGAGTGTCACCACCTTGCCCTGAATCAGTGATTTGGGCATGCAAAAGTTTGGGAGGTACAGTCCTCCTAGGTATAGTTGTGCCCAGCAGCCCCAGGCTCACAGGTTTGGTGACAAAGAGATGTAGACCCCACTGTCCCTCCTCCCTGGCAGCTTCTCAACTGACTCTTCTGCAGGTACCTAGTGTGCTCAGGGCTAGCTGAGCTGTGGGACTGGACCACCAGCATCCTCAAGGCTCAGGTAGGTGCAGGCTGTCCATGCCACTCAGCTGGGCTGGGCTGGGCTGGGAGGGGTTTTGAAGGGTAGCCTGCCATGCCCTCCCTCCCTACCCTGTCCTTGTGCACAGCACGATGACCTGCAACCCGTGATCATGCGCCGGCGCTCCTCCTCTGACCTTGCCAAGCAGAAATTTGGCACCATGCCACTAGTGCCCTTGCATGGGGACAGCACTGACGCCACTATGCTTTCTGCCAACCAGACTCTGGTAAATGTTCTCATTGCTATCCCTGCCCATGGGTGTTCCTATACCTACCCAGCTCTGTGCATCCATTCTGAGTCCACATGCCATCCCCAGGGCCCCAGAGGTGGGTGCAGGGCATGGGGCACCAGTGTTTGTTTGGACATGTCCCTCATGTGCTCATGTGTGCTGTGTTGGTGTCTGTGACAGCTCCCCATGCATCTGGGGCCCTGTGGAGGCACACGGGATGCTGCGTCCCACTGCCACTCCTCTGTCTACCAAGGCATGTGTGACTCTGCTCTTTGCTATCATGTGCTTACCTCTGCCCATTTCCTCTGTTTCTAGCGACGCCTGCACACACGGAGGACTTTGTCCATGTTCTTTGTAAGTACCTACACACATGGAGTGTGGCCACTGCTGGCTTTGCCCCCTGCCTCCTGGCTATGGCAGCAAGGGCTTGTCTTCATCCTCCCACCTGCCCTCAGAGATATGCCTGGGCCATGCTGCTCACAGAGTGACTGAGGAGGGTGTGTTCCATACCCAGGATGGGGGTCCCTGCATATTTCTGGGGTGTGTGCAAGCAAGACCACAACACTCCAGACCAGTTCCCAGAGATTCTTCTGTTGGGTGTGCATTGCACAGAAGGGATCAACATAAGAAATCCAAGGAAATAGGTTTGCATCCTCCTCACCATCAGGTTATTTCCATGGGGGCCACCTGGTTGGACCTCACATTGCATGGTTTTGTACCCAGTATGGGCATCTGCCCTCCTCACCCCAGAACATTTCTGCTGGAACATGATTCGACAGGGACCAAAATACATACCCTCCATCAGTGATGGAGATAGAGCAACAGTGTCTGGGCCAAGACACCTAATGGAGGATGGGTCCCCTGCAGGCCTCAGATCCATGGTGTGAAGGCATTGCCCAAGTGCAGGGAGGGCATGATGAGGGGAAATGGAGCATGGGAGTTGGCATGAACTGTGTCACATAATTCCTCTGCCCTCCCACAGCCCATGA
This sequence comes from Upupa epops, assembly GCA_013397515.1. Classification (NCBI taxonomy): domain Eukaryota; kingdom Metazoa; phylum Chordata; class Aves; order Bucerotiformes; family Upupidae; genus Upupa; species Upupa epops. Next base: position 96,413 of record VZRI01012387.1, read on the forward strand.
AGATGCACCAGGACTCCCTGGAGGAGCAGCTGGAGAAGGAAGTGGATACTGATCCTGTTTATGAGGAGGTGGGCAACTTCCCTGAGCTGGCTTCACTGGATCTGGGGCGGGGGCTGCTGGAAGACCTGTCAGACATGACCACCATGACCATAGACATATCCAAGAAGCCTGCTCCATGCCCAGAGAAACCCCCAGCCACAGCACTGCGCTCCTCACTACCTGCTAGTCCAGCCCAGAAGGTCGCAGATCCCTCTGTCACCAAAGCCCTGTCCCTTGAAAGGGGCTTGAACCTGGAGAGCAACAAAGTTCCAGCCCAGGGGCTGAGATCCGCCAAAACAGCCTCTCTGGAGAGGAAAATGGAGCCTTCCCTGGCACTGGACTGGGAGCAGACAGCCACACCAGGAAGCGGTTCCAGCACAGAGACCTCCCTGGAGAACTCCAGGAAGAGGAGTGTGCAGCCTCCCTCACCCATCAATGACAAACTCATCCAGGAGCTCAGCAGTGTCATCCTCAGGAAGACTGAGGGCCACCAGCCACCAGGGCCAGGCCAGCCAGTGACATGATCCATGATGCCAAAGGGACAGCCACTGACCTGGGGGTCAAGTCATGCCCGGCAACAATGGGCACCCCATGCTCCTGTATTAGGAAGCCCACACTCTGCCCCTCTTCCTGGCCTGTGGGAGTGGGGTCCAGTGGGGGCTAGTGGGGACCAGGATGCTGAGCTGAGGTACCCCCTCCTGAAGGCTGGCGATACTACCATGTGTGCTCTTGGTCATGGATGGCACATCTATCATTGTGCCCAGCACCAAAGGAAGAAGTTAAAGGGAAAATTAAAGCAGAAATATTGTGCCTACATGTTTCAGCAGCATGGCACAGTGTGAGGCAGAGGGATGGGCAGTGCCCACTGGCATGGGGAAGCACAGCAGAATGTCCCCTCTCCAGCACTGGGCCAATAGGCCAGGGTCAGGACACCCAAGAAATTACCCACTTCTTTTATCAACCATGTAATACTTGAGGGAGTGGGGAGATGTCAACAAGAGCAAGGATGGCTCTGCGTGCCCTATGTGTAGTCCTAGAGATAAAGATGGGGTTTTATATCTGTTCATTCCACCAGCAGGAAAAAATAAAATTTATTTCTACTTTGGATCATTTGGTCACTGTGAGAGGAGCAGGGAGGGATGCTTGGGTCTGGCAAGAGGGGAGACAGGGGCACCAGGACCAGGGCCCAGCTGGGGGACCGTCAGGATGGAGTAATTGCAAACCTGAAGCAAAGTTCTAGTGAACCTCAGATACAGAGCAGAATTTTCTGTCTAAATTTGCTGCCAGCCTGGGATGGCACAACCCTTCATTCTCGGCAACTAGATGCAGCATTTCCTCTCATCCCTGGTGCAGGGGCACACTGTCCTGCGCCTTCTAGTCCTGGCTCTGCTCACTGGACCTCAGGGGTAAGGCAATCTTCTCCGTTGCCCTCCCCGATGAGGTCTTGAGCTTCCCTGAGCAGCAGCTGCCAGCATTCTGGATCCAGTCCCGAAAATCCTGAGAGATGTAGAAGTAGAAAAAGGGATCAAAGCAGTTATTGGAAGCACTAAGCACCAGGGCCACCGTGTACAAGATGTAGGTCAAGTTAGTCTTGCAGCTCTCATCCTTTGTCATGTAGTGGATGAAAAGCAGCACATTGCTGGGGGTGAAGCAGAAGATGAAGACCAGGAAGACCAGGGCCAGAACACGCACCACCTGCCTATAGCGTCTGCCTTGGGCCAGCAGCTGGACCAGAATGCAGCTGTAGGAGATGGTCATGAGCATGAAGGGCAAGCCAAAGCCCAGCCCCACCAGGAAGAGGAAATAGTTGGCAAGGGTCTTGTGCTCATTCTCCTCTAGGAAATCATGACACACTGTGATATTTGGGCTCAAAATCTGCTTGGTCTGACTATGCAAAAACAGAGGCCACATGCCCAGCCCTACCACCAGCCAGATGACCACACAGACACCTGCCTTGCCCCACAGCCAACTGGAGCCCTTCCACAGGAAAGGGTGCACAATAGAGATGTAGCGCTCCAGGCCAATGCAGGTGAGGAAGAAGATAGAGCTGTACATGTTCCCATAGAATAAGGCGACCATGGTGCGGCACAGGTACTCTCCAAAAATCCAGTGGTTGCCCAAGAGGTGATAGGTGATCCTGAAGGGCAGCAGTAGGATGAAGAACAGGTCTGCACATGCCAGGTTGAGCAGAAATAGGTTGCTGGAACATCTCCTGAGGTTGGTCGCCAAGACCCAGCAGGCCAGAGCATTGGCTGGCAGCCCCACAAGCAGGATCACAGAGTAGAGCGCAGGGAAGAGACGGGTGGTGAGGGTGCTGTTGAGAAAAGTTGCTGCAGAGAAGGTGGGACAACTGACTTCTTCTTGAGGAGTGAAGGGGATCAAGGCTCGCCCTTTGCCACGCACTGTGGAGGACACAAGGTATCAGGCTTGGCCAGAAGCCATCTCCCATTCATGACCACACCAGGAGCTGTCACCCATTCTGCAGAACCACCAACAAATGCAATATCTGGGATCTACCTGGCCCATGCAACACTGTGCAGGAAAGCTCTCAACACACAAACACACTGCTGTCCTTGCCATGCCACATCCTGTGCCATTCACACCTCTTGCCTGGCAATGCCACAGACTCCATGTCCCTTTTACCACTGAGCCCAGCACATCTGTCCATTGAGTTGTGGGAAACCTATTCCAGGACAGGGTCAGAATATGGCTACCCATGCCAGGCTGGGAGATGTTCTACTTCCTCCTCCTCCCAGCCAGCCCCTCCAACTCAGCCCCTGACACTTTCCACTGCACACTCAGAACATAACTGAAAGTAAGGTCTATGACGCTAGGCAAACAACTTCCAATCAAATCCTTTTTTGTGGCTTGCTTAAAACAACCAGATGGATTTTGCTGTCCTGGCTGCATTCAGATGGTTTCCAGAACACTCACTTCAAGGGGCTCCCTGGTGACATCCAACAGCTTTTCTACAACCCCTACCATCTCTTTGCCACCTGGAGATGGAATCACAGGAGCAGTAAATTAATTTTTGCTGCCAAAAGGAGAAAGGGTGGCAATGTTTCAGGTCCTCATTTGGGTTTCCAACAAGGACACCCAGGAAAGGTAGTAGAGCAGTGCTCTGAGCTTTCTCTGTGACACCCAGTTATCCCCTCCAAGGATCACTGGATGTGATGTCAGGGTGTCCCAATAAGGTCCATCAACCCCCAGACCCATAAAAGCACTTACTTGGGGTGGCCCAGCACAGCCAGACACAGCTGAGAAGGATGATAACACGGGCAGCAGCAGAACTGGGCACAGCCATGAGCTGGGACATCTCTGAAGAGTGACTTCCACACAGACTGGGTCAAAAGCAGGACAGACACCAGCTTCCTCCCCCTGACACACTTCCTCTTTCTTCCGCACGTCACGCCTCTGTTCTGTCTAAAATTTCCGCAATGCTGGTGAGCAGATCAGAGGAGGGAAGCACAAGGCAAGAGCCAGCTCCCACCATCACCACTGAGCACCCAGCAGAGAAGACACTGAGGCTGAAGTGATTTCTGTGTGCGCTGCAGTGAGGAGGAAACGTCTCATGAGGTAGACTGTGAAAGCCAGTCATGTCTCCATGTCTCTATGAACCATGGTGGGGTAGGTGAAGGTGATCCCAAAAATGTCAAAGGCCAGAAGGGGACAAACAGAACAGTGGGGAGAGTTGGGCAATGCAGGGAAAATGCAGGACTGACAGAGAGATGAAGGGGACAGGATTAGAGGGGCCAGGAGACAGATGGGGCAAGGGCTGTCTGGGGAGCCTTGGTCCAGGTGGACTCACCAAATGCCTCTGCTCAGCACCACACCCATATCCTCATGACAGTGTTCTGTTGAGCCATGGGCTCTGCATCCTTCATGTGACATACACATAGCCCAGCACTTTCCATGTCCCCATGTCCCCCCACCCAGATACATGTGACCCCAGGGCTCCCCATCACCCCATCCCTCCTATGTCCATATCCTTGTCCTCTTCCCTCCCTGCATCTTCTTGTCTCTGTCTCTCTATCACCTTGTTCTGTTCCCCCATCCCTATGTCTCCACATCCCCCTGTCCTCCTGCATCCCTACACCTCTCTGTCCCTGTGTCACTCAGTCTCCATGTGTTTCTGTCCCCATGTCCTCTTGTCACTATCTCCCCATCTTATAGAACTATAGAATTCTTTATGTTGGAAAAGACTTTAAAAGCGTAAGAGAAGGAAAGCAGCTTTAGACTAGATGTTGGGAAGTATAGGAGGTTCAGGCAGAGATAATGCAGCTGCTGGGCATACCCTAGCCGTAAATATCATGATCTGTTTCAGACTCCTTTAAAAATTATACTACTACAGGGCCTGTGGACAGACCCAGACCAATTACCAGGTGCCACCTGTCTTGTTGTTGCTGTACCAGCCAGTTGTAAGATGACGTGTATAATCTGTAAATAAGAAACTTGCTTAAATAGCGGCTGCACACACACAACGAAGCTCTCGTTTGTGCTCTCTCTTGCTCCCCTGCCAACACTCTGCTGGACTCCAGCAACTTCTTCAAGGAAGACGTTAGAATCATTAGAATCATTAAGGTAGGAAGAGACCTGCAAGATCATCAAGTCCAACTGTTAAAATGTCAATGACCAAGTTCTTCACCAAGGTGCAAGGGTGGAGAGACTCTGTAATCAATTAGCCAGAGAGGTTGTGGCTGACCCCCTCCCTGGAGGTGTTCAAGGCCAGGATGTATGAGGCCTTCAGCAACCAAATCCAGTTGAGAGGCATCGTTGCCCACAGCAGGATGGTTGGAGTAGACATCTCTGAGGTCCCTTCCATCCTTAGCCAGTCCATGACTGTATGATCATGAAGTCCGCGTGTCCTCTGTGTCCCCCGTTCCCCTGTCCGCACGTCCCTCTGTCCCCGCGATCCCGTGCGTCCGTATTGCAACGCACCGGCGCAATGCGCAGCATTGACCACCGGAGGGCGCAGGGGAGCGGACACGGTTTGTGTGGCTCGGGGGGCGGGGCGAAGGCGGAGGCGCTCGGGTTGGAGGCGGGGGGCTTCGCTGGGGGGTGGGGTTGGTCCCGGTAGTTCCGGGCTCCGCAGACGCGCGACCGGACCGGGACCGGGAACAGGACCGGCAGTAGCACCGGGATCGGGGCCAGGCATCGGGGGACGCAGCGATGCAGCCGCCGCCGCGCAAGGTAACAGGCGGGGGCGGGGGATGCGGTGGTAATGGGTCGGACGGTGGCACCGGGTCCTCCATCGGTACCTGGAGAGCGGGATGGAGGATCATGCAGCGGTTATCGGAGGTCTCCTCCTGACGGACTCTCAGCGGGGCTGGGCACTGGTTGACACACGGAGGAGGGGCGATGGGGGAGCAGAGCAGGGTGCTGTTGCCGGGACCGATCTCCCCCCGCCGGTGCCGTCCCGCAGGTGAAGCTCACGCAGGAGGTGCGGGTTCACCTCCTGGAGCAGCTCTCGGCTCTGCAGGCCAAGCAGCAGCGAGACGCCGAGCTGCTGGAGGACGTCAGGGAGGGACCTCCATGCGTATCCGTCCGTCCCCCCACTCCCCCCACCCCCCCACCGCACGAGCTGAGACCGGACACCTCATCTCAAGTGTGGGGCTGGAGCCATTTCACCTTGAACCTGCTGCGTCGAGGTCATGGTCCCAGTCACCCAACCGGGTGGCCAAATGGAGACATCCTGATGTGGCGTGGGGGTAGGGAGTGATGGGTGGCCAAGGGGGTGGTGATGATGGCCTGGGGGGTCGATGGTGACCAGGGGGTGATTATGACCATTTGCTGATGATGATGGCCAGGGGATGATGATGATGAGAGTGCCCCATCTTTGCCCCTCTTTGTGGGTCTTTGCGTGCCCTCTCCCTGCAGGTCCTACAGCAAGCAAAGAGCCGCCATTGACAGGGAATATGGACAGGTAAGAAGGTGCCTCCAGTTTTGGGACCGATGGCCTGGTGTGTATCAGCTGTAAGCCCTGTGCAGAGTGTTCCAGAGCAAGGCATGGCCTCGGGCAGGTGATAGGCAGTGTCAGGATTTATCTCGGTGAAATGGGGCTCAGCTGCTCCGTGCCAGCTCTTGTGCCGGCCATGGAGGGTTGTGGAGGATGGGCTCAGTGACTTCCCTGCCAGGGATGGAGGGGACCAACCACATTAGGGCACCCACTGAACTGTTTTGCTCAGCACAGCACAGCATGGCCTGAGCCTCTGGTGGTTTAGGGGCCTGGAGGGAAAATCTTTTGGGGGGTGGAAACTGCTAGGCTCTGCTGTCTGCTGGGTCATTGCAGGACTCCACTCTTAAATGTTAGAGCCTGGATTTTCATCGTGAGACATCTCTGCGACATCAGTCGGGGAAAACCCTTGCATTCCCCCTTCCTGCAGCCAGGCACATGCTACCCTGCACCCTGTTCCCACCCCTAGGCTGAAGGAGAACTGCCCCCTGCAACGTGGATTGGAGTCTTCCTATGCTTGGTTTTGCTGGGTGCTTCTCTGCTCTGCCTCTGTAGCCAGTGTCCCTCGCTGCTGTCTGATTCCTGGTCCCCTCTCCCAAAGGATGTAGTGGGAGGGTTCTTCTCATGGTGGCTACTCCCAGAAAAGGTTTTCCTGCAGGGACTGTGCGGGGGTCCCTGGCTGACATGTAGCCACTGTGGTGTGCCTCTGCTCTGCTTTGGGGACATCCGTGGGGTGGGAAGCTGGGGTGAAGGAGCCCTGTTTTGGCCCCGGAGCAGGACAGGGGGGCATTGGGGTATTTAGTGGGGTTGGGGAGTGTTGGTGATGATAGGTCTGTCCACAGGCACTGCAGAGGCTGGCAAGCCAGTTTGTGAAGAGGGAGTGGCAGCGGGGCCGCGGCGAGGCTAGTGACTCAAGGTGGGCTGGGGACAGGGATGAGGGGCTGGGGCTGGCTGTGCCTATCCGTGGCCCTGTCAGCTAGGAGATGCCTCATGCCAGTGAGTGTCCTTGGATACAATCTGGGGTGGGATGTCCCCTAGCATGCATTACCTGACTTGGAGGGGACTGCAAGGACTGGGAGTGCTGGCTATTATGATGGCATCTCCAGGAGCTGTCAGGAAGGCAGGAGAGTGCCCAGCCATGCTGTAACCATAGGAGTGCAGCTGCTGTGTGGAAAGGTGTCATCGAGGGGACCGCACATGCTGGACAGGTCCGTGTCACTGCCTCAGAGACCTACCGTGCCCTTGCTGCAGAGGCTGCCCGGACCACCCGCCTCTCCAAGGAACGGATGCTCAAGAAGGTACTGGGATGAGGACATTTCCCCTATGTCCTGTGGGCAGCTGTGTTGTCCTCCCAACTGATGGTCCCTCCCCACAGGGCATCGAGCGACTGCAGAGAGCACAGGCAGAGCTACTGGAGACAGTGAAGGAGCTTGACAAGGCAAAGAAGCAGTTCACCCACCTCCAGCGGAGCAGTGAGGTGGCCAAAGACAAGGCAGCTGATGTGGAGGCTCGGTGAGTGGAGGGAGACCATAGCAGTGGGGGCTGCCTCAGCCATGGGGTGATCATGTCACCCCCAACCTCCCCAGGCTCCGGAAGAGTGACCGCAGGATATTTCACACCAAGGCCAGCCTGCAAAAACTCAGTGCAAAGGTCAGCAGTGCAGGAGCTGCTGGAGTCTCAAAGCACAGGGATGCAGGCCCCCACCCTGATGCTGAGCCATGCTTTTCCCATCACTGCAGTTCTCAGCACGGCTGGCCGAGCACTCAAAGCAACTCACAGGGGTGCAGAACGAGTACAGCTTCTCTCTGGTCTCTGCCAGTGCCCACCTGGAGCATTACCGGCGTGTGGAGCTACCTGCTGCCATGCAGGTATCACCTGCCCCAACCCCTCTGGCTCCCCCTCCCCAGGGTCCCACATGAAGCTGCTGTGAGGGGATACAGCAAAGAGAGTCCTGCCAATGTGGGGACAGTGCTGGCCGCTCTGTGGGGTCAGGGATGCTCCTGGAGGGCTGCAGGCAGTGACAAGCAGGGGTTTTGCCCCTGCTGTGCCCCAGGCACTGGATGGTGACCTCTATGAGCGGCTGCGGGAGCACTTGTCTGCAGCCAGCCGGACAGAGGTGGAGACTTGCTGGGCCACGCGGGACTGGTTCCAGGGCATTGCAGAGGCATCCTTGAGGGTAATGGCACACAGGGAGAGGGAAGGCGGAGGATGCTGGTGAACCTCTCCAGCCTCACACTGCTCCCTTCCCACAGGTGTGCCGGGAGCAGGACCTCCTCCTCTTCCTGCAGGAACACTCTGCTTTCACTCTAGCCCCTGAGCAGCACTTGCAGCTCACTGGGATGGAGAAGGTAGGTGGGGAAGGGGTGGGCTTTATAGTGAGGTAAGGGTCTGTGCAAACAGCCCCTTCTCAGCGCCCCTTTCCTTGCCTAGGTGTGTCTCCTGCCTCCAAGGGATGATGATGATAGGGCCAGCCTAGAGAAGGAGGCAAGGCGCTGGGCCACACGTGTGGCCCGAGATTGCAAGAACAAGGCACACTGTGAGGAGGTAGGTGCCATCCTGTCCCTGTCCTGGCCACTGTATCCCACCACCCCACTGACCTGTGAGTGCCCACATAGGTGCTGCAGCAGCTGGAGGCCAGGTGGCAGCAGGTCCCAGAGGCAGAGGTGGCCTCCGTGGAGCGACAGATGGAAGAAGTGAGAGAAAACATCCGGAAAGCAGAGGTGGGTCTGTCAGGGTGGCCTCAAGCTCTGTCACCCTCCAGGTGGGGAGAGATGCAGCCCTGGTAATCCTCTGCCACCATGCAGCTATACTGGGAGCGATGGGGCTGCTGGACTGTTCTCCCCACCCTATGGCTGTCCCCTTAGACCTTGGCAATGTGTCCCCCCAGATCAGCCGGGTGAAGGCAGAAGCACGGCTGGCACTGCTGCGGACAGCTGGGCTAGATGTGGAGGCATGGTTGGCAGGGGCAACAGTGGGAGAAGAGGTACCCATGGGGCTGGATCCAGCTGAGTTTGATGACTATGAGGAGAGTGATGAGCCAGATGAGGATGATGAGCCCAGTCCTGCTGCCCGCACCTACCCCTACACCTGCCGAGTGATCTTTGGCTACCAGGTACAGCTATGGCTGCTTGCCCTGGGCCAGGGGCGCTGTGTCACTGTGTTCTGTGCTGCCACTGTGTCCCTTGTTCCCCACAGGGCTGCCGGACAGATGAGCTGTCCATCACCCAGGGTGAGGAGCTAGAGGTGATGGAGGATGGTGACGCAGAGGAGTGGGTGAAGGTGGGAGCAGGCTGAGCCCACCCCTATGCTAGGGAGGACACACTTCAGTGGTCCTCAGGGCTCCCCTCATCCCAGGGGCTGAGACAATCATGTGTTTTCTGTTCCTCAGGCTCGGAACAAGGCAGGCCAGGTTGGCTATGTCCCTGAAAAGTACCTGCTATCCCTGGGTGGTGAGCCACAGAGTGGGGCTGGCCCTCCGGGCCCCTCTGCCCTGCACCGCCAGCTCTCCAGCATCATGGCCGCAGAATTGGTGCTGGAGCCTGGAGGTGGGTGCCGGGGGGGTCACCTTACCTGGGGAGAGGTACAGATGTTCAGGGCTCATCCCCACGGGATGCTGAGCTGCTACTGCAGCAGCACCACGGGCTTCTAAGCCTCCCACCCTGTCCTCCCCACAGCCTGGCTGGTGCGAGCCCTGTACGACTATGAAGGGCAGAGCCCTGAGGAGCTGAGCTTCCCTGAGGGGGCCATCATCCGTGTGCTGCCCCATGCCCCCGGCGAGGTGGACGATGGCTTTTGGACGGGTGACTTCGATGGCCGCATTGGTGTCTTTCCCTCCTTGGTGGTTGAGGAGCTTACCGGAGGCCAGGGGACAGCTGGGCAGGTGGGTGGCAGGAGGGTCACCTTGTCCCTTGGCTGGGGCCAGCCTCCCTTATCTTGGGGGGTGGCTGCCCTCCACTGTTCCCTGCTTTCTTGGTTTTGTTCTTGCAGGAGCTGCCATCACCATCCCCCCCACCCTTCTCCCCTCCCAGCCTTGTGCCTGGGACCAGTCTGTCCCCCAGCCCCACTCCTGAGCCGTCACTGGGAGGTGAGTGCTGGAGCTACTGGGAAAAGGGTCTAGGGTGGGACATGTGGGTAGCCAAGCTAAATGGCCAGACACCTCCAGGTTGCAGGCAGGATGGTGTGGGCAGTGAACAGAGCTCTCCAGACCTGACAGCCACCCGTCTCAGGCCAGTAAGTATCCCCCAAACCTGACTTCAGCCCTTCTGTAATGGAGGGCAGTAGCATGCCTGTGGTTTGGGAGGAGTCTGAAGGGGGAGCAAATGGCTTTGATCTGTTGGTAGCATTTTTCCTTTCTTCTCTCTGCAGCTCCGTGCACCCCCACCACCCCCAGGCAGAGCCCCCGAGCCTGACCCTGAGCTGCACTTCAGCTGACCCTACAGGTCCCCGCATCTCTCTCTGCTCTGGAAAATATTTGCCCAAATGAACTGCTGCAGGCTGCCCTGTACCCTGAGCTGGTCTCTCTGGGGGCTGCATCCTGTACAGCACCATTCATTTCCCTCTGGAGTAGAGTATCCTGGCAGCCCCTGTACTGGGATGGTCATTGCTGTGGCAATAACCCATCTCACCCAGCCCGTCTGGCATTGTCTATGCAGCTCTGGTTCCCCCTGGGGGGTCAGACCCAGGCATCTGCTGGCCACCCAGGTGTCTCCCTGCAGACTGGAACAGCCAGGTGTCCTCCAATAAAACCAGTAGACTCTGCTGAGGGGTTCAGCAGCTTTAATGGTTTTAGCTTTTCTATGTACAGTGCAGGCACACACCAAAGCTTGCCATGGGCACCGGGGCTGCCCACTGGCCTGAACAGGGTGCTATCCTGCCTCCAGGGATGGGGCTCTGTCCCTCCAGCTGGGACAGGGCTGGAAGCTCTTCTCTCCACCAGCATCTCCCAAGGAGCTACAGGGTCCGGTGCAGAATTTGTGCCTCTGACTGCTCTGTGTGGCAGGGGTGCCCAGGGGGTACTGTGCTCTGCAGTGAATGTGCCTCGTGGGTGGGGAGTGCTGCCCCCCATCCAAGGGGAGCTTGAGCTGCTGCCTCCATCCCTGCCCCAAATTGCAGCACCATCTGCTGCATCCTTCCCCCAGTGCTGGGAGGCTTGGGAGGCTGGGTGGGCAGCAGGGACTAGGTGATGTCCTGCCCCTGCCCGGCCCAAATGGGGGGGTCTTTGGAACGAGTGCATTGGGTGGGAGTTGGATACCTATTGCCAATGGGATGAGATCGGGTGCCGAGTTGCAGTTCTCCATAGGACCGGCAAGTCACTCTGGCCATGCCAAGTACGTAGCTGCCCACCTGGGGTTGGGGCCCGTTGTCCTGTGATCCCTCCACAGCAGAGTCACGAGAATGGCATGGGGGCCAGGGCTGCATGCCTCCTGTCCACACTTCAGCTGGGAGTGGAGAGGAGCTGTGGAGAGAGGGGCAGGATGGGGATTGTTGCAGTAGCTATGGCATTCCCCACCAGCCAAAACCAGGTCCTGTCCCTGTGTCTGTCTAGAGGCAGCACAGCTGCCCACACATTGAGATCCACTCTCCATCGCTGACTGTGATTCACTGGGTTGGGGCACTGCTCATGCCTTTCCCACCCCACCATGGCCCCAGGGGCTGGGGACAAACACTCACGTCACACAGTTGCTACTCGGTCCTGTACTGTGGCACTGGGCTCCTGTGGGAGGGAGCTGGTATGTGGATGTCAGTACTTCTGGGATGATAAGTTTGACTTTGTGATCTTGGAGGTTTCTTCCAACCATAATGATTCTATGACTGTTGATTCTAAATACAATCTCTTTGCCCTTCCCCATCATCTTAGGGGCATGTTCAGCAGCTAACAGCCCTTGTGGTGGCCTCAGCTGGGACCTAGTTTGTGAGGCAGTGGTTGGGTAGAGACAGGGATACTTTCCACTAGATCAAGTTGCTTAAAGCTGCATCCAACCTGGCTGTGAAATATATCCAGTCATGGAGTATCCACAACTTCCTTGGACAGTGAAAAATTTATTCCTTGTATCTAATCTCTCAGTTTAAAGCCATCACGTCCTTTCACTACAAGCCCTTGTAAAAAGTCCCTATCCAGCTTTCTTGGTTTGGGGAGACCAAGCTGTGCACAGCAGCATAGTTCCCCCACATCAAGAAAAGGGTATCCCAAAGGATGTCCACAATGAGCCTAGCAGCAAGGGAAAATGCATTCCTTGCCCAAGAAACAGCTGGTAGTGGATCTGCAGCATCTTCTACAAGAGACAACCAGTGACCCATGTCTTCCCCCACCCCAGCATGGTGGAAACCATCACAGTGACTCTGCATGCCTCAGACATTAAAAAATGCAATCCAGAAAGGTAAGGAGAAATGGGATGGGCAGGACAGGGCAGGTTCCACATCAGTCAGCCCAGCACAAGCCTCAGCTTGCCTGTCCCTGCTGCACAGCTCTTGCCACTGTGCTTGTGGTGCAGCAGCACTTGGGGTGCTGTGCCACAACCCTTCAAACCCTCTATTGCAGGGGACCACATGGGAACAAGGAAGAGGAGGATCTTACCTGCTGCCCCATGTCCTGGGCCCCAGGCTTTTTTCTGCTGCTGTCATCTCTTCCCAAATCATCAGCATGTTCATGCAGACTCAGGCTCCCGTGAATATCTGATACTTCATCTGCCGACCCCAGTCCAGTCTCCTCCAAGCAGATGCTGGCTCCTTCCTGCACCAGCTCTCCTGGGATGCTGGGACTTGATCCTCCCAGCACCCGTTGGTTCAGGAACTTCCGTTGGCGGCTTGTGCTCCCTGGAGCAGTGCCGGCATCCTGCAGTGAGCCTGCCACACTGGACCCCTTCCCTGGCTGCCAGCTGTCGCAAATGCTGGCGTTGACTGGTGTGTTTAGGGCTGGGCTGGTGGAGTGGCTCTGCTCCCCACCTTTGCTACTCTGGGAACCCTTCTGGACCATTCCGTTCTGCAGGCCACCCATGGGGACAGTTCCATTGCGAGCCCGCTCCTGCTGGAGCCGACCACTGCTGTGCTCCAACTCCTCTGTGCTTGGATCTCGGCTGCCTTCAGGCAGGGGCCCGTCCTGCTGCTCGTGGAAAGTGGGTTTCTTCCCAATATGTGTGACACGAAACCTGGAATGAGGACAGGATAGATCAAAATCCTTTCCTTCCTCTGCCCAGATGTATTTCCAGTGAGGGGTGGTACCTGGGTGGCCTTACCATGTATGAGGAAGCAGCTCAGATATCCAGGGGAGACAGGAGAACAGCAACAAAAGTAGATCTGACACCCTCAAAGGGTGTGTCTATAATCAGAGGTGATGCAATATTGCACATGAGAAGAGAAAAGCTGGAAATCTACCCTAACTTTGGGATTTATGAGATTTTTATGATTTATGAGATTTATGGATTTCCTGCACATAGGCAAAGCCTAGAAGTCTGAATTGCAAGCGAGCTGGTTGTGACTAACACTGTGACTCCTTGTAAGCAATGTAAGTCACTGCTGAACCAGCAGATGTGAAAACTTGTACACGGAGCTAGTGTCCACCGGCCAAAGAATGCTGATCCCACCGCAAGGACCTCGTGCAGCTCATGAGTCAACAAGCAACCACTTTCCATGTGCTTGAGTTAGATGTGGAGAGGCTGCAGATGGTCCTGGCTGGCTCTGTCAAAGTTCTGCTGCCAGGTAGCATCAGGGCAAAATACAACTTCAGCAGCAGAGCTGGAACTGAAAGGAGACCCAGAAATCAAGCACATGGCAGTGTAGTCCTTCTGAAGGAAGAAACTAAGAAGAAAGGTCTAAGAGGCAAGAGCAGATACCAGATGAGATGCTGGATATGAAGGGGATAAGTCTGAGGATTAGGTGGCAGTCTGTGAACAGCACAGGCCTCTCGGAAGTGCTGCTTGTGATTGGACGAGCAAGAAGATAATAATCCAAGTCCGGATGAGGTACCCACAGGATTGCTTAGGTCAGGCTGAGCAGCAGAAAATGTGACCATTCAGGACAATCCAAATATCTGGAGACAAGGCACTTGTGTTGCAATTTGGGAAGACCAGAGAACATTCCAGTCCTGAAGAGGGTACAGCAAGGAGGATGTGAGTGGCAGGATCATTTTTTGGCAATGCTGTTTAGCAGTGTCAGCCTGCAATTGCCAGGAAGGGATTCAAAGGAACAGGCAGGGTTTGGACTAGAGAGGACACAAGAGGTAACATAACCAAGCCCTGGATGGTGAGGGAAAAGGCAGAAGAATTTTGGCTCTCTACCTAGTCAGCATTGCTGAGGCATTTGATTTGGTAGGATATGACACACTGTGGCTGAATAGACTAAGGACTGAGAATCAGATACAGATGCTTTGGTAGATGAGTTCTGCCACAGAAAACAGCTGGTTTAATGAAAGCTCTAAATAAATATTAACTCATTCAATAATATAAAACCATGTATAACCATGATTACTTTATAAGTATGGAATAATTTAGGTGCAAAAGTTTGGAGGTCTCCAGTTTAATGGTCTGTTTGAAACTGAGTGAACTCCAACCCTCAGTCAGGCTGCCCAGGGTCCTGTGCAGTCAGGTTTTGGAAATCTCCAAGGATAGAGATTCCTACACTCCTGGGCCTCATCTGATGTCTGCACCATTATCAGCATGAAATAGTTTCTATTTACTATGTTTTTTTCCTCTTGTTGCAACTTGGTGCTATTGCCTCTTGCATCTCTGAGAAGGGTCTAGCTCTATCTTCTTTTAAACTACTCCTACTCCTATGAGTAGTTTCTGGCTAAACAAACCCTGTTCCTTCAGCAGCTTCTCATGTGCCACATGCTCCAGCTCCTGGAAACCTTGGTGGACCTCCACTAATCTCACTCCTTCAGTGATGAGCCTGTACCAGTCAAGGACCAGGTTCAGTCAATGAATAAAAAGAAAGGAGGCCAGTTTCGCTACCACTACATCCAAGACAAAGAAGACTTGATGATTGCAACAGAAATCATGGGTTGAAGGAGCTCTTGTATGTAGAATCAGTCACAAGTCAAAGTAGTTTGTACAATCAAGGTATTTTTAAGATAGAGCACTAAAATAATCCAGGATTTGAAAGAGCAAAGGGGCTAACATGGAAATGAGAACCTCATGGGCATATAGGCTTCTTAGCAGTTTGACCTCGTAGCAATGAAACAACAAACTTCTAAAATACAACCTTGCAGAACACTAATAACTGCCTTGTGGAGAGATTTGGTGTGACATGAGATATCAACATGAAAGAAAAACACAGTTTGAGGGAAGGTGCCATTAGAAAAGGAGGCCATCATATCTGACACTCAGAGGTAATTGAGAGAAGGCCAAGAAGAACATGGAGCAAGGACATGGGGAAGTGGATGGAGCTGGGCACCAGCCAGGAAATGAGGTTAGCCATGAACATACAATTATGCAGAGATCAGATTTACTAAAAGCCAACACCAAGGACAGCTGATGGCAACCAACAAAGCGGAAGCCAGAAGCTGTCAGTCTCCAGACGGTGAGATCTTATCATGTGGAGGTCCAACATGTCTCTCCCCTTCACCAGCTCCCCACAGAGACCTCAATTCACCTCCTTACTGTGATGTGCAAAAAATCACACTCACTGATGCCCACTCACTGTGAAAGAACTGTCTCTGGATCTCAACATGCAGCTTCACCAAAGCTTAGGCCCTGAATGAAGATCTGCTGCAAGATTGGAGCACAGTAGAGCTTTGTCTCTCACAGCTGTCCAGGCACCAGGAGTGCCCCACTCACCCCTGCAGTAGGGAGCTGAGCTCTGGAAGACTTTGCAGATCTTGTGGATGCTAAACCTTTCTGCTGAGAAATGGGACAACCTAAGCAACACTGCAGATTGTACTGAAGGTTTAATGACTACACAGAGATCTCACAAAGTCCCTTGAAGTGAGACCAAGTGAGAACTGGAAAAGCATTTGTGGGAAGTATCAGGTACACTCCCCTATTCTTACATTCCTGCTGTGTCACCTAATTACAGTCATCATTGGAGGCAATGACCTGGAGGAGCACAACCACGCTCATTCTGATGGTGGTGGCTGGTAACTTGTACTTGGGACCCTCTGTTACCTGCTTCCCCTACTAAGAAGTTTCCTAAACCCTGGGACACTGCGCTGCTGAGCAACAAGAGTCCTGCTCACTTGTAAGTGGGACAGTAGGCTTTGAAGGGATGTGGATTTTGTACTCTGCTCAGCATTGAGTCAGCAAGAAAATGCAGACTTGAGTCACCCTCCAAAAGAAGGAGGGAAGCAACTGGTGCGTCATGGCCTGCCACACACCACAGGCATTTCCAGGTGCAAGAGACACCCAATACCCCAGCTGCAGAACTACTACTGAGGCATCTAAATGGGGAAGAACAAAAGAATGCTTGGCTTAGGACATGCGTGGTAGAGTAAAGGAACAGGGGAACTGAGAAGACTGCATGATGCTTTGCTCTATGAGAGCAAATGGGCCATGTTTGTCAAGGCTCATCAACATACCTGCCTACTGAGAAAACAGTGGTTTCTCCAGGATGCATCCTGCCTTTGCCATCCTTGGACCGACCTTGTCGATGCAGTGGGTGCCTTTTCTTCTTGCTGCAGTGGATGCAGGGGGCCTGTGTGGAGCCCAGATGCACTGTGTGGTGATGTGGTGGGCCCCCATCTTGGCTGTTACGGTGTGGACAAAGGCTGCAAAAGGAGGACATGATAGGTCATATTATTTGGATGAGACTTCCCAACCTTGGTGCAGCCTCCCTGCAGCAAGGTCTGAGAAGCAGCAGCTCTAGAGGGAAAATCCTGTGAGGATGTGAGGACAGGAATAAGAAAGAGCTATACTCCTCACAACCAGGGGTAGCAGGACTTACTGTTGGGAAAGTACTGGTAAAGGACTGGCTACAAAGTCTCTAGATCCAAACAACACGCAACAGCAGCTTCTCCCTTACTTTGCAGGATCCATAAGCTGGTGTAGCCTTGCCTCACCTGGGCACTGGCACTGGGATGTCCCCTTCATTGTCTCCTAGCATCTCCTTCAGAGCCTCTGCATTTGCTGAAGAGAGAGGAAAAATGGGAATGTATCAGCCACAGCAGTCAGCATATCTCTGTTCCAGCCCCAGGAAATTCTCACCTTCGTTTTGGATGATGCATCTTACAATTTTCTCTACAGTGTCCTCATTCAGCTCCTCCTCTTCATCTGAAAAGATAAAACATGCAGCAGAGGGATGAGATCCAGAGACTCAGTTTGATAGTTTCTGCCCAGGAGCAGCCACTTTGACAGAGAGGATGGAGAAGCCCTGCATCCCCCCATTATGCTGTAAAGCCCCTGAGAAACACCAGATCCCTCACCCTGGAAAAGAAATTTCTAAAACAGCAGCCACATGTAGAGTTAGAACTGGGGAGCATCAAGAGGAATGAGTAGGAAGCAGGTCTGAAATGAGTGAAAAGAGGAAGCTCCTCATGGGGACAGTCCAGCCCTGGAGCACCTGGGTACAGGATGCCATGGGTGCCAAAATTCTCCAAGGTTAAATGGCACAAGTTCACAGAGAAGTTCACTGGGGCCACTTAAATATGGAGAAACCATCTATGGTGGATAAAAAGCCCCAGAACTACACAGTTAGAAGTTTAAAAGCATGTTGGGGACTCTTGGTTCAATGTCTGCTCCATAGTGGTTTCCATCTCCTCCATTCACTGCAACTGGCTTCTGGCCACTGTTGGAGGCAGGTGGCTTGGCTGGGTGGACGTTCAGCCCAGTCTGAAGTGTTACTTGTTCCTGTGACCAGGTCAGGATTGTGGTCTGGTAGGCAGCTGCCTCAAACAGCATGGTCAGGGGCTGTTGTTGCACTCCTGGAAGCCCAGAGAGATGTTTCCCAGGGCTGTGGCCCTGAAGTCACTGAAGCCAGAGGAGCACATCCACAGATACCTGAAATCTCCCACTGCATCCATGGAGGAGCAGGGGGAGGCACATTCCTTCCCCATGCATGAGAAGAGACAGTGAGAGGTGCTGACCCTTCTGAGCACTGATGGTTGCACAGAGGAGTCAGGTGAGTCAGGTAGCACCATTTGTACATTTTCAGGTAAGAAAGCATCCAGAGAAATGTGTCTTCTTTTCAGCTGAGCCTTATGAAACTACTCAATGACAGCCTGCATGGACAGAGCTCTGGCTTGCACCCACTCTTGACACTGCAGTGAATTACAAGTCCTACTACTAGAGAATCTGTTACAGTGGCCTGAAGCAATGGAAAATTTTCCAAATTATCCCCTTTCCAGTGCAGGGCAGAGATCCCAAGGAAACACTCCTATTGCTCTGGGCTGCATGAGCACAACAGGGACTAGAAGAGGACATGACTTTTAACAAACACTATGCTGGCCCCATGCTGGACATACTAACACCTAAAGAGCAGAGGGATCATGCATTGTTGCTTGATCTTGTAGGGGACATGGATGTTAGTTCAGGGACTAGAGATTCAGCATGTCCTAGCTTTATCCTTTGGTCATAACATGACTTTGGGAAGTGCCAGATACTGCTTTCCATCTCCCTGGCAAAACCACCCTTTGCCAGCCTGTGGAGCCAGCATTATCAGAGGGCTCTCTGGACCACACATTCCCAATCCCTGGGGAACACCACTCTGCTCTCATTGTCCCATCCCTTTTTCATAATTCAGAGGCACATGACAGGTAAAACTCCCACCCCCAGCCTGCATCCCAGAAACATGTTTAAGAAACATTGGTCCATGCCAGGCCAAAGGCAGCACCCAAACCCCCACTGAGTCCCATTGCCCAAGCACTCACTGGCCTGGAGCTCTGCCAACACATCTTTGTTATCTGGGTCGAGTTCGTCCCGGAAAGTCCGGCACCGATAACCCTTCTTCTTCAAGACATGGCAGATCAGGAAACCCACCAGTCCCATGATGAAGAAGACAAGGACAAGGAGGAAGACCATATACAAGCTGTGCTGGGGGTCTGACTCCCCATCATCGGTGCTGTCCTGGTCTGACATACGGATCTAGGAGAAGGTGGAGAAAGAGGAATCAGAGAGCCCCAATGCGTACACTCCCTCCTCCTCCTCTTCGTCCCACCTGCTTTGGGCTACAGCCAGCTATTGGCTCAGGGTGGGCTGCCAAGGGCTCATATCTTATTCCGCAAGGTTCAGGGTGTCAGAACCCCATGGACATGAGGGGAGGCTGGAGGCAGCTGTGTGCAGCCTCCCAAGGACACCTCTGCCCAGCACACACGCAGCAAGAGGCATCCCAAGGGCAGCAGTGGCAGCAGTATTCTCACAGGCCCAGCCAGCCCCCAGCTCTCTCCCATCCCTTGCAGGCAGTTTCCCAGGGGTACCGGTGTCCCAGCCTCCCGTGGGCTCTGCGGCATCACCCTTCTCGCCCTTGTGGGGAGCCGAGCTCTTTCCCCTCATCCCGCGCTACTCACGGCCGAGGGCCTCAGCAAAGGCAACAGCAAAGGCAAGCGGGGAGCTGTGGCAGCCGGGCTGGCGAAAGGCCGAGCCGGCTGCCAGCTCCCGCATCATCCACCGCACAACCAAGTTCGCTCGCTCCGCCTCGGTTCCCCCGGGATTTTTCCCAGCTCCCTTCCCTAGGAGGCTTGGAGCGCAGCCACCCGCTCACTGGCTGTCTGTCCCCTTGTCCCCGCTGCCGCGGAGCTACCTGGGCCTGCGGTCCTCCGCAGCGTTCTCCTCTTCACCTTCACCTGCCTCCTAGCAACCCTGCATCCCTGCAGCGGGGGACGGCTGCAAGCATCCTCTGCTCCCTTTGACTCCTGCTTGCCTTCCTTTCCTCGGGAAGGAGCCAAGCTGCTTCTGGCTGCCGCGGCAGCCTGCCGCTATCTGCTGGCGAGATTAGCCACCTCTTCCAACCCCAGAAAAAAATTGCTCTCTGAAGCTGTTTCCGCGGATGAAGGTGCAGAGAGAAGCAGCTCAGGGAAGTGCCGGCAGCTGCAGCAGAGAGCAAGCAAGCAAGGCTCAGGGAAGCCGGTGCTGGCAAGCTGCTGCCCTCCGTGGGGCTGATAACCTCACTCACATGCAAGCCAGCCTGGATTTTCCCTGGCAACCTCCTTTCAGAAGTTCTCAATGATTTTTTTGAGCATTGAGTTGTGACAAGGGTAGGGCAGAGGGGTGGAAGTGGGTCTTGGCAAGTGGGAGTGGGAGTGGATGGTGGAAAAGGAACTCCCATAGCCCAACACCATGCCCCAGGCCAACTGTCTCTCCTTCCTAAAAAAAAAAGGGATGGCTAAGCCATTTGACATTTCCAGACATGGTGATTCCCTGACTCCCTCCTCCCTCTCCACAACATACTTATTCTAGGATATTTCACCCAAATCTCCTTTGCTAATGTAAATTAGGCTTGCTCCCTCTCTGCCTTTCATCCACCTGTCAGTTCTCCATCCAGACCTTGAAATCTCTCCCACCTCATCTCTGCTGAATTATCTCTCTAGAGAAATAATAATTTATAGAGGAGTTATTCCACTAGAATCTGTTACCATGAGGTAACCTGCAACTTCTCCAGACTTTCAACTATGCCATGTTGAGGTCTCCAGTCTCTCTCTACAAGCAACCCAGAGCCAAACTTCAGGAGCACAGGAGCTTACTCCATTGATATGACTTCAGGAGATCACTGCATCATGGGTGCCACCCACCTGTCTGCGGTCATGGCAAGAAGACAGACCCTAGGATGAACCAATGATGACAAGTAAAGATTACCAGCATCAAAGCATACTGCTCCTCTTGTTCATTGCTAGAACAGCAGTAGAGGAGAGGTCTCTTGATGCTAGACCAAAAAGATGTAATGTACTTCTTTCTTCAAAACTGGGTACCTCGCAGGTCTGCGTTTCTGCAGAGCCCTGAAGCAATGCAGTCATGATGAGCCTGTTCCCATTTTTCTTGTGCCCCTGCACACCATCCTGCACAATAAATAGACTTTTCTCCTCCCTGGTGTTCCCACACACCCAAAATATTGCTGCACCCTACCGCCTTTCCAGCCTTCAGCTGTATCAGGAGAAAGGAGCCCGAATTGCTCAGCCCTTTCTGCTCATTATCCCACAACCTCTGGTGTCAAGATATTTTCACAACCTGAGGGACTCAGGATCGTGCCTCGTGGTGTGAAGTGAACTGGTAGGAGTAGAAGACCCCACTACTATCAAGCTCTGCAGCTGAGCTATCCAAGATGACCACATTTCTCCTCCCACTGCTCCTCCCTACCTCCATCCTATCTCCACCACCCCTGCTCAGTCCTTGTCCTATGGTAGAACTCCATTAGCACTTAATGGCCAGACCATGAGCCTTGTCCCATGCAGCACCTCGCAGGAGACAGAAAATGACACCACAGCTCCTTTCAGCCCAAGACCAGCCAGCATCACAAATGTGAATCCATGTTGCTAAGCTCTCCCTCCCAGGCTATCAATGTCCACCCTAGCCAATGGGGATGGTCTCCATGTGGGGCTAAACCCCACAGCTTATGGGGAAGGTGCAGACACAGCAGTGATCTGGGTGCTCATGCACATACAGAGTCTGAACTCTGCATTCTCTGTCCCCTCCTGAGCTCATTTCAGCTCCTGTCCCCATCCTGTACAATCCCATTAGCCAGGGCAGCACAACTGAACACCTAACATCATTTTGGCCAGAGCTCTGGGGCATTGAGAACTCACCACTGTCATTCCTCTGCCCTTCTACTCCAGGTCATTCACTCGGGGCTCTGTGACAGGTACAGGCATAAATCTTAGATGAACCTCAGAACATTTTGTCCCTCTCATGCCCCTTCCTGGAAGCCCTGAAATTCTAATCCACCAGGCTGAGATATGGCCACGGGGGGAGGGAACAGAGCAATGGATCACCTCATCTTGAGGCCAGCTCCAGTCCCAACGTATTGCCATGTTACCTATTGGACGCTGTCTTCCCACACCTCCTCCACAGCCATTACAAGAGATATCAGTCACCCTGTGAACAACGCAAATGGGATCGTTTGCCCTGGCCCCACTTGTTGTCCAAGTGGCAACTGAACCAGCCAGATCTCCCAGCTCTGACAATCCTGAAGGCGGGGTCCTCCTGGGGTCTCTGCTACAATGCTCAACCCAGAAAGTGCCATTATCTCTGCACACATGCTGCATTGTACCAAACATCTCCCAGGTCCTTAAGACCTTGTTTAAGTTTGTCAGACATTAATGTCCTTTACCACAGGGTGGTTTTGCTTGCTGGGCACAAAGAGCCTCTAAAAATTTCCTTCCCTAGATGCTTCCTTTACACCACTCCAAGACCTGTGAAGGTGCCCAGAGCAGTGACTGGGATTACAGAGATTGCTCAACCAGCAAAGTGATCGACAGAGGCAACAATATGTTGCTCCTCTCCTTCCCTGTCTCAGCTTGGGTGGCCCCGGCTGGTCACTATCTAGTGGCAGCACCTTGTGGAGTGGTGATAGGACAACCGTCATGACGAGGAAGCAACCCCTCAGCATCAGTGCACCCCATGCTTTGGCCAGTGCCCCCATGTTGTTCAGCACGTATAGAGATTGTTTATTTGAACTGGTGGGAGCTGACCTCAGTGCTTGCTGTACTGGGGACAGCAGCTGAGTATTCCCAGCCACATGATCAGAGGAACACAGTGTTCTCCAAAGCCTCCATGCTTGAAAACTGGCATCCTAAAGGGAAACATGTGAGGCACCCCACAGTAAGTATCAGAGGTAGCCAGAAACATCATTGAATGATCCTACAACTTACCTGCACCTTGACAAAATTGTCTAGCCTGGTTGTGCTCCAATGTATCATCCGAAATTCAATCCCATCCCACCAGCCCCATTCCATGCATCCTGGACGATGTACACATGAAGGATTTCTCTCCTGCATGTTTATTACCCAGCATCAAAATCGTGTCTCTGAGAAATCAGGGAACATCCTGATGCCTGTCTGCTATGGTGTCCATTCTCCAACAGCCCTTGGTGTGCCTCTGCTAATGGGTGACCTCTGAGTGAGACCTTTGAGTGAGACTAGCCACTCCTTTCATCCTTTCTTCTTTGCAACCCACAAGGAAGGGACTTCTGCTGTTGGTGTCATTCATGGCACAGCCTCATCTTTGTCCCTCAGTGGCTCTGGGTGAGGTTTAGGGTTTCTGCCCTGTTCCATGCAGCTGCTTTTTCATACATGGCAATTTTCCATACAGCTTTTGCCCTCTGCCTTCCTGGTGGTGCCTCCCTGGCCCCACTCCCTGCCAAGCCCAAAGGGTGCCTAACAGGCAATCCACACCAGAGTGGGGTGGCACCTGTGGGACTGCTCTACCAGGTGACAGCTGGTAGTGGCAATCCCCATCCCACACAGGTTGGGGGGCTGCTCACAATGTTCGCTGTGCTCTGGATGACCTGTGGCAGTTTGGGGATGACAGGAGGGAGGGTGGAGATCATTTGGGGTAAGTGTGGATGACTGATGGGCATCTGTAGAGCTACAGAAGATATTCTAGGGGGTAACTGGGAGTTACAGGGGGCAGCTAGCTGTAAGTAGGGGAAAATGATATCAGACTGGGGTGTAAATCAAGGAAACTGTGGGTAGCTGCAGATGACTGGAGAACAACTAGGGGTTACTAGGGGCAGCTGTAGGGCTATGGAAAAGGATACAGTGAGCAACCAGGATCAGCTGGGAGCAACAGGGATCATTCCTGTTGGGGGGGGGGACAGGATACGACACCAGAAGAGGCTGAGGCTAGATGATATGCAGCTTGGGGTGGCTGAGTGCCACTGGAGATGACTGTGAGGCAGATGTAGGGTTATGGGAGAGAATCTAGCAGGTAACTTAGTAACTTAACTTCTGAGTAACTCAGAACAGGTAGGGGTGATGGGGGAGCAGCTGTAGGGCTACTGAAGAGAATCCGGTGGGCAGCTGGGGTCAGATGGAGGTGACTGGGGGAAATTTTGGCCGATGGCAAGACAAATGGGGGTACCGATGAGCAACAGGGGGTACTTTGGGACAGCTGAGGGTAAATGGGAGGCAGATGTAGGGCTACAGGAGAACATTCAGTGGTAAACTGAGATCAGCCAAGAGTAACTGGGAGCAGCAAGGTATGACTTGGGGCAGCTGAGGATGACTGGGAAGCACTAGGAAGCCGATGTAGCACCATGCGAGGAAACAGTAACCGGGAAGGACTCGGGGGAAGTCGGGGGTGCCGAAGTTGGGCACTAGGACCCGGACGCTCTGGGGCGTTCGGCCCGCCCCCTCCCCAGGCCGCGCCCCGTGCGGGGCCCCATGGTCGTTCGCTCTAGCCGCGGCTCGCGGCGTGGTCGCGGTCTGGTGACGTCATGGCGTGAGGACGCGATTGCTCGGCGACAGCGGTGCGGCCTGGCCTGGCCGCCATGGCGAAGACTGTGGCCTATTTCTACGACCCGGACGTGGGCAACTTCCACTACGGTGCGAGACGGCTCCTGGGCTGGAGGAGGGCGGTGGAGGAGGAGGAGGAAAGGGAGGGGGGTGCAGCCCCGAGCAGGGCCTGGGCTTGGCTCCGGTTGCAGGCCTCGGCCTCGACTCTAGGCCTCAAGCCCTGGCTGGAGGCAGTGGGGGTGCAGAAGGCGGCCAGCGTTGTTGGTTGGTGTTGGTTTTGTTATTGTTGTTACCCCCATCCCCTGTCTTTTCCCTGTCCCAGGAGCAGGACACCCTATGAAGCCACATCGCCTGGCACTGACCCACAGCCTGGTCCTGCACTATGGGCTCTACAAGAAGATGATCGTAAGTGGGTTGGAGGGGAATGCAGCTTGGCACAGGTAGCCCCTGGCGTGGGTTTGGCCTGTGTTAGCAGGTTCTTCACAGCTTTTAGATGCTGAGGTCTCTCTCCTGGCTCCACTTTAAGCACAGAGCTGTCTCAAATGAGACTTTGGACAGCCTCAGGTGCTCTTGTTGGCCTGAGCCCACACTGCACTACTCTGAGTGGTTGCCAGTGACCTCTGTGTGTGGCACTATGCCTGGAGCTGCTGTAGTGCTAATGAGTACTGGACAGGATATTTATAAAACCATAGATCCTTCTAGGAAAGACCAGAGAGCATTGTGCGCAGCATGTTTGTAGAATAGTAACACTGAAATAAAGCCTCAAGATTCAGGCCACTTGGTACTGGTGAGGCCAGATTTTGAATCCTGGATTGAGTTTTGGGTCATTCACTCCTAGAAAGATACTGAGGGGCTGGAGCTTGTCCAGAGAAGGTTAGAGGAGCTGGATGAGGGGCTGGAGCACAAGTACTCGAGAGAACCGAGAGGTGTTAACTTGTAAAATAGGAGCCTCAGGTATAGACCTTACTGATCTCGACAACTACCTGAAAGGAGATTGTAGAGAGCTGGGTGTTGTTTTCGGAAGTAAAAAATGATTAGTTCAGAGGAAATGGCCTCAGGTTGCCCCAGGGGAAGTTTAGGTTGGATATTAGGAAAAACATCATGAAAAATGATCATCAGGCCTTGGAACAGGCTGTCATCTCTAAATGTGTTTAAGTCATGTAGATACGGAACTTAGGGACAGGGTTTAGCAGTGAGCTCAGTAGAGATGAATCATAATTGGACTCAATAGTCTTAAAGGTCTTAATGTAAATGATACTATGATCCTAGTTCACCTTGATGCCCTAAAAGGGTTCAGTAACTCCCATCTTATACCTGATCAGTGCTTGTCCAGCCTGCTCTTCAAAGCCTTTTGTGCCCAGCCATTTCAACCAGTGCACTTCAGTTCTTACTGTTAGAAGGATTTTTCTCTTCCTGGAATTTTTGTAAACCAAATAAAACATGATCAGCATCTAGTGATAATCAAAACCAGAACTTGGGTCTTAACATTTCATGAAATGACCTGGTTTGGGAATAGGAGAAGATCATTTTGAATGTCTGGAACCTCTCTTTGGAAGTATTTTATTTCGCTGGGTGCTAATAGGATTGAGTTGTACTCCTTTCCCTAGAATTCTTACTCACTTTTCTGTCCTCGCAGCACAAAGCAAACAAAAGATCTCAGGAGTGCAAGGCATATACCTTACTGTTTTACAATGCAAGGTCAATATGGGGATGGTAAAAGTCTTTCACCACTCTGCCACTTTTGAGGTGCCTTTTTGCCTGTTTAGACATGTGGAACATCCCACATGCAGCCGCTGGTTGGGTTTTTTTGATAACTTGTTTTGCCTCCTGTTGTCTTACTCTCCATCTGGTAACATTGCTTCTGAGCTGTTGCAGATGACTGAGCAGTTTAATTCATTTAATTCCTGGGCTAGCTGGCCTGGAACCAAGTTGTGATATCTGATCCAGAGCCTGCTTGTAACTCCTACCTACTGTCTACCCAGCCTGTGATCTGTGTGATGTGCCCTGGGGAAAGGCCTGTATCCAGAGTGTTGTTCTAAACATTGTAGGCTGCAGCTCCAGTTGCTCTGGGTTTGTTTAGGTGTATGTCTTTGTATATGTATGTGTCTGGGCATGCACACAGACACTTGCGGCGCAATCTAGTGTGTCCTCGGCCCATCTGCAGATGATACTGAGCTGCATGGATGGGTGACACACCTGAGGGATGAAGCCATCCAGAGGGAATTGGTTGAGCTGGAGAAGTGGGTCTGTGAAACACATGAAGTTCAACAAGGCTAAGTGGAGATCTTGCACCTGGTTTGGGTCAGAACCTAGCATCAGCACAGGTTGAGGATGATGGGATGGAGAAAAAACCAGTGACAGTGGGTGAAAAGCTGGACATCAGTACTCTCACACCCCAGAAGCTGGGCTGCGTGGGCAGCAAGATGAGGGAGGGGATTGCAGCCCTCTGTTCCAAGCTAGTGGGACCACACCTGCATTGCTGGATCCAGCTATTGAGTTCCTCAAGACATAGATGTATTGGAGTGTGGCCAAAGGAGGTCACAGAAATTATATGAGTGTGGAGCCTCTGCTATGAGGCCAGAATGGGATGGCTGGGGGTGTTCAACCTGGAGAAGAAAAGGCTCTGGGAAGAACTTATTGCTGCCTTACAGTGCTTAAAGGAGGTTATAAGAAAGGGGCAGACTTTTTATCAGCGACTGTTGTGACAGGACAAGGGACATTAGCTTTCATTTGAAAGAGGGGAGATTTCAGATTATATGTTAGAAAGGTTTATTCTGAGGGCAGTGAGACCATGACCTACCACCCTGGTGGGTAGATGCTCCATCTCTGGAGACATCCTGGGTCAGGTTGAATGGGGCTCTGAGCAACCTGCTCAGAAGAAGTTGAAGATGCCCCTGCTTTCTGCAGAGGGGTTGAGCTAAAAGAGCATTAAAGGTCCTTCCAGGCCAGAGTCTGTGATTCTGTAATTCATTTACAGTGTCTTTTCATCGCCATGACCTCATTTGGAGGTGAAGAGCACTTCTATCACAGTTATTGTGATGCCCAGCTAGCAGACAGAGACAGGAGGTTAAGGAAGGGCAGAAACCTGTCTTAGGCCTTTCCCCCATCTTTCCTCTCTGCACTTCTATATCCCATGGGTGTTGCTCATCCTGCTGCAGTTAGGCTATGCTCCTCGTGAAGCTCTGAAACCACATACTACCCCTGTTACTCGGGGACCTGAACTACATGAACCCCGGTTTATCTCAAAATTATTGTAGAACTCAGTTGTGGGTTGTCACTTGCAGTTGTAGATGATTACAAGGGATCGTATTTGTTGTGGCTGTGGAGAATAAAGTGTGATCCCAGTCTCCCATCTGCAACATCTTTTGGTGATAAATCGTGATTCTGTGATTGTGTGGGGCTGCCAGACAGAAATGTGCGAATTCCAATACATCCAGCTAGACCAGGCGCTTCTCCAGACTGTGATTCGCTTCCTACCTTTCCTCATCCCCACCATTAGGCAAAACTAGAACTGTGCTCTCAAACATTCACCAAATACCAAAAGCCATAAAATAAACATCCTTAAAGGTCACTTTTCAAGCACATGAGGACCAGACAATGTTAATGTCAGATTTGTGTTGCTGTGAGCACAAGAGGGCATGATTGGACTGCTGTTCTTACAATGTCTTCTCCACAATAGGAACACAAAATTTCTGCAAGTGTGAAAGGAATAGTTTTCCTGCTTTTTATTTGTTAAGGTAGATTTAGAGTGGTTAGATCAATACAAGTGTCAAGTGTTCAGTACAGGCTAAAGTTCAAGGTCTTCTACCACCAGCTTCTGTGCATATTGAGTGAAAGCTGACAGAAGATAATTTGTCCCAGGATGAACACATTGTATCAGTTTTTAAAGGGAGATACTAAGAAGGGACCCCTGGAACAGTACCCTGATGTGATACATAAAGCTAATGTTTAAACACACCAAATTAAAAAATTTGCCCTGCAGGTAGATCACATCCAGCTGTGGTGACTGGCTGTTGTGCTCATGGTGAAGTTCTGCTGGAGTATGTTTGGGGCACATGGAATTTTTAATGTATTTATCTTCAAGTTTTTACTGTAAATGTATGAGCTAATTTGAATAAATTCTCCTAGATTTGTGATTTTTTTTTTTTTTATTGCAGAAACAGCAAAAAGCATACTCTCACGTAACACTTCTAAATCACAGACTGGTGGGGATGGGAATGAACATCTAGGGATCATCCAGGCCAACCCCACTGCAGAGCAGGATCACCAGAGCATGTTGTCCAAGCAGGTGTGAAATCTCTCTAGCAGAAGATTCTACAACCTGCACTCTCACCAGTAGTTCCTTGTCTTTCGTGAACTGGGGAGCCCAGAACTTGACCTAGGTCTCCAGATGAGGCCTCACCAGAGTGGGGAAGAACCTCAACCTACTGATCTCACTTTTTTAATGCATCCCAGGAAGGCTTCTGCCTTCTTGATGGCAAGGGCTTATTGTTGGCTCTTTTCCTTAGAGCAGTTTCCCAGCAGGTCACCCCCAACCTGTTACTGGTGCAGGGGTTTATTCCTTCCCAGTATAGGACCCTACACTTGCCTTAGCTGAACCTCATTCATTTCAACTTTGTCCAGCTCACCAGCCTGTCCAGGTCTTGCACAGCCTGAAGATGGGTCAGCTGCTCTTTCCAGTTCAGTATCATCAGTCTATGTGAAAGAAGCAATAGGCAGAGCTATCTGCTTCACCACATTTTTAGTCTTGAAACCCTTTTCAGGGGTTTCTTTTTCTCGTGAGATACCATCACAAAACTGCAAACTACAGAGAGAACTTCATCCTAAACTGTGACTGGCAAAGTTACAGGCAAATAAAACTGGGATAGGGTCAGTTGTGACTAGAAAAGGTCCTGTTAACTTTGTGTTGAAGTTACTTTGTTACCTGCCCTCTCTACTACCTGCAAAGGCCTCTCTCCTGGTTCTTCTATTTATGCCTTTCCCAGTTTATCTCCACAAGACAATGGTGAGCCACACTTCAGCCTTGCTGAAAGGAGGGTTTTCCTGCTGCTCACGGGGAACAGATCTCATCTTCACCCTTGGCAGCTGCTTGTGAGTCACCTCATCCTTCCTTGTTTGCGTTGGCAGCAGCCTCTGAGAAGCACCAAACCCCCCCACATCCTTGCGGGAAACTATGGAAAGGAAGTGGTGGGTTCATTAGGGTATATAGTGACTCTGAAAATTAATATTCAGCCCAGGAAATGGACATAATGGTGTGGTCACCCTAATAAATTTTCCCTTAGAGACCAACTCATACATCTTGCTATATTTTTTCCATGTTCTTTCTATAAAATCTGTGCTTTAAAGGGATTTCACAAAAAAGGTCTAAATGATTTCTGTGCAACTTGAATTCCCTCTTGCCATGCGCTGTTAATTTTTAACCTCACTTGTATTGATGTATGTATGTTAAATGTTAAACTGGCAAACCTGTGTTATCACAGGATCTTTAATACGAATCCATCCAGTTCCCTGACCATTTATTCAGTGGCATTCCCATGGAAACAAAGCTTGTGCAACATTTCCACCTGCCCGTGAGCTTTCTCCTAATACTTTTAGAATCTACTGGTCCATTACAAGCGAATCTGACAGAGGGATGGAAGTCATCCCTTAATATTGTGTGACTGGGAAGGGAATGGTGCCCTCCAGTGAAGACAGAGCTGTGGTTCGAACTTGGGTAGTTTATTCTGGTGGTTTGCCTAAGGAGGACTGGGTTGCAGAAAGGCATCAGAGAGTGTGTGGCAAGAGCTGTAACTTGTTAGGGGGGGCAGGTTTATGGCCAAAAGAGAAAAATTAGTAGGAAATAAGGTTTCATGGAGCATCTCATTGAATTTAGATGCATGTGGATGTCAGGAAGCATCATTGAAACTTTTCTTGATACACGTCGTACAGATTCATTAGCCAGAGATCACTTAAGGGCATAACAAACACACATTTGAATGAGAATTAAGTCTTGCTTTTCTGTCTTGAAGGTTTTCAAACCATACCAGGCGTCCCAGCATGATATGTGCCGATTCCACTCTGAAGACTACATTGACTTCCTGCAGAGAGTGAGCCCCAACAACATGCAGGGCTTCACCAAGAGCCTGAATGCCTTCAATGTGGGCGATGACTGGTGAGTGCTCTGTACCTCTTTCAAAGCCTCTGCTGCAAAGGCTGTTCTTGTGCTGCTCACATACAGAGCTCTTCTAGAACATCCCATTTCCTAATAGCTTTTAACCAAATGAGATGCATTACCCTCCTGTGTGTAGTAGATTATTGGAACCTCCTTGATTCCTTTTCACCCTGTGGTGAGCAGTGACATCTTCAACTAGAGCAGGTTTATCAGGACGCTATCCAACCTGAACTGGAATGGTTGCAGGGATGGACTTCTCCCACCACTCTGGGCAACATTTCTTTATCTCTAGTCTGAATTTCTTTATTTCAGTTTCAAACCTTCATCCTTTGTCCTGTCACAAGATACCAGCACTTAAAGTGTATCCCTGTCGTTTTTATCATCCCCTTTAAGCACCAAAAGGCTGCACAGAGATCTCTCCTTAGCCACCTTCTCTCAGACTGAACACTCCAATTTGTCTCTGCCTGGCTTCACAGCAAAGGGAACCAGCACTTGGATCATCCTTGTGACGTGCTTTGGCCTGCTCCAACAGGTCCAGGACTCTGGTGTGCTGAGTGGCCCAGACCTTCTGTGGAGGGGCACAATTCCTTTCATTCCTTCATCCCCAACCAGGTGGTGTGCTTGGGTTTGCCCCAGCCCAATGCACAGGACCTCACACTTGTTGACCTTCATAGAATCATTAGGGATCAGAAGGGACCTTGAAAGATCATCTAGCCCAATCCCCTTGCCACAGCAGGACCCCCTAGACCAAGTTGCACAGGAACACATCCAGGTGGGTCTTGCAGTCCCCAGAGAAGGAGACTCCACAACCCCCCTGGGCAACCTGTTCCAATGCTGTGTTACACTCACTGTGAAGAAGTTCCATAATGTTTGCAGCTCACACATGTGCATGTTAAATTCAAGCCAAGAGAGCCTGAACTTTGGTAGAATACTGTGTGAGATCTTGTTGGGGATATTCAGTTTCAGCCTTTAATGCTTGTGAAGGGTGAAATGAAGTAAATGTATGGACAGTCTCTGTGAGTGGCTGAGGAAATAGCCACTATATATTGGGAGCAGGGAAGCCTTTTCACGACCAGCTTGGAAACTGATGATTATTACTGAATTTCCAGAGCTTCCTGTTGTGGTTGCAGCCAGCTTGCTTGCTTGCTTTCTTGCTTGCTTGCTAGTTACTACTGTGTTATCAGCTGTGTTGGAGTGATCCCAGATTAATTCTTTCACAGAGAATTACTTTTGATTCTGATGTCCTAGAATTGTAGAATCGAAGTACTCTTATGTTGGATAAGATTATCAAGTCCAACCATCCTTGCACAGTTTTGTTCTTGGCCTTGCTCTGGAGAAATGAGGAATGAGATATTCTCTGTTTTCCTTTTCAGCCCAGTGTTTCCAGGCCTCTTCGAATTTTGCTCTCGCTATACTGGGGCCTCCCTTCAGGGAGCAACACAGCTGAACAACAAGGTAACTGAGCTGATGTGCTCATTGTTTGAAACACAAAGCTAACTGGGTTTCGGTTTAAGGAGAACCTCCTGGGTACAGCTGTGTTCTGTGCAAACACCCACTGCTGTAGGGCTGTTAAGGACTGTAAAACTATTTCTGTACTGTCTGAGACAACTATTTAGTAGATGTTTGATCTGAAGAGAATTGGTATCCTAATGATGCATTTACTAAAGTCACAGAATATTCTCAGCACTTTACTACAAACCTGTAGGCTTCAGGGAAGCTAGCTGCTGGTAGACATCCAGGGTACTGCTATGAAAATGGACTAAAAGAAACCATACATGAAGTCTGAAGATGGTCATGGTGGAGAGGGGTATCAAGCAAAATGTACAGAGTTTTGAGTCTTCTAGAGCTCTGAGAAAGGTTTTGTGGGCATAAAGAACAAGTGCAGGAGCAGACTGGATGTGTCAGGTGCTTTGCCTGCTGCTGTCTGGAGGGGCAGCCTTGGTGGCGAACTGGGAATATAGATCACAGGACTAATCCAATCTGCGCATCATGTAACCAAAACAATTGTCTGGGTTAACAACCAAGGACAAGGTAAGACCAGGAGGGTGTTTGTGAGACCCAGGCCTGGTCAAGCTGAAGTAGGAGCACTAGGGAGGTGGAGTTGTTACCACATTGTCACTTTTGACTTCTTTTTAATTTCTTAGATCTGTGACATTGCAATAAACTGGGCAGGGGGCCTGCATCATGCCAAAAAATTTGAGGTAATGAGACAAATCTGCTGTTGCTTTGCCCTTTGTTTTAAGGCCGAGCTCTGTGTTTATCTGATTCTAATGGTTTTCTCTGTCTTGCAGGCTTCTGGGTTTTGTTATGTTAATGACATAGTGATTGGCATTCTGGAGCTGCTCAAGTAAGTACATGGGACAAGGGCATGGCCTGTGGTTTACCTCTGCTTTCTCTCTCTTTCTCCCTTTTCTAGAGTCCAGGAAGGCCAACAACTTGATTTTTGTTCCGGCCTCACCTTTAGGCACAAGGATAGGGGCTTGAAAACTGGAATGTCTGAGTCCACTTTTGTCACGTGCAGCTAAGGGCACAGAAAATTTGTGGAATTCCTTTTCTCATCCCTCTGTGAAACACTCATTTCAGGGGCTCCTGAGTCTCAGTGTTTTACCACAGTGAGCCTTTTGTAGGTAAATGCAAATTGTAGTTCACTGGAAACAGCTAAACTCTGGAATCTTTTCTTATTTATTTGAGTGGCTTAAGAACAGGATTTGAGCAACATATGAGTGATCAGAGGATGCTTACTTTGAGTATAAAAGAGTCAGATGTGTATTTTTCTTTGTAGAAAATGGAAAATAAATTCAGAATGGGAGAGTGACATAAATACATTCCATTTCTTGGATTAGTATGTGATTTATTTACTTGTATTCTGAAATTATTCCAAGACAAGATACTATGGAATTAAAAAAGATTTGGGCTTGACCAGTCCATAGTTACATGACTGGTGATGAGCTTACTTGCTCTGAGTCACCTTTATGGCTTCTGGTACCACCTTCCTCTCTTCCAGTCTCTCCTGCTCTGTGTTTGTCTTAGCTGCATACCTCTACACACCCATTTGCTGATCTCACATGAAATCCTTATGCTGGAAGCTTCAAGCAAAGCCCAGTTATCCCCAGTGGGAGGTTATTGTTTCCCTATGCCTCCATTTCCTATTTTCAGGAAGCATTTCTACAGCAGGTGACTGCACACTGGAGTTTGGTTCCCACCATGGAAGTCCTGTGGTACCTCTGCTCAAAGAGAGTCCCTTTCTTTCTTCAGCAATGTGCATGCACTCCCTTCCTTTGCTCTTTGCTGTCCTTTTTCGACATGAATGAATATTCTGGGTTCTCTTAAACATTGGCTTACTTACCTATCAATTCCTGACAAGATTAAAAGTCATGAAAGCTCTTAAACATTAACAACCATCATGTTGTTTGAACCAAAACTTGCAAACACTAAGTGGTTGAAATAGCTTCTCTCAATTGGGTTCTTTCCAAGATATTTCTGGCTACATCTGAAAACATTTTATTCTCATTTATTTCTCACGACAGAAGAAAATGCTTTAGGTGCTGGATTGTTTTTGATGATGAACATCTCATTTCTAACACATTTGATACACCTCAGGTGGGACAGGCGAGTTCTTTAGCAGTATAGGTAGACACTGCTGGTGGTTTTTGGAGCACCAGTTGATACCTTGGCTTG
Organism: Upupa epops; assembly: GCA_013397515.1. Taxonomy (NCBI): domain Eukaryota; kingdom Metazoa; phylum Chordata; class Aves; order Bucerotiformes; family Upupidae; genus Upupa; species Upupa epops. The sequence goes on from VZRI01012387.1 coordinate 130,541, forward strand.
TGGGGAATGGTGAGGTTGGGCATGAGGCAGACAATAACACTGATTTTCCTCCCGTATTCAAATAGGTATCACCCACGTGTGCTGTACATTGATATTGATATCCATCATGGAGATGGCGTGCAGGAGGCTTTCTACTTGACAGACCGTGTCATGACAGTGTCGTTTCATAAATATGGAAACTATTTCTTTCCTGGTACAGGTATGTATTTTCTGTTATTTAGTGAACCTGGTCCAGAGTCCTTTGAAAGCTCTGCTGGAATATAGAAGTATAAAAGTGTGAAATAGAAATGAAGAGAGAAACAATGAAAGAAAGATCACAGAAAAGCAATTTGAGAGGATCAGAATTGTAGCTACTTGTAAGAAATTGTGGTCAAATTGAAGTGTCAGAGCTGTTGCTATTCTCTTTCTGTCTCCCTGGCCAGGTGACATGTATGAAGTTGGTGCTGAGAGTGGTCGCTACTACTGTCTCAATGTGCCTCTGCGAGATGGCATTGATGACCAAAGTAGGTGGTCCCTGCCATTTCCTCGTGCCTAGGCATTTGCTGCTCCTTCTGCTCCAGGCCTGTGACAAATCTGCCTTTCTCTTCAAAGGTTACAAACACCTCTTCCAACCAGTCATTAACCAGGTAGTAGATTACTACCAGCCCACCTGCATAGTGCTGCAGGTAAGAAATTGAGCCTCTGTATGCATATCCTTCCCTCTCAAAGGCTGTAGGGGGGGGGAGCTGGTACTGAAGAATTTGGGTTGGTGGACCCCCACTGCATGGGAGTGGCCCAAGGATTGGGGACACCAGTGTGTATCTGGAAGGCAACTGTTTTTTCTGTTCCACAGTGTGGTGCCGATTCCCTGGGCTGTGATCGTTTGGGTTGTTTCAACCTCAGTATAAGAGGACATGGGTAAGTAGAGTGGAGCAGAGCACTGTTGGGGCAGAGCAGTCACCCTAAAAGCTGTTTTTTAGTCTGAGGGGCTTTAACAAGTCCTCTGCTATGAGGCTTAAGCTTTGATTTGCTATCTTCTGGCAGCACCAGCAATTTTTTTAGGGTTCTTCAACTCTTGCATGACAGGAGGAAGCCTCAGAATGAGGCTTCAGAGTAGAAGCTACGCGGGGTTCAGGCTCTTGATGGAAACCCTGAACTCCAGGCATATCCCACCAGCATTTCTGACATGTGAACATGCGCTACACTTAGTAGCTCTGGCATTTTTTTGTTCTGGGTTTATATAGGGAGTGTGTGGAGTATGTGAAGAGCTTCAACATCCCCTTGCTGGTGCTGGGAGGAGGTGGTTACACAGTCCGCAATGTGGCACGGTGCTGGTGAGTCTCTACTCTTTTAAGAGCACTTGTTGTGCCTTGGTTTCAGCATGCACCATGTGGCTTTCTCTGAACTTAGCTCATCTTATTCTCTGTTTTCAGGACTTACGAAACATCATTGCTTGTAGATGAAGCCATTAGTGAAGAGCTCCCATATAGTGGTACGGTCTCTTCCTTTAGTTCTCTTTTAGATGAACTAAAATATTTGTTGTATCAGGTGAACAATTAGTATGTCTGTTTGACATTGACCAGAAATAAAAGCAGGCCCCAGTGACAGCACTGTCAGATCTTAGAGATGACCTTAAGTCCAACCAACTGCTTGCAGTTTTTGCTGGACAGATATGCCCTTACTGTGTCATGTCATTTAATTGGGATCGTTTCCTGTTCAGTGACTGAGTGGTACTTTGGCTCACTCAGTTATTTTGTATTTTGTAGAATTCCAGCTTGGGAGAGACCCAAAGGATCATCTGGTCCAAGATTCCTTGGCAAAGCTCAGTCTAGACAACCTGGGTGGTTGCAGGGTAGCTTTCCCCTCCAAAGTGTCCACTTCCCCACTGGGTTTCATATGGACCACTACATGTGGTCACAGAGCTGTTTACCACTATGCTTTTGAGGGTCTGGTCAATCCTGGTGTGGGTGAGTGTGCTGGTTCCGTTGTCTCTGTGCTCTAACTCTCTTCCATCACAGAGTACTTTGAGTACTTTGCTCCAGACTTCACCCTCCATCCTGATGTCAGTACAAGGATTGAAAATCAGAATTCCAGGCAGGTAAGTGCTTGCAGCTTATTGCACCATGAGTTATGTACTTCCACAATGCTGTGGTTGATGATCTGAAGGATCATCAGGTAGAGCCCAGGTGAGGATTTTTTAGAGAGCTGAAAACATGAATAACAAGCCAAACCTTTCCTCTGGGATATCAGAGTCTGGTGGCATTTGAGAGTGTTGTTTGGTTATCTCCCTGTTTCCTGGGTGCCTGAGTATCAGTGACTGAATGAATTTGCCCTCCTTCTCTGCTCTGATAAACAGCTTTTAGCACACATTTGTTTCTCCTGGTTTCAGATCTTGCTATGGTGACCCCTGTATTTTTTTTTATTGTGAAGTACCTGGATCAGATCAGGCAGACAATATTTGAGAATCTGAAAATGCTGAACCATGCTCCCAGCGTGCAGATCCATGATGTACCTTCTGACTTGCTCAGCTACGATCGCACAGATGAGCCCGATCCAGAGGAAAGAGGCTCTGAGGAAAACTACAGCAGGTACCAGATCTTGCCCTGGAGTAGTGGCCCCTTCCCTTTGGATCCCTGTTAGGATGAGCAGATACACTGGAGACTCTGTTCCCTTGAGCAGATACAAAGTAATTTCTGAGTCCCAGGTTCTAACAAGGAGTCTCAGTAGCAATGTGTTGTCTCCTCACTTTTAACATTTCACAGGGTGTTTGGGTGCAGGGCATCTCCTGACCTAGGCATACTTACAATAGAATCACAGGATGGTTTCGTCTGGGAAAGACCATTAAGATGATTGAGTCCAACCATTTCACCTGACTACCAAGCCCAGCACTACTTCTCAGGGCTCTCCTTGCTGACACTGATTTTGTTTCCTCTAGGCCTGAAGCTGCTAATGAGTTTTACGATGGTGACCATGATAATGACAAAGAGAGCGACGTTGAGATCTGAGGGCACTGGTGTTGGACTCTGGGGGTTCCCACACTGGACATGGGTGCTTGGAGCAGGTCACTGGCCCATACAAGAGCTGGTTAGCCCTCCCTTTGATTGCAGCAGAAATACCACCATGGCAGGTTCCTGCTAACCAGAGAGGCAGGGAGCAGTGACTTGTGTTCTTTACTTCCTACCATGTTTGATGGTTCTAGCTGTCACCACTGTGGAAAATGGAAATTCCAGTAGTTCTCTGCTCTGTGCCATGCCCTGGCCAGCAGCTGTACGACTGCCTTCAGAGCCTGACCTGTGTTGGTTCTGCCACCTCCCATAACTCCCTTGAAGGCTTCTGCCAGCAAAGGTGAGAGCTGGCAGAGTTGTGCCTATGATCTGCCTCTCATCAGCAGCAGCATCCTGCTCGCCCCAGCCCTCCATCAGGTACCCAGTCAACCATCCTCTGCAGCCTACACCGAGAGCTGCTTCCTGACATCCCTTGTAACCATCTTATGCTCTGCAGCTCAAGGAAAGCTATTTGAGAAGACAAGGCTAGTTGTGGGATAGAGGTTGGGAGTGTCTGAGGAGCAGGAGATGACTCATTGGAGCAGCATGGATGGATGTATGCATAGTCCTGTTTGCTCCCCCCATGCTCAGTTTTGCATTCATCAATGAGTACTGCACCATTTCGCCAAGTTGGATCCAACTTCCCTGTTTTGTTTATTGTTTGAGAGGCTGAAATCACTGTGGACAGAGGTTTGGCTGCCCAGGTCAGTACACAGTGTGTCTTGCACCTCTCATGTATCTTCCCACTGTATTTTCCAAGGTCACACATGCCCCTTTAGTGTGTTAGCAAGAGATTATTTGGGCTGCTGGCTTGGAATGGGAACCATTCGCTCCTGACAGTATCCAGATGTCTCGTGGGTGAGGAGAAGCAGATTTCTCCAGGTCCTATCCTCTTGGCCCTTGTACATCAGAGATTTCTCTTGGCCATTCCTTGAATTCCACCCTTTGCTGCTCCATCTCTGGAGTCATCGACTGGTAGCTGTGGTGGTTTGGAGCATGCTGTCAGGGGAGAATGTGGGGGGTTCAGCCTCTGACTGTCTGTACTGTTTGATTTGTTTACTGAGATCTTTAACCATTAAATGAAGAGGCAGTTATTTTTCTTACCTGACCTGTTGTTCATGTCTTTAATGTTCATGCCTTTCTGGCTCCTGGCTTCCCAAGAATTGAGAAACTCGTGTATTAGCCCTTATAGGGCAGTGTTCTCCGCAGTCTGAGTCTCACTTAATCTAAAGTGCTTGTGGGAGACTTTTCCTGTATTTTTAGACTTGACACTGTTTCATCCTTCACTCCCTCTCTGAAGTTCCACAACCCTTGTTCCATCAAATAAGCTCACGGGTGGGTTGATGTTCTGCCATAAACCTGTGGGGAAACAAGGTAGAAAAGGATCTAACAGATAACCAGCCTGACCGCTTTGAACCTCATGACTCAACAGAAGGGCCTCCTTGACTCTCTGTGTTAGACCTGAACTGTTGACCAAGTCAGGGACCAGTAAGTAGTGTATCCCACTACACGCAGATTTCTGAGGAGTTTAAAGATCAAGGGGCTCCTTGTTGAACCTGTCACTCCATTGGAGGGTTTCTCTCAGCTGTCTTACCCTCTACAGGGTAAATAATTGACTGTGCTTTGCTATCAAATCTTGTTAAAACAACTGTCCCCTTTACTAGTGGTGGGTGGGGTTTGGGGGTGGGTCAGGCCCATAGTTCTGCCACAGGCTCCTGCTATGCCTCCAGCTTTTGGAGCAGCTAATAAAAGAAAGACCTAGGATTTGTCGGGATTTTTTTGTTTGAGTGTTTTTACCTTAAATTATTACTGATCATTATGAAAATATTTATTTTTATAATTTGGGGGCTGCTTCAGGTGCTGCTCAGTGTCTTTGATGCAGACCCTCAGGATTGGGCTTTCTGCAAACAAGACCAAAAAAATCAGTGTATTTGCATTCCATGATTTTATTCTTACCCTTTAATTCTGCATTTGCAGGAGTTTCCACAAACACTGCATTTCCCTCCCAGGCTTGGGTGTCTGAGCTCCTGATGCAGCTCCTTTGGCTAGTGGATGGGCTCAAAGTCTGCTTTTGGGAGCTCAGAAAACCCAAACTGACCCTGGGAGCATGTGTATAGAACATGTACTTTGAGTAATGCCCTTCGCCGACGGGCTTTGGTGGATGGAGGGATCCAGAGGCTTTCAGGACATGCAAAGCCAGACTCAGTGAAGTCCAGATCACAGGTTTGTACTTTCTTTGTGCTTCTGATTGTCCCAGAGCTGTTGGGCTTTGGGAGTTAAGGACCCTGTTTGGAACCAACTGCACAGAAGAGCTGCAGATTGAAATGAAGATGACAGAAAGGGACTTTGGAACTACTGGATGCAGGTGGTGAAAAGTCGATGCTGGACATGGAGAAGCAACAGATTACCGTGGAGAAGCAGGAGCTGGCAAGCTAAGTGTTCCAACTTAGTGAGGAGGTCCACCCTGGGCAGAGATGTGGGCTGATGAGCTGGGAATGGGGACAGCAGGCCTGTGAGGTGGTGTTCTCCTAAAAGAGCCCTTGCATGGGAAAGGTGACATGGAGAGGAGATGGGATGGTGAGAGGCTCCCCTGGTCAGGTGTTTATGAAGGGTCTTCAGGACACTCTGAAACACTTCTGCTTGAACAGGTAGAGAGAGGGCAAAGGTGAAGAGGCAGAATGCCACTGATTCTGCTTCTGGCTGCTCCCTTCTCACTTCAGTTCTTGGTAAAGTCCACAGACTGAGGTCAGAATCAGTCAACAGATGATGACTTGAATTTCCCCCCAGCCCAAGTACTCTTGTTGGCTTTTCTTGAGCTGCTTCTCATGCAGTTCTTCTGGTCTACAGACTACAGATTTTGTTGTGCCCTAAGGAGGTTTGAATTCTGGACTGAATGCAATTAGAGATGTCTGCCTGGACTGTCTCCTAAATTTTGTCTAGCTTTCCCTTTGCACACTTCAGCTCAGCATCACCCAGATGAGAGACCTAGCTCGCATGGAGACCTGACCCTTCTTGGCTTCCCCCAGCACACACTGGCTACCCCTAGAAGCAGCTAAGTTTACTCTCAGAATAGTGGAGGTTTTTTTGTATTAACAAACGCTTGGGGGTTTTAAAAAGCAGGAATGTTGTAATGATATTTTTCAGGCTGCCCAGTGTGAGCTGGTGTCCTTACTTTTTGTTTCCTCTCTGCTTTTGATTTCTCAGATGAAGGACTTGTTTTCTGCATATAATGATTCTTACCTCAATTTTTTAGTTTGAGAGGGGTGCTTATCCCACTGTGGACAGGATTTACATTTTAGGGACATTAAAATCTTGATCTCTGGGCACTTGGGATGCTGCTTGAATGGCACTTTGAATGGTGCAGAGCTGCTTTTGGACACCAGGTAGCACCTGGATCTGTTGTTTCTAACGGAAGCCTTGTGTTCCTGCTACAGTCTGTTTGCAACGCCACCCCAAAGACTGTCAGAGTGAAGTCCTAGTGCTGGGGGGTAGAGTTTTGGGGGAAGAGTGAGGTTTTGAGATAGACCTGGGACGTGCTTCAGGATGGGCCCCCTGTTTGTTCTGGGCAACTGGGCACATTTGTATTTCTGCTTCAGGTGGAGAGGCTGAAAGAAGAGTGGAAGACACCATGAACTGAACATAACAGCATTTGGGACTGTTATGTCCCAGCACTCATGGCTGGGCTGAGCTGTACAATAGAGGGGATGAGTAGTGTTGACGGTGATGTCCACTGACACCCCAGTGTTATATACCCCTTGAAAACTGGAAAGGGAGGAAAGTCTTGTGCCTTTTTTGCTTCTTGGTCAGAGGAAGAGAACGGTGTGGTTTGGGTGAAGTCTGTTCTTCCCTGAAGAGATCGGGACAGGCCAGGTGGCACTTGGTGTTTCTGCAACAGAGCAGAATGCTGTTTGTCCTGCAGGGTACAGGATTCAGATTTTAGGGAGGTTAAAATGTCAGTTGCTAGGCAGCTGGGGTGCTGGTGCAGAGCTGCTTTTATGCACCAGGTGGCATCTGGATCTATTGGTTTCTAACGGAGGCTTTCTATCTCTGCTACAGCCCTGCTCCAGAGATTGTCAGAGTGAAGTCCTAGTGCTGGAGATGGATTTTGGGGGAAGTAGAGTCATGTCCATGCTATGGTGAGAAGTCTGGGGGTGCCAGTGCAGTGCAGCCACTACCTGAGCCTCTCAGAGGCAGGTTTCTGGTAGAAATCCCCTCCATGGGAACAGTTCAGTTTCTTTCCAAGTTTCCCATGAAGATTATCCTAAATCCTTTTCTCTCCTGTTTCCTGTGATCTTTTCTGTCCCACAGCCCTACAGAGGTTAGCTGTGCTCAGGGGCAATGTCTGCCCTGGCTGCATTTGTTCATAGAATACAGTCTATGTGCTTCAGCTTCCAGTAAGTCCTCCAAGTACGTCCTTCAAGAGCATGCCGCTGTTCTCTGTGTTAGGTTGTGTTCCATGTTCAGCAGCCTCTGTATAAAGTTCCTTCTATATTGATCTGTTTTATTTTCTGGCCAGTGTAATCTCAAGAGACAGGAGTTTGTTATATTGAGAGACCATGGAATGGTTTGGGTTAGAAGGGAACATCAAAATCATCTAATACGAACTTTGCTGATGTGGGCAGGGATATCTTCAACTAGACCACACTGCTCAAAGCCCTGTCCAACCCCACTTTGATGCCTTCCAGAGATGAGACATCCACATCTTCTCTGGGCATCCTATTCAGTGTCTCACCACCTGCAGTGTAAAATGTTTCTTCCATATATCCAGTGTGAATCTCCCCTCTTCCAAACTAAATCTTTTCCCTTGTACTGTTGCAACAGCCCCTTGCAAAGTAGTTAGTCCCAAACTTTCTTATAACCTCCTTAAACACTGAACAGCAACACTAAATTCTCCTCAGAGCCGTCTTATCTCCAGGCTCAACAACAACAACTCTTCTAGCCTGGCCTTACAGTGGAGGGTTCCTGCCTTCACATCATCCTTGTGGCCTTCTCTGGCCCCACTCCAACAGGTCCCTGACTCCACTGTGCTGAGGAGTCCAGAGCTGCACCCAGCCCTGCAGTGGAGTCTCACCAGAGCGGAGCAGAGGGACACAGTCCCATCCCTTGACCTTCTGCCCACACTGCTGGGGAAACAGCCCAGGACACAGGTGACTTCTGGACTGTGAAGGTACATTGCTGGCTCTTGTTGAGCTTTTCACCCACCAGTGCTGTGAGTTGTTCTCCATAGGGCTATTTCAAACCTGTTCAGCCCCAGCCTGCGCTGATATTGTAGGTTGTCCCAACCCAGCAGCAAGGCCTTGCACTTGGTCTTGTTTCTTTTTTGAGATTTGTCATTCCTCCAGCCTGGGCACATCCATCTGTGTTCCTGTTTCTCAAGCAAATCTGCTGCACCACTCAGCAAGTTTGCAGGTGAGAGCAAGCTGTGGGTGTTCTCAATGCCTTTGTCTTATGGAACTGACATAGATAGTAAATACTGTAGTCTCACTGTGTACCTGTGAGGGACACCACAGGTTACCTGTTTCCATTTGGACATTGGGCCGTGACTGTAACTCTGTGGATGCACCCATCAACCATTTTATTATCTATCTAACAAGATCCAGAGATTTGCTTGACTTCACTGACTTCTTAGTTCCAGAAGGAGCAAATGTATTTAGCTGCTAACACATCAAAGTGTAAGATACCGTTACAGTGCAGACAGACACCATTATACCCTGAGCTGCAGGTCAGGACCCTGAACACCTTCTGTGGACTCAAACTAATCCTTCTCTTGACCATAAAGCTTTGTTTTTTTACTGAAAATACTGTCCAGCACTGTGGACTTGCTCACAGTTTTCTGACTGCTTTGCTGGGCCCTCCAGGTGCTCACACCTGCATTTAAAGCTTTCCCACATACTCATCACATGTTCTCAGATTTCCAGGCTGCTCAGAGGCATCACTTCCTCCTGCTGCAGGGATCTCTAGCACAAGTGTCTTCTCTGTCTCTTTTCTCTTTTCCAGCCCAGTGTCCCCAGCTCCATCACCTCCCTTCGGTGATACAGAGGCCTTCAAGAATCTGCAGCTTCTCTCCTCCTCAACCTACCCATGCCAGCATTGGCTGAGAAGTGGCAATGAATGAGTTCAGAAACTTCCCTCTCTTCTATTACATATGAATATTTTCAGACAAATCAGAGAAGCCTGTCCAAAAACATAGGAGCTGGTAAATCCCAATTCCTAAGTGTTGGTTGAGGAGGACAAATGCTAGAGCTCACCAGGCATCCTTCCAGCATCACAGAATGATTCATATTCCAAGGGTCCTCTGGAAGTTCCAGATCCATCCTGCTTCAAGTAAGGCTAAACCAAAATTGGAGATCACTCAGAACCTTTTGCAGGCAAGTTCAAGTCTTTCCAAACTCAGAAATTTCTGCAGCTTTCGAGGTGTAACTGTGCTCCCTTCTCCAGTGTTTAACTGCTGTTGTGAAAATATTCTTCTTATATTGAGTCAAAATTTCCCTTGCTGGCATTGGTGGTAGTAACTTCTTAACCTTCTCTCTGTTTCTTCTTCCTTGTTATTCCTGGAGCGATGTTGGGAAACATCCACTAACAGCATCAGAGTACTCTGGAGGAACACTGGGAGCAGTACTAGCGGGAAATGGAATGTTTGATTACTTTTTGAAGGATGCAGAAACCTGTTTGGAGAGCTAGATCTTGTGTTTCTTCTCTGCAGAACATGTGGGGGTATCTTCTCCCCTAGGAGAAGCTTTTGAATGTGTACCTCTGAGTTCCTAGAAGCTGAAGTTGCCCATTTTTACATGTGTGCAACCTGTAAGTACAGCTACAGCAGCGGCCTGTCTGGGAGGTGTTCATACATTCCTGCTGTTTCCCACCTGCATGCGTCAGAGTCTGGAGAGAAAGACGACAGACAGCTCAGAAGCTTTCTGTAGCACAGCCTTGTATTTTAGCAGTCTATGTTTTAAACTCGCAACAGGTGATGGTGTTGCTCATAAGACCTTCTCTTATGCTTTATGGCAAGTAGCACTTTTCCTGCCATGGCAGTGCCATCCCCAGGACACCTGGCCAGTGCCTAGAGACTGATTCAACTGGATCAAATGTCCCACTGTAGGTATTTTTACCAGATAAATGTGATGTTTCTGGCACAGGATGTGTAGAAAAGCCAGCGGTTGTGTAGATTAGTTGTGACCCAGGGCTGCCTTCCTGGCAGTGAGGAGCTGCTGCTGTTTCCCACTGCTGCTGGCACTGTCAGTGTGATTTCGGGGGTCCTGTAGATGATATATGCACCTAGCTCTGGGGTGCAGCTCCTGCTTCTCCTGGCCTGCTGTCAGGGTCCTGCTGCTGCGAAAAGCGAGTGGGATTACATTATTGGACATTCTGAAGGTGTGGGCTCTTACTGGGAGATACTAGGACCCAGAATGTGCCCGCAGGTCCCACAGTGTCCCTGACATTCACACTGGGGTGGTAGCACTGGGCAGTGATTTTTGAAATCATTTTTTTTTGCAGTTTCAGCTTCGAGAGAGACCCTTGGGTGACTCCTGCTTAGTGCTAGGAGTGCTGTATTTTTTTTTTCTTGCTGTGGATCATGAGGCTTGCCTGGTATTGAAAACTGGGGCCTTTTCTCTGGGTCCCCCTTGCTGTGTGGGACTATTCCTAGGTCCCTTGCAGTGCCCTTTTCATCCGCCAGATGAGCGCAGTTGAGCCGCTTTGGCTCCGCTCCCGAGGATGAGCTCAGAGGATGGCGATTGGAAGGAAGGGATCAGCTGTTCGTCTGACGAAGGGCTGACGCATCCCTGAATCCTCCCTGCAGCTCCCCCGCGACCCCNCTGCCTGTAACTAGACAATGATCGGGAGGGTGGGGGACTCCATCTGTTTCTGGGGGAAATGGAGGGGGGGTGGGGGGGTGGTGAGGCTGAAGGGAGAAATCACCTGCCCTGGAAAACAAAACCAGCTCTTGCTCCCACCCTCAGTCAGAATCACTAGCCTTTTGGCTGGCTGCTGAGAACAGGACTGGGGATTAGCCGTGTTTTGTGCTGTTAAATTAAATGGGAAATCCCTGAAGCCTTGTGCAAGTTACCTATTTATATCCCTCTGTTGTACAGCTCCCCACATCTCTGTAGTGAACCCCATTCCTGTATTCCTGTCCTGAGCCATTTCTGCTGTGCTGGTGTAGTGCTGCTCCATTTTTTTCCCCTCCAAAACTTCCTTTCTCTATACTGTTCTGGGTGTCCACTCCTGCCCTTTGGCATCATCTTAACCAGGCTGGAGTCCACCCTGATGCCTGATGGGTGTATTCCCAGCACTCCCAGACTGAGTCACTTAGGATGTGCTGGGAATACACCCATGTTTAGGAGCCCCAAAGCTTTTGTTTGCAATTTTTCTTCAGTCCTCCCATTGCTATGGGGATGTGGTGTTCTGGCACTCTTGATGCTGCTGCTTATACAGCAATACTACAAAAGTGCAAACTCATTGTGATGCTGATCCCATAGCTCTGTTCCTCGCTGTCCAGTGCCCCTCATTATGCAGAGGGATGTGCCCCCGGTTTTTACAGCTGCAGAAATGACAGTAACAAAATCAAGCCTGCTATGTGTCTCATCCCAGGTGTCCCAGCTGAGCTGCTGTGCCAGGAGCATCACCCAGAGCTCCAGGTCAGCCTCACCCTGATCTTAGAAAAAGGGCTGTTCTCTCCCCAAAAAGGTCCTTAAAAGATATCTTTGTGGTTAGTTATACAACCCGTGGGAGTTTTTGAATGTGACTTTATGGCATGTACATGCTGATACCCCAGAACTTGTGCTGGTCTGGATGGGTGTAGCTATGGTGCCACAATGTTGCTGGACACTCTGCTTCTGGCTGGGTTGAACCCTTTGGTGTTACGGTATTACTCGTCTGTCACCTATATGAGTGCTTCATCTGTCTATCTTTTCTTTTATTTTTTTTTCCTTTTTAAAAAAATTGTTTGCTTTTCTTCTTCCTCCTCTTGCTTGGTGTTTAAGTTTCTGCAAAGGGCCTTGGATCCCAGATCTACTTGTATAACTGAGTGATGTTTTTTGATCCTTTTTGAACAGACTGTGGGAAAACTTTCTGCAAGATTCACATGGGAATTTAAGTCTCAGATTCAGCTGGATTTGGTCCTGCATTGGCATGCTCCTGACTTGGAAGGTGGATGCTCAAGAATCTGCTTGCAAGGTATCTCTGCTGGTTTCACATGTACTGTTTGGTTCCTGAACCTTTCCTAAGGATAGCACCTGGCCACCCCAATTCCAGTGGGTGCTGGTTCTCCCTCCACGTCTGTCTTCAGCTCTTTCTCTCATCCTTGGGCCTGGGTGTGTTCCTATGAGAGGTAAGACCAGACTTTGGGTGATCACCCTGATATGGAGCTTAATATAAATGAAGTTTGGTGGGTTTTTTCAAGCCTGGAAAAGTATATGTGGAGGACAGTAGCATTAGTTTTGGGGAGTTGTATGTGTGAAATGTGCTGAATTTAATACAAAATACTGACATCTTCCTAAGGACTGTGAATGTAATGCACTGAGGAAAAGTAGGATATAAATGCCTGGTCAGAGAGGCAGCAAGGAAAGCTGAGGAGGTCTTTTAAAGTTTTTTAAGCAAATATTTCTGCTATAACGACAATTTAAATGATCCAGTAGGGTCTGGTTGGGGTGTTTTTATTTGCCTGGAACTTGTGGGGCTGGAGAGTTGCTTTGCCCCCCCCCCAGCAGCTCATCCAGCAGCAGATGGTGCTCGTGTATCACTGTGCAAGTTTGTCTTCTTCTTCAGCCATCTTAGGCAAAATGTTTTGCTTCCCCGCAGTCTCCATTTTATGTTTCTGAGGCAGAAAATAAAAAGGTCAGCAAAGGGAGAGGATGTGGGGGGTGGAAAGCAGGACATGCTGAGGCAAAGCTTGGCAGTGGAGGATGCAAGGGCTGAGGAATGCCAGAGAGGCAGCAAGTCTTATATTCAAAGGATGCAAAGTGAGGGGCTTTTTGGACTGGGGGATGCCCCAATTGGAGAAGGGGGTCTGCAGAGACAACTGGTGTTTTAGGTGAAATACTGCTTGGAGCCCCCTGAGCCTAGCCTCTGCCAGCCCCTGAGGGTGGATGGTGCCCTTGCTCCATTTCTCACTGTTGGAGGATGCTGTAGCTGCTGTATTGCTTTTTTTAGCTCCCACCTCCATAGGAGGCTGATCAGACCCCACAAAATGCCTGGAAGCAAAATGGAGCTGCGGTTCCACTGCATGCTCATGGCTGGGCTCCCTAAACAAGGGGGACTTTCCTGTGTTCATTGTTCAGGATGCTAAGAACTAGTCTTGCTCATTTTTTCCTTCCTGCCTGTGCATGTTGAGGGGGGTGAATTGTTGCCCTAGGTTCATTACCAACAAATTCCTGGTAGCAGCCCCTTTTCCAGCTGTGTAGAGTCCCAGGGGAGCTGCCAGCATGTGATGTTGAGAAACTATTATCGGCATCTCTATTTGTAGTAACCATTTTTGTGTTGTCACTGCAACCTTCATGTTGTGCAACGGAAAGTCTAGGGCCCAGCAGGCATTTCCCAACTGAGGATGTGAAGTAAGCCAGCAATCAAAACCCCTGGAGGCTTCTCCAACACCACACCTCACCATCCATCCAAACAAGGATACTGTTGGCTCTGAGATGGACTCAAGCATCTGTTGTCCACTCCTAGATGCTGACTCTTTGCAGGCTCTTGCTCTGTAATGAACACAGCCCATCTCACCCTTCTATGAGAGGTGGTGGGCAGGAAACAGTTTTCTGAACGTCTGTAGAGCTCTGGGTTGGCTTGGCTAGAGGGGTTCAGTGCAATTTAAAGTTTTATTTTCATGGCAGCTGTTGGTCCAGTACCTGAGAACCAGATTTCTTAGATTCTCACCCTGTCAGGTATGTACAGACATAGGAGCTGACACCACGTCTAGAATCATGGAATTATTTGAGATGGAAAAGACCTCTAAAGGTCATCTGGTCCAACCCTCTAAATGTATCCAAGTAACTTCAAACCAGCTGAAACCTCCAGCTCCAAATCCTGCCTGACGTGCTGATTAAATACTTCACAATTAGGTCCAGTTCCGGCATTGAACTTGAGCACACATCCCCAGGAAAGCTGACTTGTTGCAAGTCTGTTTAGATGAGTCTGCACAAGCAGTTAATCTATCAGTGACAAGTTGCTGGGGGACATCCCTGCAGGACTGCTCAGCTACTCCTTGTTACAGAAATTCATTCCTTCCACAGAGGTGAATCCTGGTTTGCTCTTGTGTTTATCAAGTACTGGGCTCAGTTTATTCCCAAGTTCTTATATCCCTTTTTGTTGCTTTCCTAAAGATGTGATTTTCTTAACACTTCAATGGAGCTTTTTATGTTGCTTTTACCCAATAGCTCTGTGCTTTTGTGGATTTTTTGTAGTTCCCACAACCAGACACAAGGATGCTTCTCAGAAAGAATAAATGTCATTAGAGTCGCTGTGGTTTCTGAGGATGGTTAAGACAAGTATCTCTGCCTTTAAATATCCTAAGCCAAAGCACTCTTTGTCTGTGATCTCTTACATGCTTGCATACACAAAAATAGGTCAGCGATTCTGTGCCAGCGGCAGCAGCCAGCTGGGGGAGAGGGGGGGGAGCATGGAGGAGCAGCACAGCCATAGGTCAGCTCTGCTGGAGCGATGCTCATCCTCCTCTGCCTTGTTACTGGGCAGCACACAGCTTTGAGCGGGGGCTGGTGAGTAGGGTGAGGAACAACACTGGGGGTGCTACAAGCTCCTGCAGCCCCATCTCCTAAAGTATTCAAGAGTGAGCACCTGGCTCAGTGTTGGTTTTCTGGGCTGCTTCTCCCCACCCAATTGTTGGGGTACATCAGGCAGAGGTTCTAATATTTATGGTGACTCTGGGGTGAGTGCAGACCCCTGCTTGTTCCTGCAAGCAGGACTGCTTGTGAAAGCAGTTTTTAGGCAGTTAGGCACCTCGGTGACCCTTCTTATGGTGTGGGGCTGGCACAGCTCGGTTGGGAGTCACAGGACAGGGTGCAAACCCTTTCCACACTCCTCTACAGGTGCCAGGAGTGTTGGCAGAGCTGTTCAGGCTTCTAGAGAAAGAGCTGTCTGTAGCAGCCTGACTGTGGTGCCACCAAAGGAGATGACTGTTAGCATAGGGCAAGAAAGTTGAGGGATTGTAATGGTAATGGGCAACCAAACCAATAAGCACATCTCCTGAGTTGCTTCCCTTCATGACACTCCACAAACCTTTGGCATTCAGTGCCTAGTGCTGAATTTTGATACACAGGTGGATATTGCCAGCCTTGAGGTCTCTGCATTAATTTAAAGCAGTAGATGTCTTTAGAGAACTGATGTCTTTGTGGGACAGTCACCTGTGTCTGTACCTGTGAAGACAAGGGAGAAGAGCTCTGATGTTTCCCTACCACTTCATAAAGATGCTTGTTTCATGGAGCAGCCAGAGCTTAGGAAGGCAGTTCTGAGCAGCTGTTGCATGAAGAAAAGCTGGGTTGTTACCCAAGTAATGATGCCTTCAGCAGCTCACAGCTTGCTTGGGTTTGCTCTACTCAACAGAAACGCAGGGGAGCAAGAGAAGAAAGAACCCCAAAGGAAAAAAAGAGGGGAAAGCTGCACCTGTTGAATTTGGACAGTTCTCTGCATCTCTTGGCCTTTGTCCTGGTAGCTCTGTCCCACTGATTTGTGTCTTTCTTTTGCAGAACTTGTTCAAACTGCTGCTGTAGCTCAGAAAAATGCATATCAGGTGAGCATTTGAGCAGCCTGGGGTTCTGAGAAGTTAACTCTTCCTCTAGAGACCAATAGCATTAGCATCTGCTTTGAATAGAAACACACACACACACACATGTTTTGTTGTGTACGATGTCCCACTCCATTTCTGGCTTGTTGTGTCTGTGTTTCCTCATCTAGTGTTGCACAAAAGGTAATGAAACAGACTGATTTATTCTCGGTATCTGGTGGTAGTTGTAAACATGAACTACAGCAGTAAAAACTCCTCACTGAGGTGTGGGGATGGAGAGAACAAGTGGGAGAAAAGAGAAATTCTTCCCAGTGACCACCGAGGGATGAGAAAGAGCAGGAATAAGCACCTTGAATAAGCACTTTCCCCTCCAAATAGTTTTCCTTAGTACCTCTATGGTCTCTTCAGGTCTTTTTCAAAAGTCTTTCCCTACTGTTACTACTTAGGCTGAGGAAGTTGATTGGAGGCGGCTTTGAGTTGCAGATGTTGCAGCACTAATTGTCCATTAAGCTTAGTGCAGCCCATTCTTGGATTATGTTTGATTGTTTTAATGACCCTTGACTGCTATTGTATTGAGGGCTCTGATACGAGGTTACAGTTCAGAGCACAAAGGGAAGGCAGGAAAAGGAACATCAGCTCTGCCATCAGTAGTACTTAACTGCTCTGTTCTAATTGCCTCTTACAGCTAAGCACTGCTGGAGAGACCTGAGCTGCGAGGCTGATTTCAAGGAGATAAGGGAGACTTCAGGGTTCTACTGGCTTCGACACTGTGGGTTTAGGATTAGTCTTAAGTCATTGTATCCCACGGTGTGGGTTACTTTTAGGTCTGGCTTTGCAAGCCCTTGCACCCTATCCAGGAAAATAACCCTGGGAAGGCACTTCTGATGGATCTGTCTGCTACACACTGTCTTACAATAGGAACTCTATTTCTGTCATCTCCTTTTCTTCCTTATCCTGTTTCCTCATAATGTTTTTCAGCACACTTCTGACAACTCAGTGACGAGTTTGAATTCAGTGCTTAGTTTAAAAAAATAGTAATAAAAATTAATTAAATGCTACCAGTATTTTTAGTCTCTTTGAACAGCAGTAATTTTCTTTGGGCTGCTTAATCAGTACCAGCTTTATTACCTACGTTTCCAAACAGATTGACTCTCTTTTTTTGTCAGAAGGCAGCACGATTATCTCATTTCGATACATAGATGAATAAATAAGGAACTTGATAGATTTTTAGGATCTAAACAATATCTGTCTCTATATATAATCTTTTGCACAGGGCCCGTTATGACAGAACAAGGGGTAATAGTTTGAAACTAAAATGTGAGATTTAGACTGAATAGAAGGATCGGAGTGGCATGATCTAGATGTCAGATGTTTAGGTTTACTTGGTTTTAGGTTGGTCTGGATGATTTTTAAGGTCTTTTCCAGCCTCATCATTACTGTGATACTGTGAAATTGTTTATGCTGAAGGCAGTGAGACACTGGTTCAGATTGCTGAGAGAGGTGGGAGAAGCCACATTCTAGGAACCATTTTAGGTAAGGTTCAATATTGGGGCTCTGAGGAACCTGTTCAAGATAAGGATATCCTTGGTGATACCAGGAGGGTTGCAATAGCTGGGTGCCCTGAAGACAGAGGATACAGAGAAAGCAGATATACTGAACATTTTATTTTCCTCCATCTATACTTCTGGGATCTGTCCTGATATCAAAGCCCAGACTGATGAGGCGCCAGAGGATGTCGAGGCAAAAGAGGAGCCTGCCTTGGATGACGAGGACTGGGTTAGGGATGTGTTGATCAAACTGAATGTACATAAATCCATGGGCCCTGATGGGATG
>VZRI01012388.1:0-95821 GCA_013397515.1 Upupa epops
GAGTAATGCTTTTACACTGAAAGAGGAGATGTTTAGGTCAGATATTAGGAAGAAGTTCTTTAGTGTGAGGGTGTTGAGGCACTGGAACAGTTTGTCCAGAGAAGTGGTGGCTGCTCCATTGCTGGAAGTGTTGAAGGCCAGGTTGGATAGGGCTTTGAGCAACCTGATCTAGTAGAAGGTGCCCCTGCCCATGCAGGGAGGTTGGAACTCCATGACCTTTAAGGTCTCTTCCAACTGTAACTTTCCTCTGATTCTATGAAGTTGACAGGTACTTTTAGAATTGGCACTCTTTACTCCAGATAGCACAGGGAACCTCAGCTATGTTCTTTTATTTGCTGAAGACAGCAATTAAAGATGAGTAAGTGTATATGAGAATTCAGTGTAGTTAGCTCCTCAAACAGAGGAGAGTTGTTTGATAAATAGTGTCTTTATGCAGAAGAGAAAACCATCTAGTAAAGACTTCTTAAACCAGCAAAGAAGGACATAATGAAAACCTATTGCTGGAAGGTAATGGTAGACAAAACAGAATATTATTTAGAAAGACTAATATTCTTAAGTATTTAATATTTTTTTTAGAAATATATTATTATTGTTGTTAATTTTAGCAAATGGGAGCAGTTGACCACTAGGAAACACTAAGGACATTGGTGTTTGTGTCTTCAGATCGAGGGTTTCTTAAAGGTATGGTACATTCCATAGCAAACTTTGGGTTGTAAAAGAGACCTAACTGGTTGCTAGACCAAACACAAAGTGGGACCTACAAGCAGGTGAACAGAATGGAAACCATGAAGTGCAAAATGAAATTAATTTCTCCCTTTAAATGGGCAGAGGAAGAGGAGGAGTGTATGTGACCCCATGAGCCATAGCTCCTGGGGGAGCTACGAAGGACTTTTCTTATAACTACACCAGTGGGAAACTACTGAGCTGCTGGGGTTTGAAACTGCTTGTTACTCTCAGGTCGTACATCAGCTGCTTCTTGTGTCTGCTTTTTTAAGGGTTGGTACTTGGAGCTTAATTTGCATATGTGGTTGAAATAATTATGTATGTAAATTAGACATACTCTTTTAACTTCACTGTATATCTGAATACTCCATTAAAGAGATTTAAGGGCACGTCTGGTCAGCAAAGGTGAGTTTAAAACAAGTTTCTCTCCATGTGAGTAGAGTTTGCCCATTTCAGCTGGGTCCTGACCAGCAGAAACATCTTAAACAATTGCCAGCTTGCTCTCAGCCCACGCCTGATGGCTCCCGTAGGGCCGCTGGGTTTATCTCTGTGTGTATATATACCCATATCCGTATCTATATATAAACTCATTTTTAATCTAGGTTCACTTAGAGAAAATAAAGCATTTGAAATATTTAGAAGAGAAGGGAAAGGGCAAGTGTCCCTCTTGTGAGGAGAACTGAGTCTTCCTTGAAGACTGAGCACCATGATAATTTATTGCAGCAGCTATCTTCAACACCAGATTTTGGCAGAACAAGACTGAGTCAGGGCCTGAGGCTACAAATGCCGTTTCAGGAGTGTGTTGGAAGAAGGAGCCTGCTAGCACAGAGATGGTATCAGCAGTGCTAAAAACTTTGGAACAGCATAGGAACTTGGAAACAGAAGGGGGGCATGGTGATGTTCAGATGGGAGATGGAGCAGGAAGCAGAAAGCCCCAGCCAAAGTCCGCTTTGCAGTCTGTGGCAGAGCCAGTGGGGCCAAGGCAGTCACAGTGTATATGAGGGAGGCTGCTGAGAACAGGTATCTTACCCGGTGGGAAAGAGCACTCTGAACAGGCTGAGGCCAAGATGAATCTTTCTGATCCTAGTCCAGTGTTTCAAAACAAAGTCCTTTCCTGTCCCTGGACATTTTTGTATAGTATGACTTTATTTTGTCCTAGCTGTGTGATGTGAACACTAGCAGTAAGTGCAGATGTGCGGGTCTCAGGCATAAGGACATACCTTAGCCATGAGCTTGGTACTGTTGGGTTAATGATTGGATGGAAAGGTCTTTTCCAAACTAAATGATTAGACGATTCTATGAGCATTTTCTTCCATGCAGTTGAAGACCACCTAATGGCAAGCAGGACCAGACAAGTTGGTGTTATTTTCGTGCCTAATTTAGTCCGCCACTTAAGTTTAGCTCCTTGTGCTGTGCCTTTTTAGTTTGTTTTTAATCACTGTGTTGCTTGGAATAATATTTGAATCTGACAGCATTTTACTGAATTGAGAGCATTCACTTAATCCATTCTCAGCCTCTACAGTGCTGATTTCTGACCATGTAAGCAGAAGTCACAAATAACATCACCGATAGTGAGTGGCCCAGCTCTGCACACCCAGATGAAGTTAAAGCTCATGAAAAACTTGGAAAAAAACTCTGGAAAAAAGTAAACATTTGCTAGGTTGGAACCGCTTATAAATTGCAGGAGTGTTGGCACCCTACAGCACAAGTTGTTAGAATGGGACCGAACGTCTGATAAGGTTTAAGCAACTGAAGGACTTCTTGAAGAAGAATTTTTCTAAGTAAATTGAGTATGAAATTTGACATATCCCTATCTAGGGAATAAGAAAAATAAGGTACTGGTTTGGAGTGATTTCTCTTTAAAGCAGTGTAAGCACCATGCTTTAAGGACATGCACTGTGGGGAGCTACACACTCATGTCTTAGCTGTGCAGTCAGCCCTTTGGGCCCTATGACTGTCGACTCAAGTAAACCCGCTGGTTTGGACTGCAGGAGTTGGACGACTGCTGAGCAAAATGTAGAGGAGAATGAACAAGTATTAACCTTTTTCTCAAGGGTCAGAGAGCAATCAAAATGCCCTTCCACAGAAAGTAACAGAATGAGATTAATTTTACACGCTACAGCTATGATTGTTCGAGTGGTATGGGGAAGGCAGGATAAATTCAGGCAGACAAGCTTTCATTAATTGAGGGAATTTCCAGGCTAATTTACAGGTATTCAGGGACCTGACCTATTTCAATTTGAATTATAGCTGATGACAGAGTTCGATATGCACCAACCTTCTACCTAAACAGAGGGGAGAGAACTGTTTGGGGTTGGGGCTTCTTAATTAGCGTTCCACAAGTGCAGCTCCATTTTGCTAAGCCCAGATAGAGCATATTGCTTCACGAGTTTTAAACAGAAAAGAAAATCAGTTCGTTTAGCTTCATGTAAAAAAAACAAGAGAGAAAAAGATCAACAAAATAAGCTACCAAAACTAAACCCCAACCAAAGTACAAAAATTGTGATGTAAGATGTAATTAAGTTTTAATATGAATTAAGGAGGGAGAAAAACCAGCATAAAATACTGTTAGATACTCTTTAGACTCTTCCTTTGATAATTGGCATCTAATTTCAAGTTTCATTTGTTTAATGGACAACTATCATGGCCATTAACTTTCTCTAAAGTGGATGCTAATTAATGCTGAATTACAGCTCCTAAGGTGCTGCATATTATACCCACCTGAATACGAACAGTCACCCCCCAGTCATTATATTAGGCAGAGGGAAACAAAGAGAGGATGACAAGAAGGCAGGGAAGACAATTACCCATCAGCTTTGATCCTCCACTTATTCACTGTAACTTGAATGAGTTTTGCTGAGTTGAATGAAACTTCCTGAGTTTTAAAATTTCAGCTATAATTTTTAACTTGGGGTTTTTTATTTTCTTTAGAAAGAAATAATCTCAAGCTCTCTGGGGAATCAGTTAATATTTAATGCTGTTGTGCTCTGACATCAACACTTGGTAAGTAGGTAACAAGAAATGTGTTAGCACACAAATTCCTTGAAGCACAGCACGGTGTGAAGTACACATCGCTTAAGAGCAGCTTCATTCAGCTCTTTTCCATCTCAGTTTTCAGTTAATACAAAACGTGGTGCTTGCCTAAGGTGATGTGACCATTGAGCAGCTTCCTTCCAGTACCTGTTGTTTGTATTTCTTATAGACCTGGGTTCCCAAACAAGATAGTTCTTCAGGCCCTGCATGCATTGCAGATACTTAGAAGAGAACATTTGGAGTCTTGTAGATGCAATCTAAAGGCAATATGATGGCTTTGTAGATCTCTGTAATAAGCTTTAAGTAGAGGAAGGTGCTTTAAAGCCAGGCTTAACCACAGTATGGTACTGCCTAGCAGTTGCCATCTCTCTGCTAATCGTTTAGATTCCTTGATGGCTGTTTTCTATCTATTTCCATCTCTCTGCTCTGGCTTTGCCTGGCTGTAGGGAGATTGTGGTGTTTCTCTGTCTGGTCCAGAACCTTGGTTCAGAATGGTTATCAGGAACAATTTCTTCACAGAAAGAGTGGGGAGGCCTTGGAACAAGCTGCCTAGGGAGGGGTTGGAGGTACCATCCCTTCAAGGGGTGCCTCCCCCTCAAAGTGGGGCACAAATGGTGTTTCAGGAGATGGTTTAGAAGTTAGGCACTGTAGGGATTGATGGCTTCACTTGATGATCTTGAAGGTCTTTTCCAACCCTGGTAATTGTATGATGCTATAAATCTTCCTCAGAGTAAGGGACTGAGCATATAGCAACATTTACAGTAAGCCTGTGCTAATGGCAATCTTACTCCTAACACTGAGTAGCAGTAAAATGGCCTGATGCTGCCATCAGATTAAAGCCAGATAGCCACCATGCAAAAAGATGCAAATCACTTCCTGACAATAATTTATGTTCTCTCTATTGTAATTTAAGACACTGTTAAGCACAGACAGGTCCTATGAATGGTGTTTCTCGATCTCCTAGAAAAACAAGCACGTTCATGCCCAATTCCCATGTATTGCTTCACAGGTTTTCTGTGACTGACCAGGGAACACAGTTTCTGTGATGCTAACTAGATCCAGTTGTTTTTCCCATAATACATAACCTTGACATTTGTGAAATACTACATTTATAAAGAATAATGAGTTATTTTAGTTCAAGAAATAATGCTGAGCCCTCCCATGTAATTTTCATTGGTGAAGTGTTCATCCTCGTAACAGCTAATAATCTTATTTAGTTCCCTGTCTCCACTGTGAAGTACATTGCAGCTTCTTTAATCTTTTCAGAATAAGCTAGTCAGCCAGAGGCTAAATAATTCCTGACAGCTGTTAGGTACTGTCTGCCCTGTTGGATGTGTTAATCGTATTTTGTAACTGTTTAGAAAGTTCCACATTAGCAGAAGAAGGAGCCTCGTTCTGTTCCGTGTGTATTCTGCCCTCTTTTTTCCCCTGATCTTTCCCAGAAATTACTTTAAATCATAATCCTTCTCCTCCTTACACAGTCATAGAACAGGCTGGACTGGAAGGAACCTCATTTGTTCCAAGCTTCTGTGGAAAGCAGGGCCAATGCTAGGGGCATCAGCTATCAGCTTTCCTTCTGATGCTGTGACTACGTGCAGAGAATTGGGAGGGAGTGATCTCTACGCAAAATAAGGGTGGACTGGGCAGTTTAGTTCAATATCCCGTGACAACAGTCACAGACGTGCCCACAATATTTACAGGTACTTCATGAGTCCAGTCACAGCATGCTGCCACTAATATCAGCTAACTGAGGTGCTGAGGTGCCGAGAGCTTTGCAAATCAACAGAGTCTCATCTCTGCAGTGATTATTGCCAAATTACCATCTAGATGGGAGTTCTATAAACTGTGAGCTCATGGTTAAACCTGTAGCCCTAATGCAGCACAGCTTGCAGTGTTACCTCTTTACATTTGGCTCCATGTCCACATTGGTCAGTTATGAAAGTAAGTTGAGACAAGGCTAAGAAGAGACTCCTGAACTTGCACATGTGTGTGTGTGTGGCTCAGTGTGGTAACAGGGAAACTTTTCAGAGATGACTTGCATTACTAGGTAGCACCCCCATTCATCTTCCTCATCCCAAAACTACTGCTGTTGCTTTCTGTGTTCCTTCTGTGTCACTGATTATCCAGACTTACCCCCACCAGTGCTCTTGGGCTTCTTTGCCATCTCACTCAGTCACCACATCATCCCCAAAGTCACCTGTGGGTCCTCCAGCACTGGAGGGGAACTCAGAGTGGCTCCATCTGGAAAGGGAGCAAGAGTGACATAGCACATTATTCATACAGCAGCTCCCAGAACAGTAGTTGTAAAATCAGCTGGACTTAGGACATAGCACAGATTAATATTATGGGTTCTGGCCAGAAAAATGTACTCTAGGCAGGTGCTCTGATGTATTTAGCAGGAGCATACTGTGCATATGTAGGTACACCATCGGGCCAAGTCCCTGGTACCATAACTGCTGCTTTCAAAAGCTAATGAACAAAAGCGCAGATTTCATGACCCTTCTGCAGCCCTCACAGAGCTCCTTCTCTCTTGGGATTTGGCAGTGAATTGAAATTTAAGGTCAGACCGCTATGGAAGTGCTAAGTGTTGAGCTGCAGTAGGGAAGAACAAAGATGGTGCTTACAAAGAGTGACTACTTTAAATAGTACCCTTACAAAAAATAGGTCCTTGTGTTTGCCCAGTGTCCCCAGGCAGGTGGAGCACAAGGACCTGGGCTCTGAGCTGCCTCTATAGGCACATTCCTCTGCACTGATGGAGCTGCCCCAGAGAGCCCTGAACCCTGTCTCTCTGACAGCCCAGTGTGCTGGTGGAGCAGGCACTGGGGGTCCAGTGCCAAAGCATCAGACTCTTCCTGGCACACTAATGAGTCTTCACTAGGCCAGCAGAACTAACCTTCCTCTGCCTGGTCCCTCATTACTGTCACATCGTCAGATTTTTTGAAGCCCATCAGGCTTCCTCGAAGTCCCACCCCTCATATAGCTGCTGTTCTGGCTCTAGGAAGCAAGACCAAGCCTAGGGTCTATGAAATCACGCCAGCAAAGCTGAGATTCCTCTGAACATTGGGTCTAAGCTAGTTGCAGTGCTATAAGAGAAATCACTAAAAGGAGTAAACCAGAAATACCTGTTTATTCCAACATCATCTCAAGGAACATTAAATGTGAAATCAGATCTCCAGGTCAAAACCTGGTCACCGCCACTTGCTCTGCTGTCACTTGTCAGTTTTCAGCTGTTCCCGCAGGATCTCAGTGCCTCGCCGTGTCAGCTTTGCTGTGCTCCTTGTCAGCTTCACAATAAGGAGCAAGGGGAAAAATTGGCAACCGGCACACAGGGATCAGAGGTGGAATAAATTGAGGCAGAGTGTTTGGAGAAACATGAAGACCTCGGAGTTAAAGAGCACTGAAAACCCAACAGGAGAGTGAAGGTATATTTTTAATGTGCAGGTAAAAAGCACGTGAGCTTGGAGACATCAGGAATGGATCTACACTTTAACAAAAGGGGATGAATCTCTGAATAGTGAATTTTGAGCTAAAAGATCAGAGGTGATCCTAGCCTGATGGTTATTGAACTAAAAAACAAATCACAAGCTTTCCATCAACTGCGTTGGCTGGAGCAAAACCTGTGGGAAGCCATGAGGCTTTGCAGAATAACTGTTGTGTGTCTGTCTGTCATTCCAGAGACACAGAAAAGCTTTTGAGAAGCAGGGAGTTAATTTTAAGTATGTATTTAAGTTTGTACTAAGTTCATACTCAGCGTGACTGTTCTGAAACCTCAGTAGACAAACTTCTGCTGCACCCACCTCTCGTGTGGATTAACCACCACAATGACGCTGGGTCTCTTTGGCTTGGAGAAGAGGAGGCTGAAGGGTGACCTCATGAATGTCTACAATTATGCGAGGGGTGGGTGTCAGGAGGATGGAGCCAGGCTCTTCTCAGGGTCATTTGCTGATAGGACAAGGGGCAATGGGTGCAAGCTGGAACAGAGGAGGTTCCATATAAATATCAGAAGGAACTTCTTCACAGTGAGGGTAATCGAGCATTGGAACAGGCTGCCCAGGGGGGTTTGTGGAGTCTCCTTCTCTGGAAACATTCCAGACCCACCTGGATGTGTTCCTGTGTGACTTGGTCTAGGTGATCCTGCTGTGGCAGGGGAATTGGACTAGATGATCTTTCGAGGTCCCTTCTGATCCCTAATGATTCTATGATTCTATGAATGGCACCGTTCTCAATAAAAGAGAGGTTTGGTGTACATATTAAAAGGGAAAAAATGTTAAAAGACCTTTGATTATTCCAAAAGCTTGGAATACACTTCAGGGGAAAAAAAATCACACCCACTTGGAAAGACAATGGTTGTTACTCAGCATGTGCAGCATGGAAAGAGTAGAAGTGGGAGGCAGAAGAGATGGTGTAGCCCACCATCCTGCCCTGTTCTGGCCAATGCACTGGAACATTCTGGCATTGATCTCCCCACATCTGTTAGAACCAGCATATTTTTAGATGTGTGTCTGCTAGGAATTTCAAAACTTCAAGAAATGGAGATTCTCATATCCCCCTGAACGGGCTGCTCTTGAATCTGCGTTCCTAGAAGTTAAAAAAAAGAAGTTTCTCATCTCATCTGAATTAGTCCCATTCAAAGGGGTTTTGTTGTGCCTTTATCTCACAGGTAATGAAGACCTTTGCTTTGAGAAATTCCCTCTTCGTATACACACGTAACATTAAACTCACTTTTTGGTAGTCTTAAGGACACTGAGGTGCTGGAGCAAGTCCAGAGAAGGGCAACGGGGCTGGGGAGAGGTCTGGAGAACAGACCCTATGAAGAACAGCTGAGGGAACTGGAGTTGTTTAGTCTAGAGAAGAGGAGGCTGAAAAGAGACCTTAGTGCTCTCTATAGCTATCTAAAAGGAGGTTGTAGTGAGGCTGCTGCTGGTCTCCCAAATTACTAATGATAGGATGAGGGGAAATGGCCTCAAGCTGCATCAGGGGAGGTTTAGATTGAATGTTAAGAAGAAGTTCTTTCCTGAGAGAGTGGCTGGGCATGGGAACAGGCTGCCCACAGAGCTGGTGGAGTCCCCATCCCTGGAAGTGTTTTAAAAAAGAGTACATAGAGCATTTGAGGCCATGGTCTAGGGGTGGGGGAGTTGCTGGGATGAGGGCTAGACTTGATGATTCTAGAGGTTCTTTCTAGCCATGAGGATTCTATGATTCTATGATATATAATGGTTGTCTTATGCTTCTCACAGTAGGACTTTTTTCCCAATTGCCAAACTGAAACCAGTTAGGTTGCTTTTCTACTCAGAGTTATTTTCAAAACTAAATGATTGCTTATGGCTTTTTTTTGTTTGTTTTGGGAGAGGGGTAAGGGTAAGTTTCAGCCATGTGCAAGAATAAGCAGAAGGAAGCACATCTTTTGGTTGCTTTGGTTGATTTGTTTGTTTTTAATAGCTAAAAGTGAAAGCAAAAAGCACACCACAAAACCAACCTCGATCAGCATTTGGAAAGGTGTATCTTTGTTATGGAAATAAATTCCATGGTGTTTTGAAGGACTTCGATAGCATCTTGCTATGAAAAAGAACAATAATAACACGTAATTGTTCTACCTTCAAAGCTGGGCTGGGTTAAAGCACAGCAAACAAGGTGGTGTTTGGGGCCTTACTGAGAAGAGCAAGGTTAAACCAAGATGCTGAATAATTATGCAATGCCTATGCCCAGTCCGTTTTCTGTCCCAGTCATTATTAAGACCCCAAACATACCTAACTAAAGGCTATGGCAGACCGTCCTGCAAAGGTTAGAGGTGGAATCACTCTGGCATTCTCCTCTCCTTTCAGATGTCTCCATTTGACTCTTTAAAGGCTGTTTTCATATGGTATTTTGAGCCCCACAGCCACACTTATTCAGTCTTTCAGTGTCAGGTTAGCAATCTTCAGGTTGCAGCAGGAGTGCTTTGGCAACACAACCCCCCCACCCTCCCTGCTCTGTCTTGCCAGCATCTGTTCTCTGAAGGATGGCATGGAGTTCCAGTAATGCTCCCACAAATAGTTGCTCTGTAATTGCCATTGTTCCTGTGGTACATTATATTGGCAAACAGGGAATGTATCCCAGTCCTGCTCCCAGTGCCAAGTGGGTTTTAAGATGTACTGAGCACCTCTCTGTCTCGCTGAGTTCAGCTGGCATTGACAGTTCCAAATACCTTGCAAGAGTAAGCACTTGGCATATAAGGCAAGTGAGACAATCAGCATTTTATGCATGTCAGGATGTGACCATGCTTGTTGTAGTTCACTCTACAGTGAGCCTTCTCGCAGAAAAACAGCTCTTGCATGCAATAAAGTCCATGCCTTCAGCAACAGGGCTGTGAGAGTAATTAGGGAGTGTTTACAACCATGAGAGAGTTATTTTCTGCTTTTGCTAGGTCCAGAGCCTATTACATCACGGAGGGCTCAAATCAGATTTTCTTTCTTGCTCATGTAAAAATGGGGACCATGGTTTCAATGCAGGTAACTGCTTTACCTGGAAATGTAGGATCTTCAGCTGTTCTCGGGCTGACACATGCTCTTAGTGCTAGGATTGCATCACTGCTCATGTGTGCATAGGCATGCAGATAGAACAGAACTGCTAAGGCTTTGGACTGTACTAACCACACGTTGAGCCCTGTCATGTTTTGGAAGGTGTGTCCAACTATAAAGGAGGGGAGTGGAGGCTGTGATAATCTGGTAGTGGAGCTTTCATGCGTTCTCTGCTGTTGAAATACAAACAGCGCAGTAGAGTAGAGAAGGAGGAAAGTGTGACCATCTGAAGTGAGGTGTCACTATTTTACCCCAAATCACATGATCTGTCCCTAAGAAAACACCAAAATGTTAGCTGAAATCCCACACTCCATCTCTTTCACGGAAGCACTGACAGTGTTAGCAGTAAACCCTTGCAATAGGTGAAAAATGTTTTGAGTTTCATTCTCCTTGGCACCAGAGAGTCGTTTGTATTGCCCCACCACAGCACATCAGCACCAGCAACCCTAGCTCTGAGGAGAGAGCATTTTATTATTTATCATCCTTAAGTGTGTTCTTCTCAGGAGAACTGCTGCCTTTAATGATAGATTTTGTTTTGGTGGTGTGAATGTAAAATACATCACAGTTTCTGGTATCCTTTTAATTTTATGGATGGCACAACTTAAAACCAGGAACATCAAATGAAATAACTACTGCTGAGAGTGAATAAAAGTTGGCAGGTATGGCAGTTTAAAATAGCCCTATTTTCACCCTAAATATAGCCCAGTTTAATTGAAATCTAGTGGCAGCTATGAGACAGCTGCTGTATCAAAGACCAGTGACAGCCTGCTGAGGTTAAAAGAATACAGGCTGCCTGTGTCTCTGCTGAGATAAAGTGGCATCACCGAGAGCAGGCAGCAGATAGATTGATGAAAAGTTAACATTTTTAAACACTGATTTGTAAAGGCTTTATGCAGTTTTATTTTTAGTTTTTTTCTCCCTGTCCTCTTAATAAAATAGGTTTCTGCCTGGAACCAGCAGCAGATCCTCAGATGCTGGTAACAGCTGGAAAGGAAGTCACCGCGAGTCAGTCATGGCCCCACTGGAACTCAGTGGTAGAAGCAGTGGTAGAATATCAGCTCGATCTGACTCTTGCATATGATGAAGTGATCTAACACAGTGGTGGTGGTGGTAGTACCACACTCTTAGCAAGACCCTGTACAGGAAGACCAGAGGTTTGTTTCCAGGAAGAGATTGTTCTCATTGTCACAAGTGAAAAGTGGACATTTCTCATCATGCTGCTGCTTTCAATATCCTCTAATTAACAGCTTTGGCTTTTAATTTCCATGCTTTCTGGTTATTACTATATCTTCAGCCTCATACAGTGTAAACCCCAAATTCACAGACTTATCCTCCCTGGTAGCTTTTGTCCTTCTTTTTCCTTTCTAGTACTTAATTAATATTTGCTCTGTTCTTACTGATGTAAATCTGTACTTTCTCATTATATGAAATTAAAAGTAGATGAGCTTAGTTCCCAACTAAGAGAAGCTTTAGGAAGATATAGGGCACCTTCATATCTGGATTTATTTTCTTTTGATTTTGATTGTCAGGAGGGCCCTTAAGACCTTCTATCAACCCTGTCAATCAAAGGAATCAATGAATCATGGAGTCAGAGCTACAGCTACAAGCTGTCCTGCATAGCAAGTTCTGAGGCGAGTTCCTCACTCGCTTCATTATTGCTTGCGAACAAACCTTCCTTTATGGCTGTAGATCATTGCTGACTGAATACAGAATAAATGAGAGCTCACCCAGCTTAGCCATGATTGCTCTTAGGAAGATGTGACTTCCATTCTTCTTGTGAGCCTCAAGCTCCCTGGACAGGCTGGATCAGGAGGAGCTTTAGAAAGGTAATAAACAGGACAAGGTGAATCCTAAAAGCAGCACCCCTAGCTAAGTCAACAAAATCAGCTAGCAGGGAGATTCATGCAGTAAGAGAGCAGAGAACGATCATACAGACTGTTACTGGGGTGGGGGTGTTGCAAAGACACACTATGGGGTGCCATCATAATAGATGAACTAAGTGTTCTTATGCATTTCCCTGGATATCTGTGCCTTACGTCCTTTGCTGGCATCATTACATACATGTCATACAAATAGCCCTTTGGCACAACAGACACCTCTGCTGGTTTTCTGGTGTCCGCTACTGCCCCAAGTGTTGTCACATGTATCACTCTGGACCACCACAAGAGCTGAAGCTGCCCAGCCATTCACGAGAAGCTCCTTGCACACTGCAGGACCTGACAGACAGGCAAGAGCCTGACTTCAACATCACTATTTCCCAACTCCCTGTGATTCTGGGAAACCTGTGTGGTGCTGCTGAGGCACCTAAGTGCACAAAGAGCATCCCTGGGAGTCACCTGAGTTCCTGATGCTATTGTTGAAGTGATTTTAGATGGTTTCAGAAATGACATTGGTAAATTGAGACTCTGTGTGGAGTGCGGATGACAATAGGTCAAGTCACTAGTGGATTTATAGGGAAGTTCTTCCAGACTGACACTTTCTGAATGGTATCTGTGCATCATAACCATGTAAGATTCCCATTGATGTTCAGGGGGTGGTTGTCTGAGAGAAGAGATTCCAGCCATCCCTACTGAGGTAACAAAGACAAGTCTTGCAGCTTTTCTCTGCATTGGGCTGTCACCAATTTTGCCTTTCATATAAAAAAACACATTTAAAAGGATGACATCAAAACTTCCAAATCGGAGGCTTAATCAAAACCCATAAATGAAGCAAAAGAAGTCTTTCTCTTGTGTGCATCTCTTGAAGGGTGAAGAGTATATTTATTATGCTTCTTTTTGGAGAGAAGGATTTTCAGCTCCTTCTCAATAGATAGTTTTGAACAGTTCATTTCACAAAACATTAGGAAGGAAAGATTTGGGGAAAATTGTATTTCTCTGCCTTAAAATTGAGTTACGGGCAGAGTGTTTGCCAGCTCATTTTTCTTATTTGTGTAAAACAGATATTTGAGAGTTGTGGAAAATGAGCAATGGGAGGAGGGAGGAAATTGTCTAAGCCTACACACAAAAGTTTCACCCTATCCTGGTGTCATTTATAAGGACTTACAGACATTGTTGTGCTCTCATACCAAAAAAGGCCCTTGAGGACACGGCACTGTTTTCACCTTGTGACCCATCAAGCCAATTGCAGGCATAGATGGGTCACCTTTCGTCTGCCTTCAGGATTTACCTGGTAGTGGTGGTCAACACATGACTGAACATGAGCCAGCAGTGTGCTCAGGTGGCCAAGAGGGCCAATGACTTCCCAGCTTGTATTGGAAATAGAGTGGCCAGCAGGAGTAGGGAAGTGGGCACCCTCCTGTACTTGGCACTGGTGAGGCAGCACCATGAATATTGTCTTCTGTTTTGGGATCTCACTACAAGAAGGACTTTGTGGTCCCTGGAGCATGTCTAGAGGTCAACCAAGCTGTGGAAGGAACTAGAGCACAAGTGCTCTGAGGAGAGGTTGAGAATGTTTAGCCTATGAGGCTCAGGGGTAGACGAGACCTTATTGGTCTCTACAATCACCAGAAAGTAGTTTATAGTGAGGTGGAGGTCAGTCTGTTCTCAGAAGTAACATGTGATAGGACAAGAGGAAATGATCTCACCTGTCACAGGTCTCCATCTGGACATCAAGCTATTGTCTTAAAGATCTCTTCCAATAAAAAGAGTTCAATGACTCTGTGGTCAACTCCAAAATTTGATATTAGCTTTTGTAATTGATTTTGAGCTCTCAGGATGATGCCACTAACAGAGATGTCCGTGACACAGAGCCCATAGCATGTATGAGGAGTGATGGGTTCAGTGGGGGGTCACCAGCACATTCATTCATGGAGTGGAGTGCAATAGGAGTGAAAATGGAGACCTTTTAGAATTGTTTTCATGATGGATGCTGCAGAGGCTGGAATGGTTTGGGGTTCATTTTTTTGCCAAACATCTGATGCAAGTAACTACCTTATAAATAACCCTNCTGACTTTCAGAGAAAAGGACTGCAGCTTTCTGCCTGGTGGAAAAACACCCCAGTACTTCTGGCTATGAACAGGTTTGGCAGCAGTGTGGTGCTCAGCTGCTTACCAGGGTTAGCTTGCAACAGGACGTCACAGTGGAAGGCTATTCAGACAAGTACCTCGGGAGCTTCCTAAGTGAGGTGATTGTGTGTTTGTAGGTGAAGAGAGCCAGGAGAGAGTCTCCCATTTCCATCAGGCAGTCAGTCAATAATCTTTACAGGTGCCTAATACTTGCTTAGCCCAGTGTTTATGGCCCTTGTTAGGGTTACAAAGCCAGGAGCCAAGAAAACACTTTTTATTCTGAAAATCTGGGAGGATAGCAAAGCTAAAGTGTAGAGCTAGGAGCTAGGCTTTCATTTCTTAAAATCTGAGAACATGGCTATGAAAGAGTAATTTCTCCTCTTATCAAATGCATGTTCCATTAGGAAGCCACTTTGTCTTTTGGGGTTTCAGCATCTCTAGTTACAAAGGCACTCAGTGCCTAATTGCTTTGCTCTAATAATGAATTCTCATGCTAAAGATGTATGGTTTATATATATTGCATCAACAAATAGTATTTGCTAGCTGTTGCTGCACTGGAGGGATGGGGGACCGCAGTATATTGAGCCTTTTGTGTATTTGCAAATCCAACAATAACAGTTTCCTTTATAAAGGAAAGGATGCTTTGTTTCATTTGGAATCTGAAAGATTGACTTCATCAGAGTGCAGTTGATTTATATGCCCCTAACATGGGGAAGAAACTCTTTTAGGCAGAAAAAAAATAGAATACTTAGTGGATCACTGGACTGGACTGCCCAGAGCAGTGGTGGAGTCCCCACCCTTGGAGATGTTGAAGAACAGCCTGGCTGTGGCCCTTAGTGTCCTGGTCTGACCAATGTGGTGATGTTAGGTCATGTTGGGCTTGATGATCTTAGAGGCCTTTTCCAGCCTTAGTGATTCTGTGATTCATTGTAAGGACTCAAAGCCCCAAAATGTGGCCCAAATTTTAGCCTCAAACTTAAATCTGTGTTAAAATTTGTTGGGGGGTGCAAACACCCACAAACTGCAAACACAGTGGAGAACACTGTGGAATTTAATTTATTGTACTGTAAGGTTTTATATTCTTTTTCCTTTAGCTCTGACTGGGAAAAAAGCAGGAGACTGGGAGAAGGAAAAGAACAGTGTGGATAGAACAGAACACAACAACCACAAATAATCCAATATTTCATAATTTAATTTCACACTCACTAGGCTGCAGAGGCATTGCAGACTGTGGGGAGAATAATCTAAGCAGGGTGTTGGCTAGACAATGGTACCATCAGAGCTTAAAGAGGTCTGGCAGCTTTCTAGAAGTAAATGTGTCTCCTTCCTTCAGCCCTTCTTTCTCTACTCAATATAGATTAAAGTGACCTCTGGAGATAAACTCTACTGAACCCCCCAAAAGTAGTTCTGCAGTGTAGTTTTTATTTGTACAGTGTGTGAAAGAAGAGTTCAGATTAAATTCCTGGCCTTTCAGAAAAGTTTGTCTGTTCTTTAAAAAAAAGGGAGGAAAAAAAAAAGTCTATTTTATTTTAAAGCCAGAGTGTCTTTCATGGTCTCATGATCTCATGAGTTCTTTGGCTGGCCTGTGACCTTTCAACCTTGCACTACATGTTTCTTTTCTAAATTAGCCAGTGTTGAGACATCAGTGGAGGGATATCAATGTTATTATAAAAGGCATCATTCTCTCCCAAAAATGTCAGTGTGAGTGAGTCATTGCACCTCACTGCTTCGCCTTTGTAAGGCAGTGAGGAAGATCTGAAAGTGGGATCCAGGGTCCCCCAGTCCACCGCCTATTTAAAATGCTTTAAAAAAAAAAAAAAGAAAAGTCCCTGGCCTCTGCTACAAGAGAAGCAGAGGAACTAAGCTTTGCTCCTTTAGCCTCAGAAGCGAAGTCCTGCCTAAGGCAAAACTCTGTATGTGATGTAAAAATCCATAGCGATTACAAACAATTTATTTTCAAGGCTAAGCTCAAAAGTGGTCCTGTAAAAACAAACCAACCAGTCAACAAAAACCCTTTAAGCAAGAACTAAGTTTCCTGGTGAGTTCTATCATGTCTAATGCCCAGAATCTCTGCATATACTTGTACTCATGCTCTCTGGTTTCTAGCAGTTTGAGGAAATTAAATCAGATTAAGGGCTCTATTTTTAATCTTAAGAAGATGGGTTTGTATCGTTACACACCAAGCAAAATCCAGCACTGGATGTTTATGTGGTCCTGACCAAAAGGATCAGTACCCAGCGATACAGTAACATCACACGAGGATGTTGGATTCTAAGGCTGTATAATCCTGAATCAGGATAAACTGATGGACCCTCACTGCAATCACACTGTCTTCTGAGGGCTTGGTCCCCTGAGCACCTTTAAAGTTATGTAGCCATAGCAGATACCCACACCATCCTTGTGCTGCACAACACACAGATCTTTAAAATCACGCAGTCCTCTCTAGCTGTAGCTCTGCTTGTGTGCACAGTTACGTCAGCAGTGAAGCTGGCACACATCAAAAAGTGTGACACCTAGTAATTATTTTCCTAAAGATGCAGAGGAAAAGGCACAGGAAGGCTAGTGTTTCCAAGCTCACAGTCAGGTTTTGTCCTCCTGAGTGTTTGCTGTGAGCTGTCCTGCCAGAGAGCTGGTGCTGAACTCTGCGCCTCTGCCAACACCTGCTCAGTGCTGGGCATGGTTTAAAACCAGCACATGGTTTTAAACTGAAGGAGAGTAGCTTTAGACGAGATCTTAGGAAGAAATTCTTCAGTATAAGGATGGAGAGACTCTGGAATCGATTGCCCAAAGAGGTTGTGGCCCGAAGGGCTGAACACCCTCCCTGGAGGTCTTCGAGGCAAGGTTGGATGAGGCCTTGAGCAACCAAGTCTGGTTGAGAGGTGTCACTGCCCATGGGAAGGGACTGGGGGAGATGATCTCTGAGGTCCCTTCCAACCTGAGCCAGTCTAGGATTCTATGATTTTCTGTAGCACAGGCAATGTCTCTGCTTACAGCTGAGCATGTTGGTCCTTTCCAGTACTGCATTGTCAGTGTTTCCTCAGAGTCAGTTCCCTTAGGAAAATAGGTTGTGTTGTACTGACCTGGATGTGAGAGAACATAAACACTTGAGCAGGATGCAAGATAACTGCATTAATTCATCCAAGTGCTTTAGTCTGTAATGTTTAATGTGGCAACAACTTAAGACACAATGTCAGCTGAGAAGTTCCATTAGTATTGCCAGATGCCTGTACCGAGACTCTACGCCTTTCTTTCTCCATTGCTGGATCTCTTTCCCGCTCCCCCATACCTTGGACCAATGCTCAGGACTGTGCTGTTTTGCTGCTGCTTGTAGGAACAGGGTGTTATCCTACAGGAGAGACTAATGACAGTGAGAATGAGGGGAGTTTATACTTGAAAAATCCTTTTCAAAACCAGTCAACTTCTGGTTATAAATTCTTGCATCTGTTCAATTGTGCCTTTTCCAGAAGCAGAGGAATCTCCTACATGTTGCTGTAAGTGGCATGAAATAACACATTTCTAGGTTAGAAATTTTGGGGCTGATTTTGAACCACTTCATACAATTGAGCTAAGCTCCACTTATCAAACATAAACCAGATTCAGTGCCCTGTCCATATTCTTTGTTCACTGTCACCTACGTTTTGCAGAGCTGGAAGTGGGAAAAAGTCTTTGTTGAAAGTCATGTCCAGAAAGGATGAAAAGTGCTTCCTGGGGCAGACCAAATTAGCAGCAGTTGCTGTAATGGGTTTATAGCCTTTATTTGTTGTTTGGCCTTTAAGACTTCTTTCAACTGGGGACTCGCTGACTCATATATAGGACAAGTACAGTCCTGCAGGGTGGAGTCGTGTGTAAGGCGTCATTAATGCAATACATTTCTTTATGTCACTACTGTAAAATCGGGTTGTTCATGATACAGCACCGAGCAGTAATTACCCATGTTGAGCAGGTTCTCTGTCTGAAATTATTCAGTTGTTCATAATCTCTCTCTGCAGAGAACCAGACAGACATTGGGGGGGATTAAGTGCTGCAGTTAAAGGGTACTGGGCTGTTCCATCAAAGGGTTGAACAGCAGGTTGGCCAAGCCTTGATGGATGCTGCTGCACTTGCTCTCAGTGCAGCCTCCCTTCCTTTCTTCCTCAGCAGTCACAACTGTGGCTGTCCTTGCCCTGAGGAAGAATCTGCCTCCCTCAAGACCTGGGAAGGATCTCCACTACTACTGAACAATATTCCTGATTAATTAATGTGGACACACAAATCCCACCAAGCCTCAGCATTTCTGTAAGGCAAATGGCCTCTTACCAAGTCAATTGAGATCAAGCTGGATTTGTCACTTGTACATCAATGCCCCAGCAACTCAAAGAGACTGATCTGATATTTGCAGTGACCAAAACAATCAGACACGTGCTTCCTGCATGTCAGGCAAGCTTCACAGGGGAACGTGCACAGACGGGAGGAGGAGCTGCCAGATTTCCAGTGAAGGAAGATCCAGAGAAGAAGCAAGCAGCTGTAGATAGCAAGGTGTAATCTAGTAAATCCTCTGAATAACTTAATCAGATTTGATGCAGCAAAACATGTGTTCAGCTTCTGCTGAACACCAGCCAGTGTTGGCAAGGAGGGAGGGGGAGCAAGGAGCAAGGGCAGAGCTTTCATGAATCCTGTAGGTGACATATACAGTAGAGATTAAAAGAAGTAGACAGAAAATGTACTGAGATAGTCCTACTTTGGTGGAGATTTTTAATCTAAACATGATAGATTTTCTGATGTTTCCGCAGAGTCAAAAGTAGCATGAAAACTGGTAAGGGAAAGAAGCCAAGGGTGTTGTGACACAACATTGGTGAGAGGAAGAAAGCTGTAGCCCATCTCATTGCCCTTCCCACTCCCGACTCTGTGCAAGCACTGTATTTGATGCACAGTAAAACAGGTACAATCACCACTGAGTTCTAGCAGGAATGCTTTTTTCTCTGTGGCATCAAAGATACATTGCAATTGGATAAGTTTTCCTACGGTTTCTCCTGCTTTAGTGTTGCAGTCAGTCTCCAAGTTGCTGTAACTCAGTGGAACCAGCTGCAGGTCTGGTGGGTGTAGTTGCACTGGTGCCTGTACAATTCTTGATTGGCAACAATATGAGAAAGAGAGGCATGTCCATCCGTCTGAAACATTTGGAAAGTGCTTGAGAAACAACAAATCCTCATGAATGTCGAGCTTGTACAAAGCCTCTGCTTACTTCTTTTAAGGGTAGCTTTCCCCTCTTGTGCCAGATGACTTGTCTCTTCTTCATCATTCTTGCTTCTTCGTAATGCTTGGATCAGCTTCTCAGTGGGCAGCGCTTTTTGTCAGATCTGTCAAGAGGTGATCTCCAGAGCAGGATGGATTTTCTGTCTTCCTCTGACTATTGCTGGCTAGCTGTGTGATTTTCTCCTCCTCTGCATTTTGTCTACTCATCTTTGTGTTTCACTGTCTTTTTTCTTATCTACCCCGCTTTGAGTTCTTTCCACCAATCTTGAACAGCCCATTGCTTGCTTTTTGCCAACCACCATTTTTTTTGACTGAGATTGGTCACAACCTGGGTCTGGTCCTCAAATATGCACAGAAAGCATGGCCAATATTTAATAGATGCCAAAGCCACGTTTTCTCCACAGCATTTTGCAGATGTTATTTCAGTGTGCTGCAGCCCAATTCCTGCCTGTGCACACAACCTCAACAGCAAAAGGAAGCAATGTGCCTCATCATTCCAGATTTGTTTGCTCAGGACCTGGCTCCTGTACAGACTTGCAGATAGCTTTGCTCTTGAAGAGCTTTTATCAGTCTGGTTTTATTTTTCATTTGTCTACTTATAAGCTTCTCATTAAGGTAGTGTGTGAGCATCTCTCAGGCAGGTGGGCAGATAAGAAGAGCTCTTATCCCTGTTTAGGAGGTAAATGACTTGATGATGGTCATTTAATCACAGACTTTGTGGCAGAGCTTGTATTGTACTTGGATTCTAACTTGTGCAATGGGTTTGGGAGGCAGCAGCATGGTCTGTGCTGGCAGTTGTAGCCCAGTGTTTCACTGTGGGGACAGTGGAGAACATGCTGCGGTCTCTCAGGATTCTATCAGGTGTGAATTTAGTCTCTGCCACAGGCACTGTTGTCACCCAGCGTCAGTAAGTGAGGGAAAATACCTCAGTCTGTGAAATGATCTATAGCTCAGGGGATGGTTCCAAGGTCAAACCCCAAGGGTTTCAGTCCCAGTTCTTTCCCTGTCAGCAGTTAGTATTTCACTGCACTCTATAACTCGAGGAGGCTTCATGCTGTAGCCTTGGGGTGCAGCTGTGGCTCACAGAGAGTTTCCCTAAGGTCGCTTCAGGCAGAGCTGAAAGCAAGCCCAATGGCAGTGAGAATCCAACCCCAGGCTTTGAGAAGGGAAACAAAAAACTAGGTACTACCTTGGTCCCCTGAGTCACCCAAGCCATTCAGTAGCAGCCAGGCCAGGCTGGTTTTATGACTGCCTTTCTTCTCTACCGAGCCTTTCTACTCTACTAAAGAGATAGAGTTTGTGTTTCTGGAGTTCATTGCCCTCAACACACCCAAGAGAGAGCAATGTTAACTGTGTATTAGTATTTGATTTTCCCTCTTAGTTCCTCCTCCTGGACAATCAAAAGATTCTGGTGTTCCTGTAGGCCTGGCAATAGATGTATGGATTCCTCTGGTGTTTGTTTTCTGCTGTTACTGCAGTTGGATTAATTAGATAAGATCTCTGACACAGGTTTCCAAGTGATGTGTTTAAAGCCAGGAGCGGGGAAAGGATTATGGCTATAAAACTAGAATAAACACCCAGGAGCACTGGCAACCCGTTAGACGTGGTACTTTTGCATTTACAAGAGAACCCATTTGAAAACAGTGCAGATCAGATTTTACATCATCCACAGCAGATTTTTCCACACTCTATATCAAGAGACCTATTTCTGTCTTCCAGAGCTCCAAGTTCCAAGCTGGGGTTCACCAAGTTTTCTAAACTGCCTGTCACTGAGGGATGCCAGCTGTAAAAGAATGAATGTTTGGGGTCTATGAGGTGTATCTGACTCATAGTTTTGAGCTTTTGGTGGTAACCATGTGTCACCTATGTCATGATCTTCATTATAAATTTCTCCCTCTCTTTGCAGTTAGAATCCTCCTCATCTGCTTTGTCATATCACATAGATTAATCTAATTAGGAAGATTTCATAGGAAATCATTAGGTGATTTCATAGGAAAGCAATAGTTGTTCCCTTCCCCACTGCCTTCCTTCCCTTCTCTGGGGCTTGCCTGTTGCTGTCACTTCTCCTTTATGCAACACTGAGCAGTTCTCAAGCAACAAGGTGAATGACCAAGCTTTCCCAGTATAGAACTGCTTGAGGGAGTCCAGTGTAGAGCCACAAAGATGATGAAGGGAGTGGAGCAAATCCCTGATGATGAGAAGAAAGGCTGAGGGAGCTGGGTCTCTTTAGCTTGGAAAAAAGGAGATTGAGGGGTGACTTCATGAATATTGAGTAATATGGAAAGGGTGGGTGTGAGGAGGAAGGAGCCAGGCTCTGCTCAGTGGCCTCCAATGATAGGCCAAGTGGCACCAGGTGTCAGCTGGAACAGAGGTTTCACATCAAGATGAGAAGAAACTTCTTCTCTGTGAAGATGACAGAGCACTGGAAGGGGCTGCGCAGGGGGGCTGCTGAGTCTCCTGCTCTGGAGACATTTAAAATCCACCTGGACATGTTCCTGTGTGACTGGATCTAGGGGATCCTGCTGTGGCAGGGGGATTAAATTGGATGATCCTTAAAGGTCCCTTGCAATCCTTAGCATTCTATGTATTCTGTGGTCATTTGCACATCTGAGTGGCAGACTAGTCCAAAAGGTGCAACCTGTGATGAGTTATGTGTGGTTTGGAGGGCACCACTGTGGAGGTGGTGAAAAACACTGGCCAAAAGTCTGAGCATTTTTGTGGGAAAAACAAACACGCATCATGGTGATGTGCAGGTGACTGCAGATGGATCACTGGCAGAGCTCTGAAGCACCTGGTTCTGGAGCCAGCATGCTGCTGTCAGAACCAAACCTGAATTGTTTAGATTGGAAAGACCTTAATGATCAAGTCCAACCACAAACCCAACTGTCCAAAGGCCACCTCTAAACCCTGTCCCTAAGCTCCAGACCTCCAAGATTGTGAAACACGTCCAGGGATAGCGATTCAACCCCCTCCCTGGGCAACCTGTTTCCAGGCCTGATAGCCCCTTCTAGGAAGAAGTTTTTCCTGATTTCCAACCTAAACTTTCCCTGGCATAACCTGAAGCCGTTTCCTCTTGTCCTGTCGCTTCTTTCTGGTGAGAAGAGACGAGCACTCACTACCCTCCAGTCGGGCCAAGTGTTTTATAAGTCGTCTCCATGGGGAAATTTGGGGTCTTCAGGTTCACCACCCGGACCCGGGCCCCAACAAAGGTGGGTTTAACCCCACTCGCAGCGTTGCGACGCGGTGGCGGGGCTGTCCCCCGGGTGGGGGCGCGGGGAGGGGCCGTTCTCTGGGCGGGTCCCGGGGCGGGGGGCTGCGCCCGGCGNCGCCCCGCTCGGAGCCGCAGCCGGCAGCATCGCGGCGGGACCGCCCGGGGATGCAGCCGCGCTAAGAACAAAAGCGCTTGGCGCGGTTACACTCTGGGGCTTTGCAGCGGCTAGGACCGGCCCCGACAAACTTGGATCTCGGTCCAGATTCACACGCCCGCCTCCGGATTCACTCGCCGGCGCCTTCCGCACAACGCCGCGCTACCCCTCCGCTGCCGTCCCGCCGGGGCTGCCCGCGGGCAGGGAGGGGGCCGGACCCTGCATCCCCCAGACCCCACCAGCCCCGAGGACCCTCCCCCGCCGCGGGCCCTCGGCTTTGCCCTTCGGGCGGCAGGTGCCAAGGGGAAGGATGCGCGTCTTCCCGTGGGGATTTTGGCTGCTCTGTGTCGCCTCCGCCCCGGCCCGCGCTGACAGCAGCAAGGCGAGGAGCTGCGCCGAGCTCCGGCAGCTCTATGGGGCCAAGGGCTTCAGCCTCAGCGGAGTGCCCCAGGCTGAGATCTCTGGTGAGTGAGGGGCGATGGGACGGGTCGTGAGGAACGGCCGGGAGTGTGGAGCCCCCGGGTTGGGGGGTCCCCGTGTGCAGGGAGCGGGGTGCGCTCGGTACCTGCCGCCGGAGTTTCTGTCGGGTCGTGGGCGACGAGGAGTCGGACCTGAGAGATCTCGTTCGGGCTGAACGCCCCCCGGTAGCCACTGCCCGGGCTGGAAAGGGTCTGGCTCCAGCGGGGGCGATGCGTTGTGAGCGAAGCGCAGAGGGGGTGATCGCACCGAGTGCTCGTTGGTGCTTTTCTCTTTCTCTCTTTTATTCATTGGCTCTTTCTCTGTTCTGCGTGCGATTGCATCGGTTTCAGGGGTTCGGTTCAGCAGTCAGGGTGAGCAGACTGTAATGAGTTTTGGTGTTGGAGCTGGAAAATGCCACAAGGTTATGAGAGGGAAGAATTGATGTATCTTAATCTTCTTCTGCACGGGAAACAAACCTATAAATGGTATTTGTCACTCGTTAAAATCTAAGCGGGCGTAAACCGACCCTGTGTTGAGCTTGTAAAGCATAGAGGAAACCCGAGCAACCTACATCAGAGTGTGTTCCCCTGCTTTATTCTGCTTTTGGACAAATCTTGCTTGATTTCCTCCCTTTTGCAGAAAACCACTGAAATACCAGAGAGTATTCAAGGTCTGTTTTTGTGGGTTGGTTTTTTTCCTTTTTACTGAAAGCTTGGGGGAAATATGCTGAGGTATTTCTGTTTTCTTTTCCAGTTCTCATCTAAGTTTTGATACACCAACTTGTGACCCATATCCGAGAGCTTTTTCTCCTCACTCGTGAGAGCTTCCTCCTTCAGACAAAGCATAAAACATGCAGGCGTACGTGCCAAAGCAAGCCTACAGGGACATCCCAGTAAAATTGCAATTTGTAGTTCACATCTAAGCTACAGAATTGCCTTATGTTGAATTTTTCATTGTGTAGTTTTCCAGGGGAATCAATTCATTATCTGCCCTGTGAATGGAGGAGACTGAACCATACCCAGGTCTCATAAAAGAGAGCATTTTTTTCTCAAGTTGCACCCAGGAGTAAATTTTTAAAATAAAATGAGCAGTCCCTGAACTTAAGTAGTGGGGAAATTTCAGAATCGGTTGAACATCACTATTAATAGAGAGAGTAGTCATTCAGTTGAGCAAGAAAGTGGCTTTTTATGCATTTGCATCTCATTATGAACCTGAATACATTAGCAGTCACGTTTCAACAGTAAAACTCTTGGAAGACCACATGTTTACAAATATTCGTGGAGATGGCTGCACGAATATTTGTCCCTGTTGTGTGCAGGGATAGTACTACCAGGCAGCCAGTCATTCAGGACTGCGTGAGCTGCGGCTGCAAGTATCATGTATCGCAGGTTAGTAGCGAGTAAAACATCTTGTGCCTACAAAGTGGTTGAGATGCAGAAAAACGATAGGGGACACATGGATTTCCAGGAACCAGGATTTTTGTTTCCTGTGGTTTGTTGCTATGAGTACTTACACCAGCAGCCTTAAACAACAGTAGTTAAAATGAGAGTATCAAACTGGGCGTCTCTGGCTCTAACCATAAACAGGGAAACTCTACAGATACATGCTATAAAAAGTTTAGGGAATGCCCAGAGAGTAGCATGAAGAAATGTTTGTGGGAATAAAGTTTCACACATTCACCTGGTACTGCTGTCGTTAGCCCAGTTTTAAAAACAGCAAATGGACTTAATGATTTTACTTGGTAATTATCATGTGGACCTTCTGACTGCTACGTTTTTGAGAATGCCCTTCTCTGTTGCTCCAGTACCTACCCAGTACAGTTAAACCATAGATGTACCTCCATACCAACCTCAGCAGAGTTTCTAGCACACTGCAGCATTGTATATGGGTTGTAGCAGTTGGGTAGGTTAGCGCAGAAGTTGACACCAGTTTTGGTGTCTCCAAAGAAATGGAGTCTCTCGACCCTCCAGCAGTATCCCTGTGTGCAGCAAGTCATGCAGTTTGTAATTCCATGTTTTGTTAAAATAATCATTGCTGAAGGCTGCTGTCACCAGCTTCAGTTCAGGTGGCTGACTGCGGGGTTGTAACTGGTATGGAGCATTGTGGAGTTACGCCTGACTGACACCCGTAAACATGTACATGCCAGTGTTTGACAACTTTTGGCAAAGTTAAGATATGCTGATGAAGATGGTTCAGCAGTGGCTCTGGTTGGAGTTGTGCTGAGGTTTTCTGATGGTGGCCTTTTCCATGTTGTTAGAGAGTTCAAGAACTACTTCAATGTTTATGTCTTATTTCCAAGCCTTCTTGAGGCAGAAGCCCTTCACTTTCTCTCTTGTTCTTGCTGTTCCTTCCCTTGCTGTTGCTGCCCTGAAGCAAAGGTGGAAACTCCTTTGTTAGCCCCATGGCCTTGTCCCTGAAGTGCTGCTGCCCTGCTTGCTCTTGTCTGCTTTGAACTGGCTCCTGGCACTGCTGGTTTGTGTGTTGCTGTCACACCAGCTTAGCACCATCAGCCAAGCCACATACTGCTTGCACCCTCAGAACCTGACTTCAAAAGGAGTTTAGTAAACTCCCATGATGCAGGCTCTGACTCAGGCTGAGATGGCTGTGTTTGTATTGGTTTCAGAACACTTACTGCATGCTTTACACTTTCTAATCTGTGTTCTTTGTTATGATTTAAGAGGATTATGAGTAATAGAAAATCTCTAGAGCTCACCAGAAGGTAGTCCCTGCTATGACAGTGCAGATCAGTTGGAGAAGCAGCCATACAGTCATTAGCTGGCTAACAGATAAGCATCTGATTTAGGGATAGATTCTTGGGTTATCAGATTTTGCATGAACCAGGAATTCCTGGTTTTCTCTGCTCGTGCTGTGCAATGTCTTTAACATGTCGAAGCACTGTGGACGTGTCAGGTGCTGTTATTTAGTGTGTTTAGGGAATGCACAAGGTGTTGTGTTTCGGTGCTTTGAAGTCAATGGCACAACTCCCAAACATGAAAGAAGAGTCTGCTCCCATTTGTAATCCTGACAGACTGACGTGCACTCAGAGGCTTGGGTGAAGGGCTACCTACAAGAAAGTTTCTAATGCTGGGGGAAATGCTCCCTACTCCTTGGATCTGGGAAAGTTGCAAGGCCTGTTTCCATCAGGTGTACTAACTCGAGGAAAGTTTTCCTGTGTGTTGGAGTGTT
The DNA here is from genome assembly GCA_013397515.1 of Upupa epops. Lineage (NCBI taxonomy): Eukaryota > Metazoa > Chordata > Aves > Bucerotiformes > Upupidae > Upupa > Upupa epops. The sequence goes on from VZRI01012388.1 coordinate 26,560, forward strand.
CCCACTCACCATTTTGGGGTGCCTGCTTCTCCTTTCTGGGATTGCTACAAAATACAGGAAACCTGTTTGAGAGCTTCCAGTTCCTCTCTTTGCTCTTGAGTCTTCGGGAGGTAGTGAGCCTCAGTTCCATCACCATTCCCAACACCATCACCCCATCTCCGGTTCTGTACTCTGGTGATTCAGGGAGAGATGCACTGCTTAGTGCCTGTGTTAAGGGATGGTTTTCTGGGGCTCACTGCAGAGATGTGATGGAAGAGACCCTATAGCAGAAAATACTGAGCTTTGGGAAGGATATCCAGCTCTTGCTGCTGACTCGATTAAGTGGTTTAGGATTACTTTTGGACAGGTGACTGCTCCCCAGAATTTTGAGCAGAGATAGCGCTCTCATGCACTAGACTGGAGAGCTGTGATTTGATGCATTTGGCCCTTGCTCACTGTTTGGGCTAGCCATTTGCTTTAGTTTGCTTATTCTTGAGATTAATCTGTCCCAGACTTGGCTTGCTGCTAGGTCAAACCTGTTGACATAGACAATGTATGTAATGCAGCGAAAGGAGAGAAGGGCACAGAGAAACACTGTCTGGTCTCTGCCAGGCCATATTGCTGCCCATCCAGTCACACATCTCACCCGTATGCTTCCCTGCCTCCTTAGCTGAAAGGAGTCTGGATGATTTTTTAAAATACTTTGGTCCTTTTGGTTTTGTAATGAAAACATTGCCCAGTGTGTATGTTAGAGACATTTGGAGGAGCATTAGCTAAAGGGACAATGGGTCTGGCTACAGGGTAGAACTTAGAATCACAGACTGGTTTAGGTTCCAAGGGACTCAGAAATCATCTAATTCCAACCCTCTGCCATGGGCAGGGACACTGCTCACCAGACCAGGTTACCCAGAGCCCCATCCAACCTGGCCTTGAACACTTGCAGGGATAGAGCAGCCCTATCCTCCCTAGGCAACCTGTTCCAGGGCCTCAACACCCTCCCAGGGAGGAATTTCTTCCTAAGATCCAATGTCAGTGTCCCCTCTTTTAGCTTGAAACCACCCTCCTTGTCCTATCACTGGAGTCCATCACAAAAACTCTCCTTCCGCTTTCCTGTAGCCCCCTTCCAGATCCTTGATGAGGTTCTTGGTGTATGAAGGTAATGAAACCTGGGATTGCAGAACACTAACCTCTGGCAGTCGCAGCACAGAGGACAGAAGTGCAGCGATGGGCAAACCTGTGTCTGTGGTACAAAAAAGAAAAGCTGGGGCTCCTCCTCTCACAAGAAAAGATCTTTCACCGCTTAATGGAAAGGGGACAGCCTGCTGCTCCGGCACTTTTTGAGGTGGTTGTTATATTTGGTTTGTAGTTGCTGAAGGCAGACGGGGTTTCTCAGGGTCAGCTGCTATATGGTGAACTCCTGAGTGTGACATGAACCCATTTATGCTAACGGATCAGTTAAGGGCCAACTGGAAAGGCCTTTGCAGCCTGCTCGCTTTAGCGCTGTTTCGGCGGAGGTACGACACGGGGAATCGTGCCTTCTCCTCCATCTGCCAAGCGCACTGGTGCGAACGTTTGAGGGGGCCGTGCCTGCGCTCTGCAGCTCCCTTTCCGTTTGCCTTAAAATACACCCTGGCATTCCCGTATTTTACACTTCGCGGTTGTTGTGTTGGTTTGTGGCTGCAGAACACGCAGTGTACTCGCAAGAGCATGGGGGAGAAGTCGATTTATGGAGAAAAATGGGCCCCCTCTAGTGGTTGGTGTCAGCCCCAGCCTGAGCCGTCACACAGCCGGGGTTTACCTAAGCCAGGCCTGAAGTCTGCCTAAGCTTTCTGCTTAGATATTCTTCAGAGTGTTGTGGTGTCGGTGTTATTTTTCAGAGAATCACAGAATCACCCAGAATTATTGAGGCTGGAAAAGCCCTCTGAGTTCATCCAGCCCAGCCCATGACCTAACATCACCACAGCAGCCAGACCAGCGCACCAAGTGCCATGTCCAGTCTTTTCTTAAACATCTCCAGGGATAAGGACTCCACCACTGACCTAGATAGCCCATTCCAAGGTCTGATCATCCCTTCCGAGAGGATGTGCTTCCTAATTCTACCTAAATCTTCCTAAATCTAGTGCCACCTAGAATCTACCTTTCTGTCACTATGATGTGGATGACTAAGTCCTCACCACATAATTATCCTTAGCAGCAGTGTCTGGCAAAACTATTTCAACAACTTCTTTTTTGGGGGGAAGGAAAAGCCTGATATTTGCTTTTTTAAAGAAAGAAAAGTGTGTAGAGCTGGGATACCCACCAGCAGCATTGTGTGGACCTGCTGAGCTCACCTCACCTCTGCTTTGTCCCTTCCTGCCCTGCAAGCACCTGGCTTTAAGAACACTCATCCATTGCTCTCTGGGTGCAGTGGATGGGGCTGGTAGGAGAAGGTGGCTTTTGGCAGTTGCTTTCAATAGAACTGTCTTGCTTGAGGGACCCTGATAAATTCCTTTGGGTAATCCCAGCAATGAAGTTTGCTTTGACATCACCAAAGATGGGGAGGGAGCTGCATATTTGATGTAAATATACATCAAAAATGTATATTTAGAGCCAGAGGTTTTATTTTCCTCACAGGTCACAACCACAATAACTGGAAACGGGGGCCCTGGAGTACCTGTGCAGCAGCAGCAGCAGCCAACCATGGGCTCTGTGCCCATCAGAGTAGGGAGGGGGTTAAGTATCATTTATTTCTACTGCAGCACCAAATTGCATTAGGCACAGTCTGGAAAGTGAAGACAGGATAAAAGGATGGCCACAGCCTCCAAGAGCTGTTGTTCTGAGCAGGAATCCTGACTCTTCTCTCTGCAGTACCTCAGCACTGTGTGGCTGGGGCCAGTGCTGCAGGTTTGGTGTCCTGGCAGCAGCTTGGGAGTGCCTGGTGTGTGTATTGGGGACTGTAGAACTGAGGGGTAGGTAGATGGGAGGGCAGTAAACAGATATCCCTGCTGTAGGGGGAACTTTTCAGTTGTCTTTTAGCAGTCAGCTGGAAATCCTGGCAAGGCATTTCCATGGAAAAGCAGGGAAACACCCTAATTATGTGGAAGTCCACAGGCTTCCTTAGGGGAATCAGCTTTAATTTCTTGTTGCTGCTGGGGTCTCTGTTGAACACAATGACTTTTTATATAGGGAGTTTAATTCTTGGTCTCATGAGGTGGCTTGTGTGTACATCTCATGGTGAACTGGCCTTATAGATGGGACAGTTGGCTCTGATAGCTCTGGGCATATGTTACCTCTATATGTGGTTGCTTGCTTTCCTGCAAGAGCTGTCTTCAGTGAGGCATCCTGTGCTGCAGTAGCTGTCTGCTGCAGGAAGGACAACCAGCCCCCCAGCACATGGTGTACTGCACTGCTGCTGCCTTTGGTTCATGCAGAGGGCCCTTGAATGTTCTAGTGAGTGTGTAGCTTAGAATCATCAGATCATCAGGGTTGGAATAGACCTTCAAGTTCATCAAGTTCAACACCTGTCCAACAACCCTGAACCACTAACCCATCTCTTGAAACACCCTGTCTGCCTGCTTGTTGAATCCCTCAGGGACAGTGCCTCTACTCCTTCCCTGGGCAGCCTGTTCCAAGGCCTCACTTTCTTGGCTTTTTTCATGGAAGAGCGTCTCCTTGGTTGAGTGCTAATTCAGAAGGGAGTTGGATGCAGTTGCTGCTGCCACGAGCACAGTAGTAAAGCTGAGGAGCGTGCTTGGTACAGTCTGAAAACCCTAAGCAAGTTCCTCCCGGTTTCTGCCTGTGCAAGTTAGGTCAGAGCTGGGCCATCTTGTTGTATGCTTCTCCGAACACGTCCATGCACAGCTATGAGGAGGAGGAAGAGGTTCAGTGCATGGCTTGGTGGCACAGACAGACCTCCTACTCAAGTGGTGGCCTGAAGCAAGTCTGTAACAAGTCTCTTAATTTTTACGTTTGCCTGGAAATCTCCACATCCTTGCTTTCCTGTCTGTGTAACCAAGGATTGACAGTGTCTTCTTGACATTAGAGCAGGTAACCCTGTCCTGGTCTGTTGTGATGGGAGAGCCTAAAACTTGTAGGAGCCATCATAGCAGCTGCTGCAAGATGACTCTGTCATGTTCTGTAGTTGGCTTGCCTGAAGTTTCTGGAACTGTCATTGCACTGGAACCTTTTCCTTGAAAGTTACAAAAAGTAAATAAAATTCAAAGCTCTGTGAAAGCAGAACATTTCCTTTTTCTTCCCTCTTGCCCATAAAGGACAGACCTGACACCCCCCCCCTCCCCCCTCAATCACAGATGTCTTATACCCTGCTGCTATGGCTCAGAACACTGTCTGTGGCAGGTGAGACCTCTCTTTAACTAACATTGATTCCCAGGGAATTGGGTTTCCCCTGCTGCCAGACTGGTCTGCAGAAAATAATGAAGCTTTAGACTGGAGACACTTAAAATGCTCCTCTGTATGTGACAGAGCTGTGAGCTAGGTCAGTCACTTCTGCCCTGGGACGTGTCCCTGTTTTCCTTGGAATCCCTCAGATAGGGGAAAACCTTTTGTTTTGTTATGGTTGGAATAATCAGGGTGTGCTGCGACAGGTACAGCCCTCTGCTCCAAGTTTCAGGAAACACATGGACCACAGTTGTGTTGACTGCACAGGGATTATAATCCTCAATTCACAGTTGTGTTGGATGCACAGAGATTATGATCCTCTGTTCACATTTGGTGCCTTTTTGGATACGGCACAGCACAGATCCAAAGCACAGACTTACGCCAAGCCCCTGTGCGAGCAACACGAGTAAAACAACTCTTTAAATTGCCGTGGATTCTTCTGAAGTAGTAAAAACAAGCAAAAAAGCACCAACAAAACAGTTTTACTGTGGTTTCAGGGAGCAACGCGGTAGTACTTACACAGTCAATCTTTTATATGACTGAAATGCAAATACTCTATGACAAATAGTTTTGGCTTGCAAAAAATTGGTATTTTATAGGACTGTAAAACTATACTGTGTAATTTAGTTGGAGTGCTTCCACTAGTTTTACCCAAGTCTCTTGCCTTGTAGCTGGGGCAGGCAGGCATTTTTCTCAAATATGAATGTTTTAAGAGATTCTTTTAGTTGTAAATTTTGTTCATAAATAACTTAAATACAATAAAAGCACTGTCAAAAATTAGGATTACTTTCACATTTAAAAAAACACAGATAAGAAGAGGCGACTTCAGTCTCTTCTGCTCTCAGTTTGTGATGTAGCAGTAAAATTTGCAGTGATTTGATTGTATAATTGATCTTGGAATGAGAATTTTGTGAAAGTAAAGTGGATTTTTTATGAGTGGCAAGTAGGGGACTGGTGTATGGACATCTCTTGCTGCTTCCTCTTGCCTCCCCAGGGAAGAGCTGACTGGTGGAAATGGGGTGCTGTAATTACCGTGTGGCTCTTGCAGGAGGGAGGGCTGGTTCTAGTCCCTATCTAGATGCAGAGTTTCACCACAAAGCTGGAATACCACTTCACTTTTTACTCTTTTCAGCAGTTTTCTCCACCATAAACACTAAACTGGAAGGAGAGAGCTTGATGAACTCCTGGGAAGTTTGGTTTATGAAACTCCAGTCCCTAAACATATGAGTGCCTTAGAAGAGTGCAGTGGTCTTCTCCCCAATGCAGTTGCTCGCTGTGCACAGCTGCGGGAGTTTAAACCAGTTGTATAACCAGTCTGGGTTTTACAAACATCTGTTTGGCTTTGTGTCAGAACACCAAACACTCCCAACACAGTCCCTCCTCTTGCTCCCCTTTCATTTGTGGGAGGTCTCATGGAGGCTGCCATGGCAAGGGAGAAGTAGGATCGTATTTTTATTAGACAGACTCTCTAAGGCCAAACTGTCGCTAGAGACTCATCTGCTGTGAATTTGAGGAAGGGCTGCACAATAGTGGGAACCTGGGGGTAGAAGTCCCACTGGCTCAACCACAGGCTCCCCAGGGCCTTCTCCCCATCCTCTCTGATGGTGGTAGGATGTAGTAACATCCCAATTGCTTCTGCTTTGGGGGTTGGTGCAGAGGAGAGCTTGGGAAGTTCCTGGGGAGGTCAAAGCAGCATTCCAGTTTGCCGCTGGTGTGTTCCCTAAATGCATTTAAGCCAAAAAGGAGTGTGATATTGAATAAGTACACACATGAATCTCTGTAGTGTGTCAGGTGGAGTGCTGTAGTAAGGAAACCTGCTTGTTCCTTGGTGCTGCTGTGGAGGTACCATCCTTGTGTCAGTGATCAGATACTACATTCTGTCTTCCCCGGTGAGTCTGAGTTTTGCCTTCTTCCCAGGCTTTACACTGAGTTGCTTTAGAAACAGCATCTGTTGGACTTGCCATGTTCTGGGGAGTTGTATTTGATTTTATTTGATGGCAACAAATAATCAAGAAACCTGAAAACATGGTTATCTCTGCTACACATTAGCATTAGGGGCAGAAAAGCATTTGGATGTGGGAAGCGAGGTTTAACTTCTTCTGCATGCTAGTCTGTTTGGGGTGGTAATGTGCGATACTGCTTAATAGACACATTGATAGAAGGTGGTCCAAATGATGTTGAAGGTGGAGGGTTGGAATTAGTGTGGGAGAGCAAAGCAGAGTGCTGTGAGTTGCTTTTAGATTGGGTTTACCTGGCAAGTACTTTACTTATCTAGGTGCAAACTGTGAGAAGTGAGTCTAGTTGTGCTAGACTTCTTAGGTACTGGTGTCCAGTCTTGAGCATGTATGTGGTGCACTGGTGGCCTGCTCTGTGCTTCTCTCACCATGAAGTTTCATAGCACTCCTTTCTGTGTTGACTGTCGCTCTCTATGGCTACTTGAAAGCAGGTTGTAGCAAGGTGAGTGTTGGTCTCTTTTCCCAGGTGACCAGGGATAGGACAAGAGGAAACAGCCTCAAATTGCCCCAGGGGATATTTAAGTTGGAAGTTTGGAAGATTTCCTTCCCTGGAAAGGTTGTCAAACTCTGTCAGAGGCTGACCAGGGTAGTGGTGGAAGGAGGGATTTGAAAGACATGTAGATGTGATGTGCAAGGACGTGGCTTAGCGGGACTTGGCAGTGTTGGGTTAACAATTGGACTTGATGATTTTAAAGTTCTTTTTCAACCTAAATGATTCAGTGACTCATGGCAGGTCTGTTCTGCGCTCAAAATACACATTTTTACAGGTGCACAGTGAATATTTGCTGGGCTTGTGCTGGATGAGAGCATTGCCTGGCCATGTGCCCTGTGTTCACCAACGCACGGCCATGTGCCCTGTGTTCACCAACGCACGCACCTGTTGTGCAACTGGCTAAGTCTTCTATAGGGTCTGATGCCACAGCTCTACATTGATGTTGCACACGCCTTTGCTCTTGCAGTGCATGAAAAATCATTGCTGTGGCTGGTCTGTACATGGAGAAATGACTCAGCTCAGACCAAAGCCAGGGCTCCATGACTTTCAGCATTGACATGAGGGTGACATTGGCACTCAAACCAATTTTGGTTTTGAAAGGAATGGGGTATACAGCTCTGTCTGTTTGAAAAGCTGACTCCTGCTGTTGTGTGAAGTAGCACTGTATGAGAGATAATGGTTTATTGCCAGGAAACTAAGACCAACTCATGGAGTTGATCTCTTCACATGTGGTACCTCTTGAAAGGGAATTTTGACAAGCAGTTCTTAAGTTTCTGCTCTGGGACACGGAGACTGGATCATTCTCAGCTTTGGTTGGAAGAGGGGATGCGGTCTTTTTGCGGTCATTTTTTTGGTGCTGTTGGTTCAGTCCCAGCTATGGGGAGGGACTGCCTCCATGGCAGCCTGCTTGTGATGCTGTCCCTGCAGGACAGGACTGCCCTGCCTGAGCTCAGAGGTGCAGCAACATTCCAGCATAGCAAGAAGAATGGTGTGCCTCCTGCCCTTGTATCCGGTGACTATGAGACTGCCTGTGGAGCATGATATCCCATTTCATGCTACCCTGTGAAGGAAAGGTATGCCTATACTGGGATGAGTGAGACACAGGCCACAAAGATTGCTGGAGGAGTAGACTACCTGATGTGAAATCACTGTGTGTTCAGCGTTGAAACGCCTAGAAGAAAGAAGACTATGGCAGATCCCATTGCTATCTGCAGCTCTTTTAATGAGTGGGAATAGAGGAAGCTAAGGTAGACTTGGGTGCATGAGAGCAAGATGAGAGATGGTGGACACATGTCAGAACTGGGGAAATTCTCCTTTTTTATGTGGACTTTTTCAAATGAGTGATTGAACACTGGAATAGAAGCCCAGTGAGGCAGTGGTATTTCCATCTCCTTCCCTGAAGATATTCAGTTTAAGTGGACTTGGCCTGTGGTACCTGCTTTAGTTGTTCTCACTTTAAACAAAGAGTTGGACCAGATGGTTCCAGATGATGTTTCAGCTTAAATTCCTCTGCAGATGCCACAGTTGTGACAAACACTTACAAATCAGGGTGTATGTCTAGGTGGAGTTGTTCTATGAATGAGGGCCTTCAGAAGACAAGAGGTGAAAGGAAAGCCTTCCAGTACTGCCATATAACATTTGTATTTTTGAGCTTATTTATTAGTTTATGAAGTCTGGAATCCAGGGAAATAAAAAAGGGGAAGCAGTGTTCTCCTTCATGAGTAAAAACCTGTGCTGGTGCTCCAGAGATCCATGGTCAGTCTTCTGCTCTGACACATGTGTCTGGCATGACCTTGGGCAAGTTGCTTTGTCTGTATCTCCAATCCCCATCTGTTCATTACTGTCTTTAAATTATAATATCTTGGTTTTGTAATTTGTCTTTAAATTATAAAGTCATGGAGTACTAAGTCTCACTCTTTCTCTGTATTTCACTATATAGTACTGAGCACAATGGGACCATAAATCCTCATCAGTCCCATGATACGTGAATAATAAACAGTAATGGTATAATTTAGGGACACATTCTGCCTCTGTTCTCATGATATATAAAGACAGGGGGGGTTTGTTGATTAAAATGCTGTGCTGTTCAACCTAACGAAGATACATGGGCCTTACTGAACAGATTTTTATGAGCCTGTTGTTGGCTCTTTAGGTTTGCTGGGTTTTTATTTTGTTTCATCATTACTCATCGATTGCAAGTATCTAAACAATTTGCTTGGCAGATCAGGGAATAATAAACTCCTTTAATCTGTATCTCTTTCAGTTTAATTATTGTTAACTCATTAGAGTTTAGTTCAATGGATAATCAACTCCATTCACCGCACAGTGGAAAAGAGTTGGACTATAGAGGCAGAACTGGATTCGCCAGTTCTTCTGAAGATACAGACCCAAACTGCAGAGTCCCTGAACATTTAACTCTAGGTGAGATTGAAGGTTACCTGTGGGCATCCCGCTACTACCTTTGTAGGCTTTGAATATAGGTTACCAGTACTTTGGTTGCTTCTGTGCCCCATGTTGCGTGACGTTCATTGCTTCATTGTTAGGTAGTTGAGTAGACAACTATTTTTGTCTGTATTGTAAGACTGCATCTAATAAAAGCACATGTAAAACAATCCTAATTATTGCAGACAGACTTCACATTTGTGACTGTGGTAATGCTCAGTGTGTTAAACTACTTCCTGCAGAGCTTAACAGTGTGTTCAGACTCTCCCGTTCCAGCTACAGCCAGGGGAATAAATACTTCCTTCACTCAGGGCTGTGTTGGTCTCCAGTGCCGTGCTGCTGAGCACACGGCTTATGTTTGGAGATCACCCATTTCTCTTGTTTCTTTACCCTGTTATTGTTGTTGTTTTTCACCATGGAAAACTTGGTGAAGCAAACAGGGCCAGTGTTGGTTGTCCTGCTGTGCTGTGCCAGTGGTAGCTTCAGGGTGGTGCTCAGGAGGTGCTTACCAACCCAGAGTTTGCACAGACCGGGGTCGCTCCATCACTTTGCTTTCTCCTCAGCTCTGTCTGGCCCCTGAAGCCAATATCCAGCAGTATGTTAGTCTTCTCTAACTTCTGGTGTCCAGCTTTTCTCAGCGGGAGTGAGAAAGCTTAATGTATGTAACCAAGGTTTTTAAAAACATACTGCTGTATTCTAGTTTGTGGAGCAGGGAGGGGAGCGGGACACATAGAGGCACTCTAAAAATGAACAGTAGATTGTTCATCCGTTGCTGCCTGCTCTTCCACCCCACGTGCTGGCTTCATGCGTGCTTCCTCAGCTCTGCCTGCAGCTCTTCAAGCAGGAAGCTGAAAGAGTTAAAATACTAGCAGGGCTTTCCCCTTCTTACCATGGCTGAGCCTCTGGAGCAGCCCATAAAGCCTGTGAACACAGCTACCCTTGGTAGAAATATAAATTTGCAATTGGGATTTTATCAGCTTTTTCAGCTAGACTGAAGAGAACAGGGATTTCAGTGAGAAACAAGGCTTCTGAGGGTTTGGCAGTATCACAGAAAGGTTGAGTATGGCTATATGTCAGAGATAAATGTTGAAATGTTTATTATGGGCTTGCTACTGTGTTCTGCTGTCATCAGGAGAAGGCAGTTGACAGTGCTCTTCGTGTCTGACCATCCTCGGCACAAATTGAACACAAGCCACTTTCTTGCAGAATAAACAAGGACAGAGGTCCTGGATGTCCTAGAATACTACTCTGCTGCTCTGGAGATAGTTTTCCATTCCCAAGGAAGGAGCTGTTCTTTGCACAGTGCCCCCCACAAAAGCCCTCTGAACGTGACTGACATTACCCACATTTGTAGAAGGAGAAAATGACACTTGCCAAATTTGCAAATCACAGTTGTGTTTCTGTCAGCTTTGGCAGTTCCAGGGCTGCTGGTAACGCTAATGAAGGCAATCTGCTTTTAATTTAAAATCCTCCCCGAAGGAAAAAAATAGCTGGCAGTTGAGGGATTCGGCAATGTCCTTGTGTGAAACTTCTTTTCCTTATTTTCTGTGATTTGTTTTAGCCAAGGAGAAACTGTTAATTAAAAAATATTCCTAAAGTAGCCAAGTATGCAGGAATGTTCTTATGCAACAACTACCTGTACCAGTTCTGCAGTAAATCACGCCTTTGTTTTCATGTGATGAGCAATTCTTATTAACCAAATAAAAGCACTGCTTACCTTGCACTTAACTCAGCATGTTTGCTGCCTCTCCTGTGATTGAGGGACTGGAGACGGCAGGTTTTGTTTGGATGACTTTGCTTGGATTCGACAAGGCTGGGGTGGTCAAGTGAACCCAGGAGAGAAGGGCCAGTGGAGAACGCTGGGTGTGGAGCCCTTCCTCCTGGTGAGACAAGCAGGTGGTGAGCCTGGGGTTGGACTACATGATTTTCAGAGGTCCCTTACAACCTCTGCCAGTCTATGAACACTGCAAACTCTCCCACAAGTCTTACCTTGGGTCTGAGCTCTGTCATGTGGACACAAGAGAGATAGACAGAGGAGTGAGGGAAGACAGCACTGCTCAGACCATGCTCAAATGCAGTTTCTTTGAAAGCATTTTTCGTCAGTTCAGAAGGTACTGGACCAAATTGTGGATCCAATCAGCAGCCTAAGTTTGTGCTTTGCACAATGGCAAACAGTCTGTGCTTGGAGAAGAGCGTAGAGAAATGTGTCTGTGTGTAGGACATGGTTGCGTTCAGCAATGCTGATGTGGTCCTGCATGAGAATCATCCAGAGTTGATCACAGTGTCCATGTGTTGTGGTCACGGAATCCCAGAACTATTGAGGTTGGTTGCTTCAGTCCTTGGTCCTGCCCCAAATCCTTCACAGCAATTCAGAGCTGCAGGCAGGAGCTGCTCCATGTCTTCTGCCTTTCTCCAGTGCACAGAGCTCAGGACATCTTTGGAGCTGTAGAAATTTGGGGGTTGGGCAGATGTCAGGAGGCTTCTTAGCAAGTATAAAGAGATCTGACTGCCTGGCCAACAGCTGTGGTGATCCAAGTACAGTATTTCCACAGGTCCCATTTGACAAAGCACCGTCAGCTGCAGCCTGTCTGCCAGCATCTGCAGCAACAGAAATTATTTCTTCTTTTTTTTTTTTTAAGAAAAACCACATAAAGATGAAGAACTGTCCCTAGCTTTAGGAGAACCAAAGTAAAATCTACCGTGTTGAGTTAGTCCATAAGCAGGGTAAGCATTTGCGGTGCCAAATGATGAAAGCATTTTGTGCTTTACAGTTGGGGTTGTAGTGGCTGCTTCAGCACTGCCATCGGTGTGTGCAGGGGAAAGGGAGTTCATTTGCTTCACAAACATTTCACAGTGATGTGAAACACATTTGTTCCTTTTTTTCATGGCCAACAAGAAATGGCCAAGGCTGTTAGCCCTGTAGGTTATTTCCCCTTCACCTTAACTCTTGTTTGAGAAGGGATGGGGAAGCTGAAGAAAGTCCTGATTCAACCCAAGGTAGAGTATTTTTATTATTATAAACCTGTAGCTGGAGCAATTTTTTCTCCCCGAAGTCTGGACATCCAGTGAGAGTTGAATCACTGTGGCAGAGCAGCAGCTGCTGCAAAGGGCTGTAACTACAGTAGCCCTCAAACAGCTGAAAAGCTGGACACAGCATTCTGGGGCTGCACAGACATTGTGGTTTGCTTAGTAGCACTGACTTCATGCTCCCATCTGCTGTAAGGCTGCACTGGAGGGACAAAATTCTGGTCTCATTGCCTCCTCCGGGAGGATTTATCTTGGAATTTTGAAACCTAACCTCCTGCTCTATCCCTAAATTTAAATCCAGAGCATCTGACTGAAGACAGAACCATATGTCAGTGAAGCACTGGGGCACAGCCGTCCTCTGGGTATTTATAATCTGCTGTTGCACTGGGAGTTTGCTGCAGGAATAGGAGCTGGGAGAGGAACCAGCATGGCAAGAGATGTGCACTTGGGCTGCTGCTGTGTTGCCCTGTGAAAGGGATTGTGATGAGCATCTTCTCCGCTTGTTGAAGAAGCACCAGGAATGGTGGAAAGGTGCCTGGTGTCTAACCCAAAGGCCACCTGAAATAATGGAAAAGCACTGTGCAGTCTGGTGGAAGAACCATGGTCCGATTTCCAGAAGTAGCCATAGTCTGAAGCCTGACTACACAGAGCAAGTCACCAAACCAGGAAGGTCACCAACCCATCAGAGCATTCTTGAGACTGCAGGCCAGTTGCATCTTCCTTGGTGACCTCTGGAAGGGGCAACTAATTGAACAGATGGAGAAAATGTATTCTTGTGATTAGTGGGTGATGAGCTCCTCCTAAGCAGAGAAGGTCTGTTCTCTTAATTAATTAGCTGTTTAATATGTTTGTGCAGTGGCATGCCTAACTAGCGTGCAGCTCCTCTGAATACACATACAAAGGGTAGTAATGCGTGCAGATGGCTGTAATTACCCAGTTACTCCTGCAGTAATTCACACATGCAACACATCAAGTTGGCATAAAAGCTGACATGTGGGGTGATTCGCTTTCCTCTTCATTGTGTGAATGTGGGGAATGTCCCATATAACCATCCTGCCTGGACCCACCAAGCTGGGACAAGGCTTTAGGTTTTAACGTTTGTTCATAAGTTCACAAAGAGTTTGAGCAAAGCAAGGATGATGCTAAGTTAGGTTTTCTCTGCAGTGTTGTCAATGAATCTCTCTAATGTCTTTCCAAACCTGCTGGATATGGCCAGCCTCCACAAGTGCCCATGGCAGCAAGCTCCTCAGGTTCCCCTCCTGCTCTGTAAAGAAACATGTTCTTTTGTCTGTTTTAATCTGGAAAAGTGCTTGGGCTTGCATGGCTGCTCTGCCTTTGGATCATCTGACCAGATGAGTCTGTAAAAGGCCAAATGCTAAGGTGGTGCATTCAAAAGACAGTTGAAGTTTTGGGGAAGTGGTTGCACCTTCTCCTCCCCAGGGGATGCTCAGAGGAAGGTGATAGTATCACAACATTATGATGCAGGTTTAGAAAGGAAATTGAGCTGCTTGGATTGACTTGAGGATCCTTGTTGGCAGCAGGAGTAGGTGCTGCCAAAACCTCTCTGTGCTCCCACCCTGACTGGCACTTGCCTGGCTTGGATAACAGGCTCTCTTTGAGCCTGCTGACTGAAGAGCTACTTATCCATGAGGCTGAGATCTAGTTTAGGAAATGGCAATGACAATTTAGGGGAAGTATGCGTCAGAAAGCGTTTCTGGCATTGCTAAGCACTGCTCCAGGTATAAGCACCATCTGCTCCAGGATGGCTCAGCACACGGGAGAAGCAGCTCTGTAAGCTGCTCTCACTCTGTTCATTGCAGATCCTGAGGAAACCAACAGTGAGGGAAAACTACTGGCTGCCGCCCTTCACCTGGAGCTCAGTGTGTACATGTACCTGCCTTGCACACTGCTCCGGGCAAGAGGTGCTGCCAGTATGAAAGAGCTGCTGGGGATAATTCATGGATCTGCCCTTCTTTGTGGAGTGGCATTAATCTTTGCATCAGGGGACTTCGCCTTTGTCTCCCAGGGTGAAATCTTGAAGGTTTGTGATGGCAGTTAAAAAGCCCAGGGTACAAAGGCAAGTTTAAAGAGGCCTTGTAAGAGAAATTCATGTCAGGGAGTGAATAATCTGAAGACTCTCTGTAGTGTAATGGAGAGCCTATCTCAGGCTGATGACTTTAACGTAGCCAGTAGTGCAGAAAAGAACCGTAAGTACTTCCAAATCCTGTGGCAGTCCTTTCATTCTGCGGCAAAACATCTCTCTTGTGATATTTGTTTTTTGGGGGGAAGATTTTTTTTCTTTCTCAAGCTTTTTTGTTGTCTTTCTTGTAGCTGATATGGGCCCTGTTAAATATTTACTTTCCATCTAACATTTTCCCTATCTGGTTAATTTGTTTAGGGGCATTATTTCTTGGGGTTTTTTAAAGCTTGTTTTGTTAGGCTGCTGGGTAAAGCCTTCCTTTTTTTTGACAGCCTTTTTACTTGTTCTTTAAAGCTCATCTTTGATGTGAGCTCAGAAACACAAATCTTACTCTTTTTATCACTTTCCCCTGTCAGTTTAAAACCAGTTATGAGCACCACAAACTAGTGAAAATAATCTGAGCAAACCTCCCAAGTGACAGATATTCAGGGACTGTGTCTTATTTTCAGCACTGTACAGAGCAGGCTTTAGCTTTTAGGAGAGGAGAAACGATGCTGCTCAGTAAAGAGCACAGCTCCACAAAGTGTTTTGTAAAATTCATGTGGAGAAAGGCAGAGCAGGGGGGTGTCCCGGTGTGTTTAATACACCAAGAAACTGCCTATCTGTGCAGTCACACCTGTGGTGAATGTCTGCTTTCTACAGTAACATAGCTGATCCTTCATTGACAGTTGAGGTGCTCAATTTCATTTCTTCCTCAGCAAGAAGGAGTTACATTCTGGATGATTAGCTCATGGGTCTGTGGGATTGGAAAGGACAGCTGGGTCATGAAATCCAGACCTCTAATATCTCATGCAGCCTGATGCACCAGTCTGCTGAACCACCTCCATGTGTCCTCAGACACCACAAGCTGTGAAATGCTGCAGAGGCCAATAATGAGGACGTGGCAGGTGTCCCTGGTGTTCCAATATGTGCTAGAAAAGTGGCTGTAAAGAAAAGCTCCATGAGATTTTTATTTTCCTTCATGAAGTGGCTACTTTATGGTTCTCCTAGCACCCCATCTCTGCTGCAACATGGGGCAGAAGTGGCTGCTGGTGTGAACTAAGTGAGATTTTTAGTCCTGCGTCATGCAGCGAATTTTTGCAAATAATACCTGCTGCCACCCTGGAGGCAGGTCCTGACAACCCCTTCATTATGCACATCAGACTGGGCTGTCCCAGTGCTCCCATTCTGGACCTTGGGCTTCTCAATGTAATCCACCCAGGAAACAGGAACAAGTTATCCCATTCAGGTCATCTGCAGGGGACCCTCAGCACTACAGGAGTCAGGTGAAAACAAGAAAATTTAAGGATTCTCCATGCCTGAGAACCTTAGCAAAACAGTCATCTGCTTCCAGACTCGTCTGTCAGGAGTAGCTGCGTCTGCCTGATGCTCTCTCACCACTGGTGAGGACTGGTACAAGAATCTTGCAGTGGAGGAC
The DNA here is from genome assembly GCA_013397515.1 of Upupa epops. Classification (NCBI taxonomy): domain Eukaryota; kingdom Metazoa; phylum Chordata; class Aves; order Bucerotiformes; family Upupidae; genus Upupa; species Upupa epops. The sequence continues at coordinate 42,510 of VZRI01012388.1, forward strand.
AAGAGGGCCAAGCACAGCGCTGGCAAAAGGAAACCAGCTATTCAATCTGCTGGTAGAAAACTTGGATGTCTCTTCAAAAGTAATTTTTCTTGCTTCTGCAGCCAACTCTGATGTGGTTGTGCAAGGGGCTGCTGGGACACAAATAAAATAGGAACCACCACCACTTTCTGCTAACTAGATGGAACGATTTAAAACTGCACTACCGTCACTTTTTTCAACACTGTCATAATTTAAATTGAAAAAAGAGGGCTTTCTGCAATTTGTAATTATTTGTAAGTAAAGATGTTTGTCCATATTTCTGTAAAAGATTTATCTGGCATTGCTCAGAGGTCACTCGTGCTGGCAAAGCTGTGTTTCTCTACATGCACTCTGCTCAGAGGTGCTGCTGTAGCTGTGAACAGCAGCAGCTGGCTGAACTTGGCTGGTTGAAGGCTCGGGCGGGCCAAAAGAATGTCTTTTAACTCTATCAGATTGAGTTTCCCAGTATCCAGACTTCCAATAACTGGGGTTTGCAGCTTTTCCTTCAGATGATGTGCCAAGCTCTTTTGCTCCTGCCTTTTTGGTCTGAATTAACCATTTTCTTATGGACAATTTCCTCATATTCCTTTTCCACAGATGTCTGACAGTCCTTCGCAGATGTCTGCAGAAGCTGCAGCGTTTGTTTGCAGTAATGTAAACGTTTGAGTTACCGAATCCCATGAGACTTTCTACCTAAAAAGAAAGTCTACTTTCTATCCTTTCTACCAAAAGAGGGGATACTTTTTAAGGCCACTTCTCCATCCCCGAGGTCTTTATCATCCCCTTTCTGATGTTTCACATGGGCTGCCTTCTTCACTTTTGGTTCCCATGGCCAGATTTTGCAAAACACTTGGCACCCAGCATCTCACAGGAGGAATTGGACTCTCCCAGCAGTGTCACTGGTTAAGGCTACAGCAATGGGAGCAACAGGGCTGGGCAGTGCTGACTGTAGAGCTGTTGCCAAAGCTTATTGCTCTCTACAACTACCTAAAAGAAGGTTGAAGAGAGGCTGGTGCTGGTCTCTTCTCTCAAATTACTAATGTTAGGATGAGAGGAAATGGCCTTAAATTGCCTCAGGGGAGGTTTAGATTAGATATTAGGAAGAAATTCCTTACTGAGAGAGTGGTTGGGGACTGGAACAGGCTGCCCAGGTGGAGTCACCACCCTTGGAGGTGTTAAAAAAAGAGTAGATAGAGCACTTGAGGCCATGGTCTAGAGCTGGGGAGATGTTTGTATGAAGGTTGATTTGATGATCCTGGAGGTCCTTTCCAGCCATAATAATTCTATGATTCCTCTGTGTCCCATGTTTTTCTCTCAGCTGTCATTCTCAGCTGCTTGTGGACCTAGAGAGCTGCTGCTGTCTCAGTGTGGGTTTTGCTTTGTTTTGTTTTAATCTGTCCATTTCTGTGTCTGAATTAGAGCAAAGCTCTTTGAAGATCTCATCACTTGTTTAGATCCTTATGGGAGTATATTTGAAAGTCTGGCCCTTGGCCTCTAAAAACCTTTGATTATAAACTCACACCACATTGGCAGTAGAGGTGTCTCAGCACGTTTTTTCCTGCCTCCTCCCTTGCATTTAGCTGAACCATCGGGGTGTCTGGCACTTGCTGCATCAGAGGGCTTATCTATAATTCAGAAAGGGAAGCTCTCTGCCTGATCTGGTCTGGGAGTTAGCAGCACCTATCAAAAACTGCTGCTGAGATGCAACCAGATACCAGCTCCTAACCTCTGTTGAAGCTCTTAAGGCTGTCTGTCAGCACTATAGCCTCTGCTTTTGCTTTGTTTATGTAAACACTAGCCTTTTGTAAAGAAACCACATGTCTAGACAAATTGGAGCTGCTTCCTGCATGTCCAGATCAGAGCTTACAGTGCTTCCCAAACCAGTCATCTGTGTGGGTTCCTCTCCTTGCAGCTGTCATTCAGCAGCGTTTGATAAGGCCCCACGAGAGCTGCCCGTGGTGTGCAAGGACAGTCTGTAAAGACCTTTCATCGGGGTTGACAAGGTGAAGATCTGACTTACCACACACAGAGGTCAGGGGTTTATTGAGTTTAGTCATGAGGAAAGGATATGCACTAGTGGCTCTGGAGTCTGAAATCTTTCTGCAACACAGACGGGATTTGCAACTTCCCTGGTAACTGAGCAAAGCACAACCTCACTCTTCATGTTTGTGTTGCAGTCATGGCTCAGGCCAAATGGGAGCTCCAGTGCTCTGAACAAACCAGGAACAGCAACTGGACTGAAGCCTCGGTGCTTCTTAGTTGGCCAAGCAGCAGCTGCTGGCACACAAAGGATTTACAGATGGATTTGCAAAACCACGTGTTGCCTAAACTGTTTCCACCAGAGCTCCTCTGGACTTCACTAGAAGCTGTTGGGCTGGGAACAAGTGCTTCAGCAATCCCAGTGCAACAGACACCACTTTCCCATTTTCTTGGACCCCAGTGACTGCTGTTGTCTCATTCTGTCCTTTGAAAAGCTGCCTGTGCTTTCAGCTGCCTGTGTGTCAGTTAAATACAGATGAGTCTCTGGTGTGACCTGTATGTAGTACACCAGCACCTGTAGCCCCGTGCCTGCTGTCAGGGAGACACCGTGCCCCTACGGGAACCTGCACATAAACCAGGATCATGAGTGTCTCGATCTACTATGGAAGAGTCTCATCCTCCTTACATAGGAAACACCAGTTGCTGGTAGCAAACACATCAGCTGCTTCACACAAACAGCAGCTTTGAAGCCCAAGGTTTCGCTGTGGTCAGTCTGGGATTTGGTTCCCTACATTGGACCCCTCAGTTCCTGCAAGGAATCTGGTGGTGGGGAAATCTTTCTGTGTTTAGGGCTCATGTCTCTGATGAAGATGGGCAGTGGAAAGAGCTGGGGTGTGATTTCATGCTTGTGGAAGGGGGAGGAAATGAGCAGTAGGAGGTCATGGAAAGGAAAGGAGTGGGTAATCCTGGCTGAATAAAAAACTTCTTTACAAACACCCTGCTGGGGATGGTGCTGTGGTGTGTGGGTCCTGGCTGTGTCGTGCGATAGAAGTTTGTCACTATCACATGTGGCTGAGAAACCAGGGGTTTCCACCAACAGAGATCTGGTTGTTACAAGGACTGAATCCTCACCAGAGCAGACTGGCTGAGGTTTGGCTATGTGTGTGCATTTAGAGTGCATTTCCTTTGCCCTAGTCATTAGTGATGGAGAAGAAGCAAAGCTGCTCCAGTTCAATGCACATGGTTGCCGGTGGGGGCCTCCAGTCGATTCAGCTCAGTAAGGACCTCCTTTTGATTCAGTCTGTTTGGCTTGATCAAGCCTTAGCACCTGGCAGCCATTCAGTTGCTCCTCTACTGGATGGGTTGGGGCCATTCCCAGGAATTTCTCTTTTTCCTGGGTGGGCCTCACTGGTGCTGCCCATCATTTCCTTCCCACACTGCCTCTATCTGCCCTATACACCTGCCCTGCCATAGTGACAGCAGGCAGAACAGCAGGCACAGCAGGCTGAAGGTGCTGGACTTGGTGCAACCTTCCCGGTGTGTATCTGCGTGGAGCCAGACATCAGGGATGGCAGGAAGAGAGCTGAAGAGAAGGGATAACTCCTCAGAGCAAACATCCCTGTCTCTGACAGACACCAAACACAGGTGTTTGGGGAAGACTGAAGGTCAAGGGTGAGATTTTGTGATCATCTGCCCCAGAATGCTCTCACAGGCTTGAGAGATCTGTGGCTTCAGGTGTCAAAGGATTTCACAGACCGTTTGGACATTCTCTTTAGGACTGTGAAATACAGCATAGCAAGGGAGTTTCAAGCACCTTTTCTATGGTAAATCTGAACTGAGAAACACCACACATGATTCTCTGCACAAAGTCTTTCATCCCGTCTCAGTGTGGGGCCAAAGAGGTCTGCCCATCTAAAATATCAGATCCCATTTTGTCAAGTAGGGTGCAGGAAATAGCAGTGTCGTTCACATTCTCTTCTTCAATTTCAAGTCTCCTTGAATTTCATCCCTTTGAAGGGATGAATGTGTGGCAGAACAGCTCAGCTATTTCCGAATGAGGAGTGCTGCAGGGTGGGTGCTGACTGCTCACAGTCTGTTGGGGCCAGCATGGTGCAGTTAAACCAGCAGCAGCAATCCTTGGGCTCAATAGCCCTTGCTCATGGTTTTTAAGGGACCTCATCATGCACCTTCCCACCTAAATGAAAAGCATTAAATGGCCTCCTTAGCCCAAAGGGTGAAATAACGACGAAGCTCTTCAGGGCACTGTTACTGCATGCTGACTGCCTGATTTTTTCACAATTCACCTTTCTTTTGCCGAGGAGATAATCTGTCTGGTACACCTGTCACTTCACCCTGTTGCCTGCAATTATGACTTCTTCCTTCACTGTTGAGACTGACTGCACTCGCTATTGAGACTTCAGTTTCTTGGAATTATTCCTTGCCTAATGACTTCCATTGCTAATTTGGGTCTAAGTGATCCCTGGACAGCCACAACCATAAATGCATGGAGGTAGCTGGGCAATTTGTCAGGCCTCTGCCTCGAGGAGATTTAGTTCCAGTACTTTTATGAAGTATTTTACAGGTATCATCTGGCTTATGTCTGCATTATAAAGCAATCCTGAAATACCGCTTTTTTCCCTTTTTCATCTAAACATGTTGATCTCTGTTAGCACTTTCAATTTTCTGGTCTATGAATGCCTAAAGCATTCACAGGACAAGCGGAAATGGCCTCACGTTGCACCACGGGCAAGTAGGGTTGTCATGAAGAAAAAAGTTTTCCTGGAAAGGGCCATCAGGCCTGGGAACAGGCTGCCCAGGGGAGGAGTTGAATTGCCATCCCTGAATGTATTTCAGTTGCCATCCCTGGACGTGTTTCACAGTCACTGACATCTGGAGCTCAGGGACAGGGTTTAGCAGTGGCTGTAGTAGTTAGCAGTTGGACTCTATGATCTGGAAGGCCTTTTCCAACCTGAACAATTATGTGGTTCCCATAGAAAGGTGCCTGGCTCCAAGAGCAGAGCTCATTTTGCCCTGCCTGGTGTTGAGCCACCACTGGGAGCCAGAGAGACCTGACCATATGATCATGTCTGGGGTAGGGACATCCCTCTCGCTGTCCTTCCTGCAGAGCCATTTTGGCAGGCTGGTGGACTAGCCCTCCAGACAGCCTGGGGAAGAGTGGCCCCTTACAGACACTGTTTTCACTTCCTGGCCTTCACCACTTGCAGAACTTTGAAAACCTCATTATGCAGTTGCACTGACTACATATTTCCATGCTGGGGATTCTTGCATGGGTCTGGGGCTGCCGGTCATTAATAGTTTAGCAAAACACAGGTAAAGTCTCTCGGAGGTAATTTGGATATCCAGCAGTTAGGAAATGTGTGCCATCCAGAGCTAACTGTTCCATCTAGAGACATGATGCGGTACTTTGCAGACCTATTAGGATCTCCGTTTCCATAAAAACATTCTCTGTCTTTTGCCTTGATAGGGTAATTATTTCCTCCTGTTCCTGCAGGTCTTGAAGTAGAGAACAGGTTGGTGCTAGTGACCTGCAGGATGAGCTGGCAGGTAAAGTAAGATGCCAGCTCACTCACCTGGGCATGCTGTGCACCTGTGGAAGGAAGGAACTCACACTATTGTACTTTCCAAGCTGCCATCGTGAGTTCAATGTGATTTTTCACTCAATTGTTGCCGTTGTTGCTTTGCTGTGGTAGCAGCTCAGCATATTTGGGCACATGAGTGGTTTATATCTGCATGTACAGGTATCTCTTCAACGGTTTTTCCATCTGTAGTGCATATCCTAAGAAACTCCAGAGCAGGCACTCAAATGAAGAAACAGCAAAGCGCTTGCTGTCCTGGTTTGCGGTTGGGGAAATCCAGTTGCTATGAGTGGGCTGATTTGCTCAAGGTTGCTTTGAGAGTTTAATATTCAGAAACAAGTTTCCTGATTTCCCTGGTTTTCATTAATACGGTTTCACTCTTTATTGCATTCCTGAGATTTATGAGTTTCTGCAGATCAATACAAGTGACACAGGATGGGCAGAGATAAGTGATTGACTTGTCCAGGCTATAGAATAAAATGAGACTGTATCTGTTAAGTAGACATGATAAAAATGTGGCTCCTTCCTCCTCTCTTGCACCAGTGAAGTTTTAGGGTTGCTTTTAGTGTAGCTTTGTCTCCAGACAGCAGTGTGGTTCTTGCTGGCCAGGTCACCCTCCACCAGAGAGGAAGGATGTGCTGGCTGAAAACAGCTGTTCCCAAACTGGAGATCCAGACTGTCTGACTGGGCCAGCCTGGCCAACGTGATCAAGGGTACTGCAAAGAGCCGAGAAGGCTAAAACCTTCACTATGAACTAACATGCCCCAGTGTTAAATAACATATTTATAGTTATGGGTCACTAATTTATGCTAAGTGACAACCAGCTTTTATGTCATTCAGACTTGAGCATGAAATGCATTTTTGTATTCCTTAGCACACATCATGAACAGATACGACGACTTCTTGCTGGCAGAACTGTCAGAATGGAGGTTGTGTTGCTGATCTGGCTTAGGACAGTAGTAGGACCAAGCTGCTAGCCTCCTGGTGACCTACTGCATTGAGACAAATTACATCTCTCTGGTCCTCCTGGAAAAGGTGGCTTTGTACAGAGCTTGCTGCTCTCCGTCTGCAGTGAAGCATTGTGTTGGGAATGGTGCTAAGAACTGCACATGCAGCCTGTAGAGAGAGGAGGGGAACAAAGATCCTTGTCAACCCCACATAATCCTCGTTCCACTTTCCCTCAAATTACAGACAGAGAGATAAATGTTCCACATTTTCCTAGAGCATGAGAAAAGCAGATCCTGTATCAACATAAATGCTCGATTTGTCATGTATCTTAATGGGATATCCCCTTCAGTGGAGCCTAGTCCTTGAGTTGGTTCCAGCTGTTGAACCAGCACGGTCTGAAATAACCCAGATAAAAACACCCCACAAAAAGCAATCCACAAAAGTGCACATTTCTGTGTGTTCATGTGTGCACTTCAGACTTTTGTAGATGGACCTCCAGGGCAGCACCTTGGTGGGGAAACATCTGCTTTCACATGTGGACTTCTCCCATAGTGATGGCCATGTGTGGGGCTAGAATGTCCCACTGATAACAAGGCTCTAAAGCCCAGAAGAGACACTGCTGGGTGTTTCAGGGGAATTACTCCGTCTGTAAGCTGAGCCCTCAGTAGAAGAGCTCATGGATTTGATGTCCAGGAAGACTGTCCCCATTTCAAACTGGATTATGTCCCCTTTGAGAGTTACAAAAAATATTCAAAGTACAGTGAGCTGTGAATTGTTGTTAATAGCCCTGTAAAATGGTTTGTTTCAAAAAGCAAAACCTAGCAAATAGCCCTTCCCACTTATTGTGAAAAGAAAACAAGATAAAAATCCAAATCGATAAAGTGGCTGCATACACATTCTCTTTCTTAAGTGCTGATGGTGAAATTTTACCCGTTGTTTCAGCCTTCAGTGGGTTTTATGAAGACAGATGAGCCATGAAGCGAATCGAGCTTTCAGAAAGTTTGATAAACTCTGCCTTTTTTAATCACCCTCCATAGCTCCGAGTGTAAAACTCACACAGCACAAAGTCTGCAGGTTCAGGGACTATGTAATCATTTTTTCCCAAGCTGTGGAGCAAACCCAAGAGAGCTGTTAGTTGTCCTAAAATAAATAAATATTGAGCCCAAGGGAGAGATGAGTATGTAATTACCTGAACTCTGGCTTTTGTGCCCTCTCGGAAAGTTAATTTGCACTTTGGAGAGCTGAAACCTCTCTGCAAGAGCCAGAACCAGAACATCGCTGCTGCCCATGAGTTTGTTTGGCATGGCATTTTGATCTGCCTACATTCTGCGATCCAAGCACATGAGGAGGTATATATTGGGTTCAACTAGTTGTGACCATGAATGACAGGAAAGAGGGGAAACAGAAAAGGCTGGTTCTGCACAGCTTCCAACCTATTAGTTCACACAGCAATGGTGTTGGTTGGTACTGATTTACATCATGATGCTTGAGAAGACATGAATGTGTAACAGCTGGAGAGAAATCAGGCTTCATTTCAACTAAGGTGAGTCAGTGGTGTGACACATAAATGGAAACAAGTTAGACATGAATTGCAGGGGTCAGGCCTTGGGAAACTGGATTGAACCAGCTACCTTCATGTTGTCTCGCATCATCATGAGCTAATGCTCTCTTACCTTGGAAAACCCATTTGCTTTGCTGGGATTGTCCTCATCTCAGATTCAGTAGCACAGAGGAAGGTCGTGATGCCCACTGTATGTTTCCTTTTGGTGTTTGGTGATGCACAAACAGTTGCCCCATAATTCTTATCCAGGTCTTTTGACTGCAGAGTTGAACATCTGAGTAGGGAGTGGTGGTGTTGATTTTTTTTTTTTGCTGTTTTAAAGTCTCCAACCTTTGCTGTACCCAAGGATGGTCCTAGCAGACACAGGAGCTGGGTCACCTTCTTTGGTCACTTCCTCCACTTCTGCTCAGCCTTCCAGTCTTTTTATTTGTCTACTTGAGGCAAGAAGCAGCTGTAGCTTTAGCCCAGTGTGGAGGAGGTGACATTTCTGTATATATGACATATAAATACTTCAGATGGCTTTCCTAAACATTACAGCACAATATGAGTAACTGGTGTCATGATTCATTACTGCTGTAGTTTTTGAAGCTGTGCCCAGGTCTCCGAATCACGTAACCCAGCAGAGCTTGGCCATAGCAGGAACCACTGCGGCTGAAGCAGTGTCCTTGGGACAGGCTGCTGTGTCCGTCCTGTGCGCCTTTGACATGTGTGCAGTGGGATTTAGGGTCATACTGGAGCTCACAGACTTTAGGCCATTAATAACAATAAACCAAATCCTGTTTTGATGTTGCTCCATATGCTTCCAGCCCTGTAGAGGGGTTATGCACAAATTGGTAAGTGCTGCACACACAGAGTGGGCTGTGAGGAAGAAGAGGGTTTCCCCCAAGCCGCCAAGTGCTGCGTGGCTGGTGCTGTGGCTTAGAAAAACTGCAGGATTTCATGTCACATTCAAGTACCTGCCTAGAGGGTGGCTGTGGGTGAGCACTGGATCATCCTTCAGATGTGCCATATGCAGCTATGCAGATGGATCTGTACCAGGCTGATGCCTCGCTGTTCCTCATGCTAATCCCATTTATTATTTGAATAGGAGAGCCTGGCAATCCCACACCACCTTCAGAATCCTAAGTTCAGCAGCATTGTGTGAGATTTGCCCTTTATTTTTGCTTGAAGTTTGGAGATTTTCCAGCAGTGCTCTTGTAATTTTGGATGTGAACGTTCTGTACCAACAAAAAATACCTGTAAACCTGCAATCCTTTTTCAGCTGCTGAAACAAATGGCAACAGCCCAGTACCTCAGCAGTGATATTGGAGGAGGATGTTGTTTTTACCTTCTTCCATTTGCAGAATTGCCTTGGAGGAGGCGAAGTCATTGTGGCAAGGAGCTCAGCTCCAAACTGCTTCTTGTAACGGCATCCCGTGCTGCCCTTGGACAGCTTTTGCGTTATTACTCACAAAGTTTGTCTCTTTTAGTGCCTTTCACTGCTAATGGAACTGCATTAGCACTAACTATGATAGTTTTTATCTTAGTTTTGTGTTCAAACCTAAGGATGTGTTATCCTAAATCACAGAAAAACATCAAGACAAGCTTAGTATAACCTCTATATCTCAACAGGACTACCCCACAAAACTGTGAGATTGCTTATTTTGCATTTTTATAATGCAAGAAATCATCTGCAGTTGCTCTGAATTGCAGACAAAAGCAGAAGAGATGGTTTTACTGTGACAACACTTCTGTGGCACCTATTTGGTGCTGCTGTCAACTGTGGCACTTGAAGGCAGAACAGAAACTTGGAGGAGCATCTCCACAAATGCAAGTGGTTCTACATTGCATTCCCCTGGTTTCACAGGGATGGGGATTTCCAAAGACACCTAAGCAAATGCAGGTCTTAGATCATTAGCTGGTACGTGACTGCTAGCATCTGGCCTGCATTTACAGATTCATAAGGTGCTAACTCCCACAGCCCCCTAATGCCTTCAGACTTCTTTGCATACCTACCTTGCTTTTATAAGTAGAGTATATGAAAGGGTTCTTACATTGGGTGTTAAACTTCACTAGTGCCTCTTTTATGTAAAAACATTAATTAAACTCAGGTTGGCATAGTCTTCCTTCTAAAAAGCTGTTCTTTCACGAGGCACTGAGCTTTAGAGCACTGTGCAAAGACATAGACACAAAACTATGAGAGGGTCTAAGTTTAGATATCATCACTGTACATAATAATGTAGAAGTGAGGGTGGCTCAAAACGTGATCCTGCACTGTATGAGCTGTTTATGACTGCTCTGTATTGTTTCTGCTTCAGTTAAAGTGAAATCTCTCTAGAGAACAGCCAGGATCATCTTCTGTGTTCCCACTGTAGAACACACACTGTTGTGGTCTATAAATAAAAACTGTTTATAGAGTGTCTGCCTTTAACCTTTCCATTCCCCTTGCAAATGAATAACTGCTATGCTATCTTTGCAGTACTCTTTATATTAAGCGTAGGGTGAACTAGAGAAATTATTTAAAGGAAGGTATATTACAGCATGGGTGTATAATATATAATATATTTAGTGTGGAAGACCACTGCTCTCATTTGTTTCTGGTTTATAAAGAGGGCGGACAAGTTTTAAAACTAGTGATTGATGGTTAAGAGAAAACTATTGCAGAAGTCCTGCAGATAAAATACACCATTTGCGTAGACCTCTCTGTACACCTTCCACATTTTCATTTTAGGAGGCTTTATTACCTCTCCATCATTTATTTTCCCTGCCACCCTTCATTAGAATATAACAAGGTGCTTTTCAGCTAATATCACTCATCAAGTGCATGACCACTACAAACGTGCAAAGCAAGTACCTGACTGGGGGTTATTGCACTGGGTTACTGACACAGATACGTGGTTGCACTGTGTTGCCATCTCTTTTAGTCACGGGCTATGGCGTGGGAGAGGTTTGTGTTCTAGGCTGGACTTGATGGTCTTAGAGGTCTTTTCTATCCTCAATGATTCTGTGTGTTCATTTTTCATTGCTGATGATTTGTAGTGATTGTTAGACCTCAGAGTATGTCCTTATACAGGTATTGATGTTCACTGCTGCCTTATTCCTCATACCATCCATCTCCTTTTTATTATCAGTTAGGGCTAGTCATGGTCTGTGACAGTTCATCCCCTCTATTTAGAGACCTGTGCCTGGCACATCTGGGCTCCAGTCTCTGTTACCTTGTACGCTCTAGATCTCTACAGTAAATTGTCTTGCTGATTAAGCAGAATCCATAAGTTTCTTGAACTTCCAGGAACTGTGTTTCTTCAGTACTTTCAGGAGTTCTCTTCATCCTGATTGCTGACCAGAATAAAGTTGCTCACCTGTTGATGTGAGGCTATGTGCACAGGAATTCCCAGTAAGCTTCACAGACTGTTGCTTATATGGTAAATACCAAGTCCAAGTCTATAAAGCCTGGATGCCAAATATCCAAGCTGAGGGCAAACAGCTGAGTGATGAGATTGCATTTTCAGCATTCTCCAGCAGTTTTGGGAGCCAAGGAGGGACTAGTAAGTGATACAGCTTCCTTTTCGACCTCCACATGTTAAGCTTTGGAAATTTTCAGTGATTAACTAAATGGTGATGCACCCTGCATGGGGAATACTTGAAATACTGAACAAGTATTAGTTCATTTCATCTTGCAAGAATGCTGAAGGTGGGTGGCCAAAATTATGCCTCTGCATGTGGGATATCTTTTTTATCAGAGAAGGTGAAACTGTGGGACGGTCCAGGCAGAGTGAGGGCGAGGAAAGCTGATCTGGAGCTCATGGGACACAGAGAGCTCTCAAGGCCAGCTTCAGTTCTGCTACACAGGCCAGCCTGTGTTTAGATATTCTTGCTTTCCAAGCTCTGCTCTGTTTCCATCACTTATGTAAGGAGATTAGCCTTCAAATTTGACAGGATATATATTTCTGCAAGTGATGGTTCTGTATCTTCATCCATACTTAATCTGTAATGCTTTCACTTTGACTTACTTTCTTACCCGTGAGAATGAGAGGTAACATGGCAATCTTTTTTCATTAGGCTCCCGCATACGTTGTGTGTAATGTGGCTTACTCAGTAATTTAAATGCAGGTATAAGCTTGGTCTCCCTGGCATATTGGCTTTTGAAGTCCTGAAATTGCTGCATCTCTACCCACACAAAGCAATCTAACCCCCTTGGTTTGGAGAAGGTTCCTTGAGGTGTTTATTCAGAGGCTCCACACAGTAGGATATAAGGAGGTTTCTGTTATTTACCTCCTGTCTGACCTCTGAAGATCATTTATTCTTTCTCCCAGAGAGAAATTTATTCTCTGTGGTAAATAACTACAGTTCTGGCACCCAGCCCCAAACAGGCCAAAACTGTGCTAGGGGACCTCTTTTGCTGGGTGCTCTGTGGTGTTTTGAGCCACTAAACAGTCTTGGGGTTAAACAGATGGACTCCCTTGCTCCAAACATCTGCCCACATAAACTTTACAACTAAGAGCAGTCTCCGCACTGGTTGTGTGTTACATTCACTAACATCTACATAACTACATGAAGCAGTAGAGAGCTATTTCACTTCCAGTTCTTGGAACAGATGCTGGGAATTTGTGCTTGCAGCTCATAAATAAAACAGCTGTACTTTATATGCAGCCCTATTCATTGGATCTGATGTCTAAAAATACACGTGAAGAGGTAACTGGTGGCACACACCCAGTTTTCTGGGGGAAGTTTCCATTACGCCGAATGACCACATCAAAATCACAGAGGAAAAAAGAAACCAAAAGAGCTGAGAAGTGAGGAGAGGTTCCTGAAGGCAGTTTGGAAGCAGCTGGAGGATTGATGTGGCTGGCAGATAAGAGGGCTGATCCAAGCAGCAGAGGTAGGTGATGTGGCATGCTTTTTAAAGAATAATGTTGAAATAGTCTGGAGATACCAGCACAGAGAATAGTGAGAACTTGGCTGGGAGAGCAAGAAAGCAGTTTTGCATCAAAAACAGTGACCCAGCTTCCATGGAACAAACAGGAGCTGGTTGCCTATGTCCGGAAGCTGATTTGTCAGCTCCCACTGATGGTGGATCAGAGGAGGAGAAAATAACTCCACAAAACACAGAATTCTGTTCTGATGCAACATTTGTCTGCATTGGTTAGACTGTCAGGTGTGGGTGTGCCCTTGGAGAGGTTGCCTCTGCATAAGGGTAGTTTCACTGCTGGTAATCAGATCATAGAATTGCAGAATCAATTAGGTTAGAAGGGACCAGTCCCAACCCCTTGCCATGGGCAGGGACACAGCTCACCAGACCAGGTTGCCCAGAACCCCATCCAGCCTGACTTTGAACACTTCCAGGGATGGAGCAGTCACTGGGCAACATATTCCAGTGCCTCAGCACCCTCACAGGGAGAAATTTATTCCTAAAATCTAACCTAAATCTATCCTTTTTCAGATTGAAACCATCCCCTAGTCTTGTCACTAGAGACCATCATTAGAAGTCCTTCTCCAGCTTTTCTGCAGCCCCTTCATGTTCTGGAAGGCTGCTATAAGGTTCCATTCTTATGTAAAATATACAGATGATAGTGTGCAGCTATTGTAGTAACACACACAGAATAATATTAGAGATGAAACTAAAAGTCTGCCAGGAAGGATAAAGGAAGCAACTGTTCCTTTTCTTTCAACAAGTAAAACCAAAACCTTAAGCATCAAGCACAAAAGAAGAGAGTTGTGGGTCATTTCCTTTTTATTCTCTATCCCTAACATATGGGCAACTCCTAGTTTCAAGTATCTAAATGCAGTTCCTGCTGCAGCGTGGTATCTTCTTGCTGCTATAAGACTGGTTGTGAAAGATGAAACTGCGGCCGCTGCTCAGGGACCCAACACCTCAGTGTTAGATGAAGTGACCTGGGGAGAAAATACGTACTTTATCATTAAATTCATAAACTTGTGAGACTGAAGTGTTACAGAAGTGCAAGATCTCATTATTGTAGGAAAGATGTCACAAAAACCAGTCCTGGTTCGTATTAGCTCACCTGAGGGGTAAGTGGACTTCTTACCTGAAAAGACCTTGGATATCGTACTGCAGGCAAAGGCCCTGCTGTGACCACCATAAACCCTTGAAGTTATGATAGTGCTAAATGAACAAGTAACTTGACGATTCTGATGCACAGCTTATCCAGGAAATCAGGCTTGCTCCCAGCAGAAGACAACAGTATTTTATTGGGGGTCTTCCCCTTCTGAGACTCTGCTCCATCCAGTGCTTAGATGAACAGAGTGACTGACAAGTAAGTGTGCAGTGCGTTCGGTGTTTTGGTACAACTTTTCCTCTCCTCCTGGTTCTTTGCAACTGGCTGGGAGGTGTCAGTGAGCTGAAAAGACTTCGGATGGATTTGCCTGGCGTGCTGGTCGTGCTTGTGATCATTGCTCAGTGATTGTGTGAAGATGCAGCAGGGTGGCAGTTCTTATGCCTTACCTGAAATCAGGTTTTAGAGACTCTTTTTTACCTCAGCAGTAAATTTTAAGTAAAAAAAACCCCAACCCAAATTGGCAGTGCAGCAAATAAGGCAGAGCAGTAGAGAAAATATTTGTTCTTTTAAAGCTGCCATGGGCAGGAGCAGAGGGACACCTGTACCCAGGAAAGAAGACAGAAATGCTTTGGCTCAGTGAGTTGTAGCTAGGAGCTTTTCAGCCAGTTGCTCTGATTTCTTTCTGATACCCAAGTCATGCTGACACCTAGCTTGAAGCAGAAGTTAACAGCACCAGATGTTGGCTCATACTGTTAATTGTTTGTGCTCTGCAGCAGCACTGAGTGGCCATGTTCAAAGAGAGGGGTGCCGCATGCAGTTCAGCAGAGCAGGGGTTAAGTGTGATAGGGGACACGGCGGCAAGTTGTGACTCTGCCTTAAGTCATAAAGCAAGCCATTGGCAGGGCTGGGAACAGAAGTCAGTTCTCATGAAACTCAGCAGAAATACCACGTAGACAATAACTAGTCATGGCACTCCATCCCAGTGTGGTGTGCTGGGTTAGCAGGTATCCAGTGTGATCTTCTGTGGAGGTTCAGTATCTTTAATCTTGGTGTCTGTGAGTTTATAGGAAAAGCTGGAAGTGGAACAGGAAAGTGACAGTCTTTGGAATTTGTCCTAATCCCACGGGTTGCAGTAAATCAGTGGTGGAAGCACAGTGTGTATCATGGTGCTATGCATGGCTGACCATCTCTGTCCTTCAGATGCTGTTAGCTTTAGCCTGGCTAATCTATATTCCTGTATGCCAAACACAAAGCAGTGCTGGCTGAGGGATTAGGGGAGAATTAAGTATTTGTTCTCTAATCCTGAGTGTTTATAAATCAGTATTAATTACTTTAGGTGCCTTTAGAGAGTTTACATCCCAGTTTTTGTAATAATTTCATGATCCATCTGGCTAATAAAAACATTTCATTGCAAGAGAGGAAATAAAATCTGCTGCTATGAAGTGTAAGTACGTAGATCTAGTGCTTAATGGGGGGCTAATTGCTGTTATTATGGATTCCGATAAGTTAAAAATAATAGTGGGGCTTGCCACAACCCACATCTCCATCTGTAAACATACGGCATAGTTTCAGCTCTGCCTGTGGGAGAAGACAGCTGACTGTAGGCCAATGGAGCCCCCTGCTTCGAGGAGTAAATGTATGTCTTTGGTGCTTTTAAGGGCGTATGGTGTTTTTTAAGGCTGGCATTTGACAGTGGGGGTTATTTTGAGGGGGGTGGGTGTTGAGTGGTAAGGTACAGAGTGGGACATGAGTGTCCTGCAGGATTTGTCACCCAGCTGGCAGAGGCTTTGCAGGTGCCACCGTGTGTAGTGCAGAGGTGCTGAGGAGTACGGGGTGTGGGGAAAGAGATAGGCAATATCTTCAAAGGATCACCTTCCCACTGATAAGGGCAATGGTGTCAAAGCAAAGAAAAGGTGGTTTGGCTGGAGCAGGAAATCTTACACTAAGCAATAGCAGGCCTATTGATTGCCCCAGATTCAGCATTTAATCCTTCCTTTAATCACAAATCAATTCCACTGTGCATTTGAGGGTTTGTAAACTTTTCATCCCAAGGCTTCTAACTCCAGAACAATGGTGTAGCCTATGCAGCCCTCCAGCACTCCATCATTCCTGCCACTTCGGGGCAACCAGGAAAACAGTATTTGGGGCAAGCACATCTGCCAGGGCTTGCAGTGCTTGTGGTTGTATCATGGAAGGAAGGAAGGAAGGAATCCTTTCTAATAATTTGTCTCTTCACAGTCCTTAATCAACTTGGAATGTTGCTAGAAAGAGTTATTTGTTTTCCTTTGCTTTGATCTGCATTTAGCTCACAGAGCAGATAGGCTGACACGGGTTTCCCTGCTGCCTGCATAGCACTCACTTGTCTAGCTTCTTGCATTTATTCCCAGAGCACAACTTCTGGCCTGTGAGAAAACAGTAGGATGGGACAAGATCATGCATGTGCATGTCAGCAAGCTGTGTTTCCATGATCTCGATGTTTGATGATGCCCCAGCTTGTCCTGACATTAAGTTGCCATTCCTGGGGACATGGTATGGTGAGCCTGGGTATCCATGTGAGCATCCTGCTCACGAGCAAAACAGCTGCAGCCTTTTAGGGTGCAACCTTGTCACCTGGCTGATTGCTGGCTTTTAGGATCCTGATCCTAATGCATGTCTTTGCTAACACCAATTGCTCTTTTACACTGATTGAAATTGAAGGGACTCAGTTGTTGTGCACAGGTGTCATAGGTGTGCTTTATAACAACTAAATATTAGTCTCCACAGGAAGAATAAAATTAAGTGGTCTAGGAGAATAATTGTGAAAACTTTCATGTGTATCATCATTCCTAGTGTAGCTTCATATTTCTATTCAGATGTCAATGTTGCTCAGTGGAATCAGTGGCCACATCCCCATCCCTGGCACCTTTGAAGGGAAGGTGCCTTGCCCTGCTTGGTAGTATGCATGTGCTTCTCAGCAGTGGAGGTCACAGTGCTGTTTTTGGTGTGATTCAGCTCTGTGCAGTCCCAAGCTGCAGATCTACAGCAACACCTGACAACGTAATGCAACATTAGGGTGTCTCCCTGCCTTTCATCACTGCTCAAGTTATACCAGTGAAAGTGTAGGCTGGACATCAGGAAAATCACCCTCCTGGGAAGGGCCATGAGGCCTGGGAACAGGCTGCTGAGAGAGGGGGTTGAATTGCCATCCCTGGAGTGTTTCACAGTTGTGGAGATCTGATGTTCAGGGGCAGGGTTTAGCGGTGGGATGCGACAGCTGGATTAGTGGTTGGACTTGGTGATCTTGAAAGTCTTTTCCAACTTCAGTGATTCTCTGATTCTGTGATTTGTTATACCGTCAGCCTCATCTGAGACATCTTTCTGGCCCCCTTTAATTAATTAGCTTCTCACCAAAAGAGCCTAACCATTCCTTCCTAAGTTAGTGCAACACATCTGCCTACATGCGGAGGAGGGCAGAGGGAACAAGAATGTGAGTGTTGTTTGGGATCTTTTACTGCCATGTTTTTAACAAAAGCATATTACTCACAAGCAGGACAGCCGCTGCCGAATTAGACTTGCCTGACTGTAGTAAAACTCACCAATGCCTCATGCCATCCTGTTTGTGTTGATGTCACTTCTATTGGGTGACATAATTTGTCACCTGCTTTTATTCTCTTTGTCTCCTAGACTGCCATCACAGACGTGTTATTTACTGGGCAAATACTGGGGTTTCTATTCAAATCACAGTGGAGCATAACACGTCAGTGCATGGAGAGTTAGAGATGGGGTGGGGAGGGGCTTTTCTGTATTACTTATTTAGCTGGTGGGACAACTGAAACCCAGATTGCCGTGCTGATGGACTGTGTTCCCTGAGAAGGAAATACCTTCTTGAGACTGCAATATTTTTATTGGTTTCCATTTTTTCTGGCTTCGTTTGAAGAAGATTATAATCTCTTTTATCAGGCTCTGCTGTAGTCTTTAAATGTCAGTCTTGACATCACTGGATGTGTCCTGGCCTTTTCTTGTTTCCCACTTTTCTGACAGTTGTATCTGTACTTGCTGTATTGCAGAGGCTAGGCTAGGGGACACCTATACAAGGCACATCCAGTTTGGGGAGTCACTTTATCTGAGTTCAGGGAGGTGGTTTCATGGATTTTTCAGCTGTTGGGGTTTTTTTATATCCAGCAAGTACTTTTCTACACACTCGTATTTCCTTTAGCTGCTGCTTACTCAGACCCTAACCCCCTGAGAAGGTGATTCTTTCAGTATCTAACCTTAAGTCAAGATCAACAGGACTCTTGGTCTGGGCTGTAATGAGTCTGATACTGTCTAATCCTTGAAGTCCCTCCCTGCACAGCTGTCCTAAACAGGGTAATTTAGAGAAATGCCAAATCGACTCAGAATATTCTGTTTTAGGTCAAAGCTTTGTGTTTGTGAATGATTTGTCTGTTTCCTCCCGTGTTGTTTCAATAACAGAAAGCTGTCTGGAGAAAAAGGCAGGCTCTGAGTATGGGATATCGCCAACATAAAAATAAACACACAGATGGAAAAGAAAACCATCCTTAGCAATAATCCAGGGACAGAATGTGAAAGGTGGCAAATGGTGGAAGGTAATAAAGGCTGCTTTTCAGCTACTGCATTACTCTGCTAAGCATGTGGTAGTGTGAGAGGAGCAATGTGATAGATGAAAATAAAAACTTTGACTATCCAAGCCGGAGACTTCCTTTCTGAAGCAGGAAGCAAAGGGCGCCAAATCCTGTTCAATTTTAATGAGATTTTGGATGCAACTTGCAGTGTGTCACTGCTTGAAAAACAACACTTGAGAATGATAACAGCAGAGAGCCCGTGCCTTAATGCCTTCAACCCAGCGGGGGCTTTCAGAGCTGAAATATTTGCCACTCTGGAAAGTGCTTTGGTCAGGACTAGTAGGAAACAATTTCTTTGGCCAAGCCATCAAAATCATTGCACAGTTGCTGTGGCTGCTTTCAAGCAACAGGAGCCTACACACATGTTGCCACAAGACGGGGAGACTGGTAGGCTCACACTCCTTCCCTACCAGCCTCTCTCTTCCAGCTTTTGTTTCCCAGATGCTCTGGAGCAGAGTGGGAGGGAGGCATTGAACTCCAGTTTTATGTGAACGGAAGAGTGAAGCTTTGGGATTTATAGAAGAGGAAATTACCTGCACCAGGGGAATTTTAGGTTGGACATCGTGAAAAAAATTCTTTATTGAAAAAGTCATCGGGCCATGGAACAGGCTGCCCAGGGAGTGGGTTCAGTCACCATCCCTGGACTTGTTTCACAGTCAAGGAGATCTGGAGCTCAGGGACAGGGTTTAGCAGTGGGATGAGGCAGTTGGGTTAATGGTTGGAAGTGGTGATCTTAAAGGTCTTTTCCAACCAAAGTCATTCTATGATTATTACTGTTACCATAGTTTGGCCAATAGGCAATAACTTGGGAGGGTTTTTTTCTTGTTTACGGGAGATAGAGAGGTATGATCACATCACCTTCTCCTTTTTGGGCAGGTTTTCCTGAAAGGATGCTATTTTTGCACCAGGCTTGTCTCTTTTTTTGGTGGTTGCAAGAAGTGAAATCTTCCTCCACTCTTCAGGTGTGGAAAGCAGCATAATAAGAACAACATCATCATCTAAGTGGATGAGATTTGTGAAAACACCTCTATTTTTAATTTTCAGTTTTTCAAACGAGCTTTCATGAGGGCTGAAAGGAAGGAGAAGGGGGATAAGAAAGCTCAACTATTTCAAAACATCTCTTTAAAGGCTTTAAAGTACCAATACTTATTATTCCTTTGGCACGTATTGGAATGATATTAATCCTGATGAACCAAAATGGTATTAGTGCAGATGTCATAAGTACTTCATAAGATGCTAAACTGCAGGCATTCAGCTGTAGTTTAGCATCAATTAACTAGACCATTATTTAAAAGTGTTATTTTAAAACATTAAGTTTCCCAGTGTGTCCTCAGGCAGTTGCTGGAGCTGCTGTTAGCCACTCTTATCGCTCCCCAGTTTTCTTTCTAGCTATCGTTCTGGTTCTCCTTTATTTGACAGCATAAGCCTTACTCAGCTCAGGGCTCCTCAAGGGTGGCTGCCAGTGCAGGCTCACCTTCCACTAAAGCTGATTTAGCTGCAGGAAGGTGCTGCAAGGGACGACCCTGTCTCTTTCCACATCCCCTGCCCATATTGTTTCTCCATTCTAGAACATGCGACATTTCCAGAGGTAGGATTTTGAAAATTCAAGAGCAACTTTGGGTCAATTTAGTGACCTTGAACACATCCTCTGGCCTCAGCTGCAGCTCAGTGGAGCACTCTGCTACAGGTTGTATGGCCAGCACTAGGAACTGTGGCTGTTGTTCCTCTCACTGTTCTGGAGATGCTCACCTGAGGCTGCTCAGCTGTGCTGGTGCCCTGCCACGAGGGGCTGCATGGCCTTGCTTGTCATAGTGCTGTGACAAAACATCTGCTTGGTCAAGCACTGGCAGGGGAATGCCTGTGTGCCAACTGCAAAACAGACAGAGAGAGATTGCTCTTGTTTTCTGCCTCTTCTTGGGGAAAGCCATAAAACCAGCCTCTGCCTTCAAAGATTGACTTGTAGGATGTAGGTGTAAAATGCCCTCCCACTGATTGCTCAGGGTTTCTGTACATTTCTATAGTCCAGATTAATAACAGTCAGGTACTGGGGAGTGGAACAAGCCTTTCCCCCATACAATGCACAAAAGCTAATCTGTGGTCAGGCCATGCTGTGGAGCAGTCTGCTAGTTTATATGGGAGAGCTGGGGATATGTTCATGGAAGTTTTCATCTCAAGATAAAATAGCTGCTGCTTTGTTCTTGTCCCACATCAACCACAGAATGTTTGAGATTGGAAGGGACCTTGAAAGATCATCTAGCCCAGACCCCCACCAGAGCGGGATAAGTACCCGGTATTCCTAAGCAGTCTCACCATCCAAGTACTAACTGGCCCAGTGCTGCTTAGCTTCTGAGATCAAACAGGACAGGGCATTATCAGGGTGGCATGGCCATAGGCCAATGCACAGGGAGTCACCAGTCAACCCCTAGCACTTGGATCCATTGGCGTGATGCTCATGACTCTTCCTGAGCAGCCCAATGAACAAGCTCCTGCCTCCTCCTCCTCCAGCTCCCACATAGAGATGAACCATACTCCAGCTTACAGGCAGCGGGTAAAGGCAGGTAAGATTCTCATTTGTAGGAAGTGCTGTTAACAAATGCTTTATGTATCCTCAGCCTCCAGTTTGCTCTTGTTCTGGAAGACAAACTTGTATGTCCTCTGCAAATGACCTCAAGGCTCTACACTGATGCCTGCAGAAGGCAGAGAAATGATTCCATGGAAGCAGCAGCCTTTGGATCTGGCTCTTGTCAATGGGGACAGACCTCTCTCTGTCTCATTGTCTGCAGCAGTATTTCTGCTTGCATTGTTCTCTCATGTTAGAGAGATGCATATTTTGGACCTGGGTGTTTTTTCTGGTATCTTTTCTTTCAGCTTTACTGATCTTCACAGTCTTCTGAGCTCTTTCTGAATACACCAGCTCAAGACTACAAGTAGATCTTGGTTGGCAAGGAAGGTAATACCTCCAGTTAAAACCAGCTGATAAGACATTATAGCCCCTAACCCTTTCTTGGAAATAAAGTGGGAGCTCCTACACTTCAGGAGCACCCTCAGTGTTGCTACAATAACTACTACAAGCAACTTTTCTGCAGACCAAGAGGCTTGAGTGTTAGTAGACCATGTCAAATTAGGCAAACATACAGCAATCAATAGCAAACCCTCCTGATTCAGTAGAACCATCACCCAGTCGCAGAATGTCGGGGGTTGGAAGGGACCTCTGAAGATCATCTAGTCCAGTCCCCCTACCAGAGCAGGACCAAAACTAGAGCAGATCACACAGGAATGCACCCAGACAGGTCTGGAAAGTCTACATAGAAGGAGACTCCATACCCTCTCTGGGGAGCCTGTTCCAGGGCTTTGTAACCCTCACAGTAAAGAAGTCCTTACTCATGTTGAGGTTAAACGTCCTGTGCTCCAGCTTGAATCCACTGCCCCTCATCCTATCCCAAGCATAGGTGAAAAGAGGTTGCCCTTATCTTCTTGACACCCAGCCTTCCTGTATTTATAGACATTAGATCCCCCCTCAGGTCTCTCAGCTTTTCCTTGTAAGGCAGGTGTTCTAGCCCCTTCATCATCCTCGTAGCCCTTTATTGGACTGTCTCCAGTAGAACTGTCTTGAACTGGGGAGCTGAGAACTGAATGCAGTACTCCAGATGGGGTCTCACTAGGGCAGGGTAGAGGGGGAGGAGAACCTCTCTTGATCTGCTGGACACACTCTTCTTAATACATTACAGGATACCACTGGCCTTCTTGGCCACAGGGGCACATCCTCTCTGAATCATCATCAAAACCACTGAATTCTACTGACACATCTTCTCCTGCAGTTTGAGTTATTTGTGTACCACATGCTTCTGTGAGGCTCGTGAAGATGTGAGCAAATAACTGAAAAACTCTGACATCACTTGTAGAGAAATACCTCTTTAGTGATGGCATAACTGTTCACCAAGCATCCATAGCTTCTTATTTCTCTCAGTAATAAACTTCACAGGAGGGCAAGGAAGCAAATGCAAAGGTTTAGCTCCACTAAATCTTTGGTTATTGGTTACAGTAAAGCTGGTGAGGGTTTTGTCACAGTAGGATTTCCCCACCACCACCTCATTTCCTCATTCATTCCAGAGATGTAGGCAGTAATTGTGTCTCTTCTCCTCCTGTGCCACAAGCACTTTTCTCTTAAACTAGATCAGAATAAATAATAAATAAATAAATACTGGTCTTAATCTGTGCTTAGCTTAATTTATAGCTTCTGTGCAGGAACACTTGGGACTACAAAGTTTGTAATGTTCCATTCCTCTCCTCGTGATGTATTCCTGTGTTTAGTGAAGTTTCACTGAGAGCCAGTGTTATGACATTTTCATGTTGTATTTCTTCCCCTTCTAAGAAGTCAGAATTCTTCAAAGCATTTTGCAAGTCATCTTTTGCAAAGACAAGATGATTGGTGTTGGTGTTTTTGTTCTCTTTTCCCACCCCTGCCCTGTTCCCCTTCTAAGAATGTCAGTTCTGTTGGACATCCCTTAACCTCGGTGCTGTCTGCCAGGCTGGCACTTTGATCTGCCATCTGGCCTGTGCAATCGACTGTGCTTTCTGCACAGTGATGTGGACAGGGATGCTTTAAAAATGACGCTCTTCGGTGTTGTTTTGCATAGATAGATCTAATCAGTCACTTCGTAATGAAACCCCTGCAAGCAATGCAATGGCTTTTGTTTGTGCACTTCTCCTTGGCTTTCAAACAAACCTCTGTGATGTGTTTGCTGAAATATTTTAGAGACTTTTTTTTGGTAGATCGGCAATATCCCATCAGTAACGTAATCCCTTCATCTCCCTGCATTTGAAGTTCCTCCTGTTGGACTTGGGTAGCTAAATCGAGCTGACATCGCATGTTGTGAAGATTTCATAGGGATGAGAACAATCGTTACCTCCCATCTTTCACCCTTGTGAACATCAAAGCGTTGCAAGTCCCAGCAAGTGAGGTCCCAGGGTGTGAGGTTTGGTTCAAGGTTCTCATGCAGCCAAATTGGCAAGTCCAGTTGTTTTTTTTCCTTTGCCAGTTGTATCAGGAGTCTTCTCAGATATTTAAACTCAGTAGCGGCTGCTGTTTGGCTGTCTCCTTTGGACCCAGCTGCTTCTGTGCTTCTTGCTGGTACCTGTGGGTGCTAAAGCAGTTGATGTCCATATAACTAATGCTTTCTGAGAATGAAGAATTCTGAAACACTGGCTGCTGACAGTAGTGCAGAGATCCCAAGTTACAGCCACTACCCTGACTGTAACCATTGGTTATGTCTTTCTGAAATCCTAAAGAAGCTCAAGTGATCAAGAGGTCCAACCCTGGCATTTATGAGGGCAACATGTATGAGTATATCAAGACATTACACAAATACGCTGACACCTGTGGCACAGGGTGCAGAATTAAGGCATTTCCCCCATTTATTATTTGAAACAGGAATTGATCTTTTATTCTGTTTCTGATGCATGTAGTCAGCTGAGATATTTATCTGTTTTGATGTTGGGCACAGGCTACACCGTAGTGCTCCCTGGAGACGTTCGCCTGTCTCTTTTGTTCTGTTCAGGTTTTGATATTGCTGTCACTGTGGTTTCTGAGAACTTTCCAACCATGTGTTAAGCAATATGACTAGCATATGTCTCATTTAATTTCTGCTCTGGTCCTTAGGGATAAAACCGGTTTGAATATGTTTTGCTAGTTAAGCTTTTTCTTTCTAATTTCTCATTTTTAATGAGCTACAGATGTGGCCATTTAAGCCGGTAAAGTTTGACTGGTTGCTTCAGCAATGTCAGTGTTTGCTGTGCTCTTGGAGAGCAGCTATTGCTAAGAGTTAATCCTGAGGTGTGCTGAATGCCACAACAACAGATAGGGGGTACTTAACTCTCTCAAATTCAGCTCCCAAACTTCATACCACCCCACAGCCAATATGCTAGATGTTGTCATTATGCAACATTCATGGTAAGTGAAACTGCACATTGCTCTGAGGGCTTGGTACAGTTCATTGAGAAGAAACTAGCTATGATTTTTTATGTTTGAAGGACTTGTTGGCCTGACTATCCTGTTCATCCAGTGAAGAGTAGCTGTGTTTGGGCCTTGTGTGTGTGTCCCGTGTCAGTTCAGCTGTATGCTTATGCTGTCTTCATAGAATTGTTTGGGTTGAAAAATTCCTTCAAGATCATAAAGTCCAACCACTAACTCAACTGTCCACCACTAAACTCTGTCCCTGAGCTCCAGATCTCCATGACTTTGAAGCATGTCCAGGGATGGCAATTCAACCCTGTCCCTGGGCAGTCTGCTCCCAGGCCTAATAACCCTTTCCATAAAAAGGAGTTTTTCCAGATGTCCAATCTAAACTTGCCCTGGTACAACTTGAGACTGTTTCCTCTTGTTCTATCACTTGCTTTTTGTGATAAGAGACGAACCACCACCTCTCTACAACCTCCTTTTAGGTAGCTGTGGCCAGCAATTAGGACTCCTCTCAGTCTCCTTCCCACTAACCAACCCCAGCTCTCACAGCTGCCTCTCACAGCTCTCACAGGGTTTGTTCTCCAGACCCTTTACTACCCTTGTTGCCTTTCTTTGGACTTGGTGCAGCACCTCAGTGTCCTGCTTATACTGAGATGCCAAAAACTAAACCCAGTAGTTGAGGTGTGGCTGCAGTAGTGTGAAGTACAGGGGACAATCACTTCTCTACTCCCGCTAGTTATACTCCGTGATACAGACCAGGATGCTATTGGCCTTCTTGGCCACCTGGACACACTGCTGGCTCATATTTAGCCAGTCGTCAGTCAATACTCCCAGGTCCCTTTCTTCCAGACAGCTTTCTAAAACTCTCACCCAAGCCTGCAACATTTCACCAGGTTGCTGTTGCCGCAGTGCACTTGTGAAGCTCATACAAGTGGCCTTGACCCATTGATTCCAGCTCTCCAAGTTCCTCTGCAAAGCCTCTCAGCCCTCAAGCAGGTCAATATTTCTGCTTAATTTGAAGTTATATGCAAATTTACAACAGTCCAACAGCTTTCAAAGTTCAGTTGTTGGAGCTTGTACCAACAGCAATAGGCAGAAACTGCCCAGCCCAAGGAGCAGTGGTTTCCCTTTCACAGCAGGGACTGCAGAGCTGAGAGCTGTAACTGCTAGCATTACAGTGTCAGGAGAGATGGTGTCAGGAGAAAATAATCTCGTCCTGATAAAATTTGCTGCCTTATTGATACTCAGCCTGAAACAGGAGATTACAGGTAGCTGTGCAGGTCCTGACTTGTGTTTAAACACACTTGTAATCAGATGTCTGCGGTGAGGGAGAGATCTGGAGGGCATGTAGGTCACTCCACTTCTGCTGTTTGCTATTGCAATGTGGTAGCTTGCAATTTGTTCCAGATCACTGAGCTGTTGGATCTCCAGGGTTGTCTTGAACCAATTGAGTGTAGTCCTTGATACAGAATCACATTACTGCTGCTTCTTCTCTCGAGGTACCTGATAGGGTAATATGTGATTGT
Source organism: Upupa epops (assembly GCA_013397515.1). Taxonomy (NCBI): domain Eukaryota; kingdom Metazoa; phylum Chordata; class Aves; order Bucerotiformes; family Upupidae; genus Upupa; species Upupa epops. The sequence goes on from VZRI01012388.1 coordinate 68,713, forward strand.
TTCCTCCAATGTACCCTGCACTAGGTTCCTGTGAATTGGCTGGCTCCTGCTAGCAGCACGCAGGGTGGGCAGCTGTGGGGAGAGTGTGGGGATTTAGGGCTGCCCACAAAGGGAGCAGCACGAGTGTGCTGGGTGCCAAGGAGAAAGGGTGGAGGACTTTAGGAAAGGCTTTTCCTCAGGGATTTGCTTGGCAGGAGGAGTGAGAAGGGGATTTGATGAGAAGCTGGTGTGTACAGGCAGAGAAGGACAACGCTAATGATGCTAGCCAGATGCAGTGAAGTGATGGGGTGCCAATTTATGGCTTGGTTACAATGCAAAACCATGAATGTTTTCTCTGGGTGATGTAGCTGTGTAAACAGACTGCAAGATTTCTCTAGAGGCAGCTTAATTCCAGTGCGTGTGTAGTGCTTATTCACAGAGCATTCCAGGAGCATTGGGAAGATGCTGGATTTCTGTCAGCAACAGTACTTGACTCTTTCTTTGTGAACTAGATCAGGGTCATGGTGTGAAGGTCCTGAAGATGCCAGCTGTTGTTTAGTCAACAAGGATGTGCATCCATCCATCTACCTATCTATCTGTTTGTCTGTCTGTCTGTGTGTCTATCTGCTGGAATATTTCTCTGAGCCCATCACTTATTGGCAGATAACTGAAAATTGAGCTGTGGGATGGAGAAATGCTCTTCACTCCTTTTCCATCAATGAAGTGCAGACAACACTATGTAGGGGAAGGTTTTATAATTAGTTAGGACTTACCTCCTACTGTCTTTACACAGATTAAGCTGTGTTTTGAAAATCTGCAGTGACTTGCTGCTGTTAGGTGGAAATTCCCTCCATGGACCTGTGACTTCTACCTTCCTGCCCTGGAGATATCTCCCTAAATGCATCAATACGTCAGCTGATCAGACACCTCCTGTGGGACTGTCCAGCCACAGAACACTCTCCTGGGCTCTTACAGGGCTCACCAGTGTAGGCACCATGGTGGCTCACATTTAAGACAGAAAATCTTTCTGCTCAGCCTAGAAATGCATTTGGAAACACACTATGAGGATGGAAGCACAGGAGGGAGGAGAGCAATTAATAGTCTGTGTACCTAAGAGACCGGCACCAACATAAAACTGTCACAGACTTGGCAGGAATCCGCGGCATCTCCTCTGGGATTTCTGATAGCCATTTGCAGTGGTCCTGTTGGTGCTGTTAGCTCTGTGAAGGGCCATGTGCTGGAGTGCCAGGCAGTCATTCAGTCAGCACAGCCTGGATGGCTTTTCTTTCCAATCACTGTGTGTTATTGGATCAAAACCAGGCAGATTTAGATTAGAAATAAGGAAAAAGTTCTTGAATCTGATGGTGTTGGATTCCTGAAATAGGTTGCCTAGAGAGGTAGGTGGTTGAGGCCCCATCCCGGGAGCCATTCAGGGTCAGGCTGGGTGGGGCTCTGGTCTGCTGAGTGATGGCCCTGCTTGTTGCAGGGATGTTGGACTAGATGACCTGTGGAGATCCTCTCCAACCCAATACAGTCTGATTCTGTGGTCTCCTACTGGAGGGATGCTTGGATTGGCAATGTCTAAACTGGAAATCAGCTCAGGGTAGCAGTACTGCCTGGGGATATGCTGGAAGAGGTTGTTCTTTTGATTTTTCGAAGGATAAAGAGCCCAGTCACAAGCTGCAGCCTGAAAGCTGAGACCAGGACAGCTGCCACACCAGGACATGTGCTTCATTCAATTAATGATTTATTTTTAAAATTTTTAAAATTTGTCCTCCCCTTTGGTTTGTATTTCCAGTTTAGGTAACGGTGAAAGATACCACCTGAAATGGAATTGGAATGTATTTTGTTTTGGAGAGTTCATGGAATGTTGTTTCCTAATGTGGCAGTGCTGACACTGGTTAAAACTCGTGTTGTAGGTGCCTTGTTAAGAAGGTCCTTCTTGCCAAAATAAAAAGCAGTCATGAAGAGCTGTTGGAGTTTACAAGATCCACACCCTTGAAGGCTGGCAGAGAACAGAGATCACTCCAGATTTATACCTGGCTGAACCATAGCCTTGCCAAAGCCATGCTGTGGGACCTCAATGGGAAATTACTGTGCTGTACTGCTTTACACAGATCCCAAGGTTGGTAACTCATGAGGTTTGATCACAAACCTAATCTTAGGGAACATTTGGTTGCCCAGAATGAGGCTTTGTGAGATGTTTGACTCAAATTACTAAAAACATAACCTTACACAATAGAAAACTTGACCTTTTTATGATAAAGAGGACAAGATAAAAGTTACAACCCCAAGCATTCGTCTCCAAAAGGCACAAACAAGAGCTATGAACAACCCGCACAGTGCCTCATTTGTTTGATGGGTTTTAGTACTGTCCTTGCATGTTGTGCTTGGGGTGCCCTAGCTGTTTCTAGGGTCTTGAAGGGAGGCCCTGTTTGTTGAGTAGCTTTTTAATTTCTTGTGATCAACCTTTCTGAAATACGTAAAGACACTCCTTGGTCTCCACTGGACTCATTCTCCTTTCAGAAAAGCAGTTAAGGAATAAACCAAAGCTAAGCAGGAGGACAGGGTTCAGCCTGGTGGATTCAGACTTTGGTTCAGGTATTGGAGGTGTTGATGCAGTGCAGCATGTCCATCAGTGACACTGCAGTGCCTGAGAGGTGACAAGGCCACATGATGGGGTCGCCATCCCTCCAAGCAGCACCATGTCACCGCCAGCTGTTGATCTGTGAAGACACCTAGCCATCGTCTTGTCTCAGCAGGGGGGTAGGCAGATGCTCTGTCCTGTTGGTACTCATCTCTGGGAGTCATGCCTGGTCTCTTTCAAAGACCTAGTCTGAAACAGGGTGAGCACTGCAATCAAGTGAGGATCATTTGAAAAAGAAAAAGCAACAAAGTGCACTGCTGAACCAATAATGAGACTGCTAGGTGGGAGCATTGGATGGTAGAAGTGAGATTTTTGAAATAACCTGGATTCAGGAGCTAAGTAGATTTAATGAATTCTCTCTTTCAGAACCCTCTGCCACAGCTTTAAATAAAGATCTTCATTAAGAATTTCATATAAAAGCCCATACAGAAATTAAGTTGGACTTTTAGGTTATTTGCTTAGATGGGACATTCTCCATTCACTCAACTTTCTTCTATTATTGTGTGGTCTCACCACAACCACTGCTGCAGTGGGGTCTGCCCACACGGAGCATATTGCAACTTCACCAGCATCCATCCACTCTCATGCTGAATTTGTTTGGAGGGTGGGGGAATCTCTTCCCTTTTGGATTGCAGGTGGCAGTCTCCTGATGTCCTGCAGTGACCCCTCCCTGGCTCACACTGGAGGATAAACCAAAGTAGAGGTTCTCTGTAGCAAGCACATGGTGATAAATAACCATACAGACCTCAAACAAACTTCAGCACCATTGTGCTCACTGGGTAACAAATGCCCTGTCGGGTGTCTCTGTCTCCCCTCATGTTTTATGCTCACACAACACCTTTGAAATAAGAGCTTCGCACAGGAGCAGCAGATGCTTCTGTCTTCAGCTGAAGAGTTCCTCCAGCCCTGAGCAGAGCTTGGCATGGTGTCTGCAGGGAACAGGTGGCTGAGGCCTCTGGCCTTGCTTATTTGATAGCTAAGAGGGGCAAAAGCTTTGAGCAGCTGGTAGTGAAGTGCTGAGAGGCTACATGAAAGCCTGAAGTTGGAAGAGGAGCAAGGGTTTCCGGTGCTGAATAGAGATGCAGTGGTGGCCTTTTCCATGTGCCTTGCTTTAGGTTATCTTCCAGCCTTGGCACCTGGCACCCATAGGACACTACTCCGATGGTGGTGGATTTTAAGCTGCTGCTGGTTGCTGAGGTGCACATTAGGTTATGCTTTGGGAAGGAGGTTTTACAAGCTCTATAGATGAGAAGAGGGAACAGGCTGCAGGCTAGAAGGGTTATTTGAGTGCTGGAATCACCTGCCTCACCTGCCATATTCTCTGGCAGCCTTGCTGGTCCCAGTGGTAGGCTGGTACATCCATACTGTCACCAGTCCTGGAGCCAGCAGTCCAGGGTAAACTCTGCTCCCAACACCAGTCTGTCCCGGTGCTCGCCTCCTGTGGAGCCCTGTGGGATGGTGGGGAGCAGATGTGCCACGTGGGAAGGTGGCTAGCAGGACATGGTTGGAACAGTCTTGGAACATGCAGTGAGCAGAAACCAGTTCCTGCGCTGTCTCTGCCAGAGCCTGTGCCCAGCTGGGACTATGATACCAGGCTGCAATGGTTCTCTTGTAACACCATTCGCTATGAGCACCGGACAGGCTGTTGAAAGGCCTTGAACCATAATGGGTGTTAGTCTCTGTTGGGTCTGTTGGCAGATGAGCAGCACCTGGTTTGCTGGATAATGTCAGCTATGACCCAAAGGCTGCTCTTGGGAAGTGAGAGCAGATGGTAAGAGAAGCAGTGGCACAGAGCTTGCACCACAGCAGCACCTAACAGGCACTTCCAGACAATAGTAACTGGCAGGTCAAGGTGTTGCTGTCATGGCTTTAGTCAGAACATCACACCACAACCTCACAATGCTCATCTGGGTTTTGACCATTCCCAAAATACTGCCACAGCCTGTACCTGGAATGCCACACGCTCACAGTCCTGCTGTTGTGGCAGTTACAGGTGGCAAGGGGAGGCTGTGGTCTTTCTCACTGGCCTCAACCCAGCCTCACCAGAAATGGGATCCTCATGGCCCAGCTGAGGCTGGGGAGATGCCTGTAGCACAGCTGAACTGAGTCCCTGCCTGTTTTTTCCTCACCTGTTGAGCACCATATTGAATCCATGCTCCCTCATGTTTCTCCCCAAAGCCACATGTCGGTGTGCAGGTTTGTCAGGAAATGGTCCCTCATCTGGGGGAAGAGAGAGAGAGAGAAAGGGGTTTTGTGCTCCTCTGATGGGCAAAAAAGTGTGGCCTGATGAAAGAGGCCTCATTCCACAGTCCACCTTCAGGAGCACTGCCTGGCACAAGGGCTTGTGAGCCAGGCATAAACCCTGGGTACCCCCATTTTGGGAGACTCATTACTGCTTTGCTGGGATTTATAAGCTGTTTTGTGGGCACAGAATTGCAGATGGCCGCATACTCTAACTGCAACAGGAATGGTGAAGGGTTATCTTGAATAGCCCTAAGCTGCTTTATCGACTGGGGAACACTCAAGGCGCCGTGAGTTTGCTCAGAGAGCCAAGGTCAAGCATGTGGCAGGCAAGACAGCCTTCTCCAGTGGGACCTTGCTGGGCCAGGCAGGCTCTTGCCTTCCTTCCCAAAGAGGCAGGCTGTGTCTTAGAAGAGAAGCATCTGCTCTGCAGACATGGAAAAGGCAGAATTTGTACCTGCAGGGTTTAGGGGTTGGGTTGGGTTTCCCCTCCTCTCCCCACCTTGTAATAAATTATGCCCTGAAGTGGTGAGGTTCTGCATCTGGTGGTCTAAAATTACCTTATGATCTTAATGACTTAAAGCCTTAAAAATTAAATTCTCGCAGCAATTGATGTGGTATATGTAGTTTCTTCAAGTAAGGAGGAGATGATGAAAAGTAAAGAAGGATGAATAGATTATTGTTTTTATTAAAGGTATTATGCAAGGAGAAATTCCTCTCCTGAGCAGGCTTTCTTTTCTCATTCCTGTCCTCTCAATAAATCAGTACCATGGTGTCAGTAATAACACGGGGGGTGGGGGGTGTCTTGCTTGAGAATGTTTTACGTTGGAAGAAAGAAATTCATATGAAAAAGCCCAACAGACTGTGTCTGCAATCATCCTAAGGGTTACTGCAGTTTAGAGAAAGTAAAATATTTACTATCTGATTCATGTAATAGGTGAAATAGAGATTCAGTGCGAAGGTGGGGAGGATAACCCGAGGGCACAAGCCACTCCTAGCAGTGCCAGCCAGGATTAATGAACAGCTTTCGCTCCTACTCGGTTTTCTTTGCTTTGTACTTGAAAGTCTTTGCTGCAGTAACTTCAGACTATAATTAGATTGTCTGGAAAACTGAATTATCTGCAAAGAACTACTTGGATCACAGCTGAAGTGCTTGAGCTTTATTTGTCCACCCTAAGTGTGTGTGTCACCTTCAACGAGCAGCAAAATAATTCCAGCATCTAATAAAATAAAAGGACGACAAGTCGTAGAAAGTTGGGCAGAAAGACACAGCAGTATTAGTTTAGAGAAAGAGTGTCGTGGCTTCTTCAGCTTGACAGACTGAAGCAAACAGCTTTGATAAGAGGTTTTGACTGGCAGCTTGATTCAAAGGACAGTGTTTACCTACAGGAAACTGCAGCACTTGCTGTTGGGATGAATAGATTTCATCGAACCACTGTGCTTTGAACTTAATTAAGCACCAGAAAACCCACTTTCTGTGCTTGTAAGAACAGCAGTTTTGCTGATGGTCTCAGTTTCATTTTAACATGCACATTTTTTTCATCTTGCCTTTAGATTCGTTGTAAAGCGCTCATGGTCTTAGTAAGGTGGGTGATAACACCATGAGACAAATATATAGGGTGCGAGTATCCCTGTCTCTGCCACTGTCATTAATGGCAGCTGATGTTGCTCATCAGCTTGGGAAGATTGACCCGTAACATGCGTTTTGCAGATGCCTCTGGATGCTGTACTGTGGTGCTGAACTCCCACCGGCTCAGGGAAAAGGAATTGAGTTTGAGGTAGCTGAACTAAATGTCCAGAGTAGTCCATCTTGCAAAGCCACACTGCAAATCCATGCTCCTTAGGGATGCTTTGCCCACAAGTAATCCAATTCTTTTCTGAAATGAGCTTGAGTTGGCTACAGAGCTGTAGTCTACCTTGGCTTTTCTCTGAGAGCAAACAGGAGGGGGACCACCAACCTGCATGTTCCCCTTCCCCTCTGCCAGCAACGCAATGGGTAAGGAATGTCTGAGAATTGATTTACTGGAAAAGCAAAAGCCCATGGTTTTCTGGGGTAAGTTGTCAAAAGGGAAGCTGAAAAACAGATCTGATCTGTCGCTTTTCCATGTGGTGGGTAAGCTGGAGCAGGTCCTGGTGCCAATCTCTGCGGTGTCCATCTGTCTGCCCCTCTCTGATGACAGTGCCAGCACTGCTGTGCTGCTGCAGACCTGTGCTGAGGTTGCAGACAAAATCTGGCAAATAAGAGCTAGAATTTTACAACTGAATAAAACGTGAAGTCTGTAAATTTAACGAGGCTTGCATTTTGAATTACAATGGAATAAACTTCCCTCTTAAAAGGAGAAATTGTCTCATTTGTGACTTTCTCCAGTGTTTTACAAGGTTATGGAAAGAAACTTGTGAGCATGTTTTGGCACATTCTGTGGTCTGTATTCAGAAGATCTTTTCTGATTTCCCTCCACAGTTAAGTTTCCCTTGAGGCACCTCCCCTGGCTACCTTTTCTGGTCTTAAACCCCTAGGAAGTTGGCAGCATCTTTAAAACTTCAAATACATTAGTAGCAAAAGCTCTTGTTGGGACACATGAGCACAATCAGATGTAAAACAGAGTTTGACTAGCTTTTCTTCTTGAGATCTGCTTGCCTCCAGTTTCAATGTGACAAGCCCTACAAAGAATCCTTCAAAGAGTTTCTCTTGCATGTTCAGGTGAGGTACCTGCAGGAAGAAGTGTGGTAGTTGGAAGCCCAAGGTTAGCAGATATATGTCATGGTGATTATTCTTTCTTATTTTATATTTTCTTTAAATGAGGGTGAGACACAGAATCAAAATGACCTCCTGGGATTCGCCTGTATAGTTTATGCATTTCCTCGGCTACCATGACAAGTGCCCTTTGAATGGTGAGATTGGTGCTACCCAGCCAAAGGCAGCATCAGCACTGTGTCAAAGCAGAGGTCCCTGCAACCCGAATTGTGTGTACTGTGGCTCCTGAAACCTAGCCTTTGGGAGGAAACAAAACAGCACAATCTGTGGGCATCATGGATGTCTGAATTGAAGGAGGTAACAGTGACAGTGTGTTCTGTAGCCAAGTAGACTCCGAAGAGGAGTGAGGTGAGCAGTGTAAGGGCATGGTTCAGGGACTGCCACCACTCATGATTCTCCCTGCAGCATGCAGTCTGAATAGCCCCATTCACTCCTGGCCTCTTGTGGACTTGGTGTTTCCTATTCTCTTGCAGTCTGAGTTCAAATATCAAAGGTCAACTTGAGTTCATGTGACTATTTTACCACAGGAGTGTTATATGGTTATTGAAATATAATAAGAAGTAGAGGGGAATGGAGTTCTCTTTAATACCTGGTTGCATTCAAGGAGGCATCAGTAGTTCTCTGAATGTCTCTGCTGCGTCTGCTGCAGTGGTCTTGGCCACTGTGTTCTTCCACATCTTTATAAATCTTCTGTTTGCTGTGCTTGCTCAGCTTTCCCACAGTATTAGAGTGTTTGCTTGATTTATTTATTTTTATTTCTTCCATGTTATTTACACTGTCCCTCCCTTCTCTCCGTGTAAAGCAGAAACAGGGCAAGTCTCATACAGCTCTGCTAATAAATCTTTAGTCTCCCATAAACTGCAGCAAAGTTGGAGGAATTAAAATAAGCCTGGAGAGCAAACACCTGTTTTCTCAGGAGGCAGCAGTAACATGCTGCTCCATGCTCCAAGTCCAGTGCCTATGGAAATACTGGACTGTTACACCTATTTGATGTGCTGACATTAAAGTTTGGAAGCGAGTGCTAGTGTCTGTCGGTTTCTGGCTTGCCTTCAGCCACGCAATCTGCTGCACTTAGGCACCCCATTTCCCACCCAGCTGTGGTAGGAAACCTCAGTCCCCTACTTAAACATGAGAGTCATTGTGTGGCTTCTTGTGAGAGCAAACTGCAACCAGGAGTAATTGCACAGAGGTGGAAGTGCAAAGCTCAAGTGGTAAAATCCTGGCAGAGGAGTGACCTGAATGCTCCACCCTGGTACACCACCCAGCACTATGGACCTTACCCCTAACTGGGCTTCCTAATGACAGTTAGTCACTTCAAAGCCCTTCTCATAAACAGAAGACTTAATGAAAACAGAAAGGAATGAAATCACACTGTTTGATACTTAAATCCCCGCATTAAGGCAGGAGAGCAGGATCCAGGATCTGCTTTAAGAAGAAGTTAATATAGGAAGGTACTAAACACCCTGCACCAGCTATGACTGGGTTACGTGTCATGTGAATTGTCTTTGCACTTGCTCACAGCCCAGTGACTTAAGCGTGCAGATACAGTCTTGGAAATTTCAAGTGTGGATTAGAACCTTGCACATTAGATCTGAAATGTCAGCCCCAGAAGTTGGGTCTCTTCAGGCCAGTGACCGTTCGGCAGTGGTGTACTTGCTCATGCTCTTGCAGGCTGCAGGAGCTCATTTCTCTCCAAAGGTCACTCAAACTCAGCAAAACCCAAAAGTAAAGAAAGAATTGGAGCTTTGACTAATACCAGCTTAGTTGGTTGAGGGTAGCTGGCCTAAAAGTGGTATCTAAGTCTTTAGAAAATTACTTTTTTAATACTTGTAATGTGTCAGCATATAAATATCTCAGGCACTTAGGCCCTATGAGATTATTTCCTTCTCAAGTAAAGACTGGTGGGGCTACATCATTCTGGAGCTCCTGGACCAATAGTTTGGGGATGGATTTGTGTTCAGCTACCCTCAGACATCTTCAGATTCATTGCCCATTCCCCCTGTTCTTAAGGGGGCAATGTAGGCAATGAATGTTTGAAAACAAACTGGCAAATAACACTATTGTGTAAAAATCTTCTGAAATGAAGATTTGTTTTTATTTCTGTGGGTGTGGAGCCGGGGATCAGGAGCAATAATATTCCTTATTATTCAAGATTCTTAATCTTGAGAGCTGTCCCAGTTCAACTTGGTTTCTAGTCCTTAAAAGTCCTCTGCTATTCTTTTGACTTCTTTTTTTTTTGCATATACGAAACGAAGGGCCAGTATCATGAGCTGGGTTTGTCCTGGGCCCTGACAAATTAATTTCCCGTCCTGGTCATGACATTCTATTTTTTGAAGCTTATTGCGAGTCAGGTCACATAGTCCTGTCTCATTTCTTTCTGATGGGCCTGAATAAATCTCTCCCAGACTGAGAGCTATAATGACTTGTCACCTCTGCCTGACTACCTCTGTAATCATGCAGGACAGCACTTCTCTAGGGAGTATTGGGTATTTGCTTCCTGGGCTCCCAGTGTGTGGATGGTAAGAGCCATCATTTAAACCTGCCCTCTCGAGCTTCATGTCCCATTTCTTCCCTGAGTGCTCTTCTCTTAGTCTTCACTGGGTGTGAGGAGTTTACTTATGCCGAGGTTTGGGTCAAATTTACGTGTTTCTGCCGAGCACAGAGCACTCACCTGTGTATATGGATGTAGGAAATGCACCCCTCAACTAGGATTTGCACTTCTCTGAGCCTTGGTGTTGGAAACCTGGGGTCATCCCCAAGTGAGGGGATGGAAGGAGGAGCAGAAAACCTGCTTTACCTTGTATTAACTGACCTTCACCATGACTGGCTATATGGGAAGGGTCAGAGAGCAAATGGCTAAGGTGATTGCATATTTCGTAGGCTTCAGAGACAGTGAAGACATAATAGGGTCTACAGATAGATTTAGAGCAATACTGGGCTATCTTTGCAGCTCCTCTCCAGCTCTGTTCTAACTAGCATTACTTTGGGTGGGACACTACTGTGTTTTCTAATGTGTCTCAGCATAACATTGCCTTGATACTTGGTTTAAATTTACTTCCGCTGGTCACTTTTATCATATTTTACTTCCTTATAAGAAGAATTGCTATTTCTTGTGAGCTGTTCTTGCATCTCCTGCGAGCCAGCCCATTTTCCAGCTATGTCATACTGCAAGGAGACAGCTCATGGGGTCTGTCACCTGTGCTTTTATCCATTGCCCTTTCAGCACTGCTTTGGTGGGTTGTAACATAAGGGTTGGAAACGTATCAAGACGCTGTTGTGATTAGGTGGTATTACAGGCACAAGATGCTGCACTGAGCAGGGACGAGCTACTGAAGATACATGGTACCACTGCTGCTGCATTCCCTCCTCTAATGAATAGGACAGGGGGCAGCTCACTGACAGCTATTTCATGTGGTGCTATATGATTAACTGCAAAGCACTCTACTGGCCTCTGTCCCCCATTTATATAGAGCAAAGCAAACTGCTAACAACACTCTTCAATTATAATAGTTCTGAAAACTAGTGTGTGAGGGAATGCTACATCACATAACTGCCAGCTTTGGGAAACCATCATGTTTTTCTCATCAGACTCACTGGCAGGCATAGCTTTAGTCAAAGCCTTCCTGCCTTGACATCTCTCTGCTCCATGCCTGGGTGAGGGAATATTCTGCAGCCATCAGCACAATCTTGGTGTCACACTGAGGAGCGGCAAGCCCACACCACAGCTAAAACACCAGGAACTGTACCTAGTTCCTGGCAAAATGCATCCAAAGGGAAGGATGTGCTTGTTCTGATCTTTCCTATGGCTGTATGAGTAAATTTGAACAGACATGCACAAAATACCAATGTAAGGTGCTCCTTTCCCTAGTTAAAGTCTACATCATTCCAGTCTGACATAAAAGCAGTTGTTCATTCCATTGCACCAGTATGAAAGTGCTGCTTGCGTTCAAGAGCTAGTGTCTGCTTTGTACCAGGATCAAACTGCTGGTGACCAGAAGTTCTGCAGCATAATAGCTGTTCATCTGCATCCAGCATGTGCTCTTGTGCTCTTGATTTATTGACCTTGCTCCAGTTTCTAGCAGCCAGCCTTCCACATCACAGAGGTACCCAGCTGTCTGAGTTACTGGGAGCCTCAGATGGCAAATCAGGCAATGGGTGGACCTGGTGACTTGAGGCTTCCAGGCATCAAGAGCATGATCCCTTTGGAACAAGCTTGAAACAGAACACTGCAGAGAGGTTTGGCTTGACACTGAGTATGATTTGTAGTGCCTTAGGTATCAGTAACTTTGATGCATCTGTGCTGCCAGCACAGATGTAAAGGGAAAGTGTTTTTAAAGGCAGAGACTAACACATCAGGTTTCACTACTGAAAACCTTTCTTGTGTTCCTACCAGCATCCATCTCTCCAGCACTTTCCTCACACTAGCCATCAGGAACCTGAGCCAAGCTCTCACAACTAGAGGTCCTTCCTACACCTCAGCCCCTCTTAGAGGAGATGGTGATTTGTGTTCCACTCTGACTGGACCTTGGTGGTTCTGTGGCAGATTCCTGAATGCCAGCTCATGCTAGGAGAGATGCTGCTGGAATTATATTTAGTTTATCCATCTCTCAGTGGTCATCAAAAATGTGTTATTTTGACTTGCCTTCTGTGAATTCTGTGAATTCCTCTATGGTTACTTGTCCGCATCAGTTTGCCAGCCATATTTTTCCAAACATGTGTCTCGCAGGTCCTGCTCTGTGGGATGTGCCCTGGCAGGGTCTCCTGAGGAGTCTAGGCTTGGTGCTTCCAACATTCTAGCATAACAAATCAAGGGCACAGGGGCAGGATTTTAGTGCAGTGGGTCTCTGTACACAAAGTGTTCCCAATGCCACACAGGCAGAGTGGAGGAAAAACAGCCGCTTCGGTTTTGTATCATCAGTGAAACTAATTCCAGACCCCTGATGGAGAGGTCTTAGCCCTTTGTTCGTTTTTCCCTTCTACTTGTTTTCTGAGTGAATGTTAAGGAATGTACAGGCACCCACACACGTGCTCAGAGTGAGATTTCAAGTCCTAACAGGAAATGTGTAATCTGCTTGAAGATTAAAGTGCAGAGTGCTTCTCTTAAGATTGGGAACCTGACACAGATGTGATTATGAATTAGAGATTGCTCTGTGGTATCTGTGGAGAAGAAAAATGAATGTGAAAAATAGAAGGGTACAGACTTGTTGAGTCCTGCAGCTGTCTGCAAGCAGATATAGGAAGCCTGGAGGGTTTGGATCTTATGGGACACGAGTAAAGAAAGCCCAGAGCACTACCAGAACCCGTTTTTTACTTTTGCTCAGATTTAGTGGCAGGATAAAAATGCCACTTTGGGATAAAACATTGCAGAGAGGATGTCTGAGCGTGTGTCCTCAGCACTGGAGGTTAAGGGTGTGTTAAGGGAGGTTTCCCAAAAGAAATTCCTTAATGCCTCAGCTTGGTGAGGAAAAATAAGCCATCCCTCCTCCCAAGTCAGGAGTAGCCAGGGGCCATATCTGCTTCCTACCACAGGCAGATCTGCTGCTTTTTGAGGAACAGAGTGTGGTGCCTACCAGATTATCCCAAGTTTACTCCTCTTGCCAGGAGTTAAAAATAACCCTTGTCAGAAAGCCCTCCAGCAGAGTGAGAGGCTTGTACCTGGATTACAAAATAGGAAGCAAAGAAGTGAAGTGGAGAGACAGCAGATTAAGGTGCTTTCCCTGGTGACAGCTCTGCTTATAGCTCCTGAATGCTCATCCCCATTGCTGGACTATTGCCTGGTTGCTGGTGCAGTTGGAGCTCATGTTCTGTCACTGAGTGTGGCCTTCCAGAGTGAGCACCTTCCCAAGTGTACTGGAGCTGTTTCCTAACCACACCTGTAGTTTGTAAAGTCTGTGAATATCTTAAAAGTAGTCTTTTTCCATTTTCACCCCATTATTCAGAGTAGTGAGGGGAAAAATGTGCTTAGCTTTACATTTCAGAAAAATGAAGCAATCATGGGCTTTTCTGAGACCAAAGATAACTTTGGTCTGCAGAGAGATTTCTGCACTTTTCTCTGCCTTGAGAGCTGGTCTTTCTTGTTGTGTAAAGAGGCCATTGGTGCTCACCTGAAGAGCACTCACTGCCTTTGTCAGGCTGCTTTTTAGCCTGTAGTGTGTAGTAATAGTTTCACAGAATCACAGAGGCATTGGGGTTGGAAGGACTTGCTGGAGGTCACCTTGTCCAACCCCACTGCTCAAGCAGGATCATGTAGAGCAGGGTGCCCAGGACCATGTACAGATGACTTTTGAGTATCTTCAAGGATAGAGACTCCGCAACCTCTCTGGGCATCCTGTGGAGGTAGTCAGTCACCCTCACAGTAGAAAACCTGATGTGCAAACAGCACCTCCTGTGTTTTGGGTTGTGCCCATTGCCTCTTGTCTTGCCCCTGGTTCCACGGTAAAAAGTCTGGCTCTGCTGTCTTTGCACCTTCACTGCAGGATGAGGAGACACCCCCACCCCCCGAGTCTTCTCTCCTCTAGGAGCAATTGCAGTGAGGCTGGCTGCATCCTCCTTCCTGGCATGTCAATGGATTTGAATGTGCTAGATCTTCATGAATTGGACCCAAACACAACAGGAAGGAAAAAACATTGGAATGGGCTGCCTAGGGAGGTAGTGAAATCACAAACCCTGAAGGGAGGGTAATGGAGCATTGGAACAGGCTGCCCAGGGCATTGTGGAGTCTCCTTCTCTGGCGATGTTCAAGACCCGCCTGGATGTGTTCCTGTGCAACTTGGTCTAGGTGATCCTGCTGTGGCAGGGGGATTGGACTGCATGATCTTTCGAGGTCCCTTCTGATCCCTAATGATTCTATGATTCTATGATTTAAGGATCATGTGGTGTCAAGGGACATGGTTTAGTGCTGGGTCAATGGTTGATCTTGATGATATTAAAGATCTATTCAAACCAGCACAGTTCTGTGATTCTCTGTGATTCTACCAAGCTGAATTCCATTATGTGAGAGAAGGGCCAGAAGAAAAGGGAGAATGTCCTCTAGGTTTGTGTTATTACTAAGGTTAGGTGACTAGGCCCATGAAGCCCTTTTCTGTTGATCCCCTTGCCCTCCTTGCAGTGCATGCCTGTCTGTTTGGTGGCAGTGTGAGACATGACAAATACAGGAATGTGCTGTACATATCCACCCTCCCCATCACAGCTTATCTCTCATCACACGTGAGGCAGGTGTGTTATCTTCACGGGGTTATGTTTCTCTGAAAGTCTTAGGTGATGTGGGGCATTTGTGTATACAGAGGTTCATATGCTGTGCTCTTGCCCCGGTCAGTCAGAATCGGGGATTTTGTGGTGGTGAAGGGGCGCTGGAGAGGGAAGCTGCTGCCTCATCAGTGCCCACTGGCAAAGCTACTCCCTTCTCCAGTCCTGGCCTTGAAGGTACCTTTGAGTTTTGTCACCCAACCAGGCATAAGCTGAAGAAAGTTATTTCATTATTAGACCTTCTGCTAGCAAGTTCCCCAAGGGGTCGCCTACTCTATGGATTATATATGGAAGAGAGACTGATCTCTATACTCCTAGCATGATTTACGAGGGGGACCCTGGACTGTCTGTATAAAGGGGTGAGCTACGGGGGTGTATATTACTACAACACTGCAGCAATGCAGAGCCGATTACTTGGAAACTGCTTACCTTTTGGAATTGCTTTAGAATATCATTTCCACATAGGCAAGAACTTATAATACTGTTTGTATTTTACACTTGGCTTTCTAATCTCAGTATGTGTGCAAAACCACAAGCTCTCTTCCTCTGAATTGACTGGCAGGACTGGCGGGCTCTAAAGAGAAATTTACCCTAGATTTTAGAAAATTAAAAATTTCTAATTAAAAACCCAATGAAACAACCAAAACCATAGAAAGAAGCCGCAAACAAACAAAGAGAAGGTTGAAAGAATGGATATATCCATTTCTGAAACACCAAATCAAGGTTGGAAAAGTCCTTCAGGATCATCAATGTATGATGAAAGGCTGCAAGACAGTTTCTTTTGGTTCCCCCAAAGAATTAAGATTGGCTGCAGACTCGCAAGGAAGCAGTCATAGAAAGAGCATTTAAATAAAGAATTTGGTCCTCAGCCAGGGAAAGACACTCAGGTTTTGGCACTGGTGCTCCTCATTTAGCAGTGACAGTGGCATGTTGTGCCATAGCTCTTAACAGCAGTAGAATGCCAACCTGGCTGTGAGATCGGGCTGTGTGAAGGGAGAAACCCAAGAGATCCGCACGGCTCCCTCGTGCTGCCCCTGGCAGGTGGCTGATGTAGCTGTAGGGAATTAGCCTGAGTGGTGGCACTGGACTCAATGTGACAAGAGTGTTCTCCTTGGAATCATAGGGTAACATGTCCCTGTCTTGCTCTTCTAGAGCAGTTTGCCTCCCATTAACTTCTCTCAGGGTCCTCCTTTCTGTTTGGACCCCTATGTTCGTTTGCTTTACTTTGCAGTTTGGGGTTTGCCTTTCCTCTTAGCCCCACTGCACTGCTGTTGCCAGCCTTCCCTGTTATCCACAGCAGTCCTGAGCCAACCAGGCAGAGGTGAGCTCTGGGACATGTTTGGTGTGAGCATGATCCGTCCCAAGTTTCGTCTTGGGGCTATTTTTGGCAAAGGTTATGTCAGCAGGTCCTCCTTGTCTGCTGGATCTACCAGAGCTGGGCTGGGTGATGGGCAGTGGCCAATGGCACAAGCAGACCGGTTCTTAACCTTCTTTAACCACCAGAAAACCAGCCACGCCGTGCTTGGCTCATGAACAATGGGGAACCATCACCATAACCTCACTAGATACCAGAGCAGATGTAGCTGCCGGACCTCCCTGGTCCCTTTGGTATCACGGCTGGGAAAAGCTAACTTTGCTACCTGCCAAAGAGGCGCTTTTTGATGACTGATGTGCATATGATGGCAGCAGCTCCCTGGCCCTGTTACGCTCCTCTATTTATTCTCATAAGGGCAGGATGAACCCAGTCAGCCCCAATAATAGAAATGTCAGAGGGTGCCGAGGACTTGCTGAGATAAATGCTTATTGGAATTTTAACATGGCAGCAAGCATCAATTTTGATAGTAATTTCCTTTGTGGAAGAGCTTGCTGATTTCTTCCTATTCAGGTACGATTCCTGTACCATCTCAGCTCCTTTATGTTAAAAGCTGGAAAAGTAGAGTTGTTTTTTTACAATATATGAAAAATAAGTCTCAATATTGCAACACACCAGGTTTAGTTTGCTGGAGCTGAGCTTCACTGAAGTGCTGGAGCCGTTGCCATGACTGAGTTTTTCTGTTTATTTAACGGGTGAGAATATTTATTTCAAGAACCAAGAGCATAAATAATTACTGGGGTTTGCAGAAAATATTTAGGGAAAACAAGGAATGTGTCACACTTCAAGCTTTTCTACCTCCATTATAAATATGAGAAAATTGTTGCCTTACACCAGTATCTACTGCTGTAAGCTCGCAGCGTTTGGTTTTCCCGCTGCAAGAGTGTCTGGTGGCAAGAGAGATGGTTTCTGGGGTTTGGTTTTTTTTCTTATGATTCCTTTTGCTGGTTTTTTAGGGTTGTTGGGTTTTTTTTGGGGAGAGAATCTGTTTAGAAATACAAATCTTAATGCCACTGTTCCTTTGCTGCAAAGCAAAGCTGGCCTAGTAGTTGTTAGTTTAGCAGCTTACATGTTAGGAAAGCAAGTACACAGAGTTTGGATGGTAATTTGTGATGTTGGAGAAACTGGAGAAGCAGACAAGGAGTCAGAGTATCTACCACGGAGGGAAAAAGCCGATAAAGATGAAAGAAAACTGATCTCCCTAGACTGATATGTATTAATAAGCTTAGAGCTTAGCTTAAGGCCAAAGTGAGTGTCAAAGTATCACAATTCATGATTAAGCACGCAAGAGAGATCTTTGTGATAGCTCTGGGTTCTTTTTGGGGTCCTTCTGGGCCTGATGCAGAGAGGTGCAGAAGTTCTTCCTGTTGATAACTGTACCAGAGGAGGACAGCAGTTCTCCAGCACCTTTTAGCCTCTTTGCAAAAGGCAGCTCTGGGACGTTTTTAACTTACTCAGGCTGCTTTGCAGGTAACGAGTCAACTGGAACAGCTTTGCCCCTTAGCAGACAATTTCCAGGGAAAGTCTGCACTGTTTTTTCTTTTCATTTTAGTATTTTTAAAACAAAATATCTGGGGGAAAAGCTGTGAAAATTATCCTGCTCCACAGCTGGGGCACAGACACATAGTGTACTCTGTGATGCAGTGCTTGCAGCCCATGCTGGAGCTTCTGGGGAAACTTCTCCATCTCCTCCGAGCTATGAAGAATCTGACACAGGCAGTGTCTCCTGCTGCTGCTTTGCCTTCACTGCATGGTATCTCAGGGTCTGTGGTGCCCATGGTGTGTATGTGTGAATGATAGTGACAGCATCGTCATATTTTCCTCACTTGTCTTTGCATTGGGTCCTGGGGAGCTGAGCAGCCACCCATTGCCAGTGATCACAAAGCATTTCAGTGTCATCCTTCTTCCACTGAGAGAATGTTCTCATCCCCCACCCCAGAGTGCCCCGTTGCTGCCCTGTCAACAGCAGCATTTCAGCTGCCAAGGGATGTTCATCCTCCCCAAGCTTGTACTGGGCTGATGCATCTTGACAACCAATGGCAAGGCTCTGGTGTCACTACCCTTTTGGCAGCTATCGTTGTCTGTGGAAGGAGCTCAAACCCTCTGGAGGTTGCTGCTGGTGCCTGAACTTTTTGCATGATGCCTGCCTTGGACCTCAGACCTGCTGTGCTGTCACTGGCATCCTCAAGGTCTCCATCGTCATGAGCACAAACCTTGTCCCTGTTACCTTTACTCAGGGAGGGCAGCTCAACATTGGTGCCGCACAGTCCAGCACACTAAATGAGGCTAATTTGTTTCGTGCTTTGCTCAAGTGCTCACTTGGCTGTGAAGGGTAAGTTGCATTAGCAGAGCACTAATTCTTCCTAGGCAGGCAAGACTGGGAGGGGGATGCTAATCATCTGGGTGAGGATTCTTCTGCACATCTCTCCACACAAGCACACCTTAATCAAGTACTCACTTGAACGTAAGAAGTGCCTTCATTAAGAGGGTTGGCATTTCAGAGATGCCCTTTGCTTAATTCCAGTTGTCTGCTTAATTAGACATTTGAGAGTGCTGTTAATTGATTGATGAACAATTAAAGCAGCTCCAGCTTCTCTCCCGACTGAGATGCATTCAGCAGCTAAACCCTGCTTGCCTGCCCCTCTGGGAATTTGCTCTGCACTTGGTTAGTCCTCACCTAGCGTGTTTGGTCTGTAGCGCCAGAAACACACAACACAAGCACATTACAAGTGTCTCTGTATAAACACACATCGATGGTTTGGGCTTGTCAGGCACTGGGAGCCACCCTAGGAAAGAGGGGGGAAAAAGCTGGAATAGGAAAAAGTAGAAGCTGCAGAAGCTGAGGTTTTTTCTTCCCTTAGATTTGCAGCTCCACATTGTATTTTATAATTAGCCTGAGGGTCATGGGGCGTCGTGACAGTCATGCCAACTATAAATTGCCCTTTATCAAAACAAGAAAAAAACTTATCTGAGTGAGCATGTATTAATTAACTCTGGTTCAGGCTCTCCGTGACCACCAGCCTCACCCCGCTTTCTATCGCTGGGTGTATTTTAATAACCCTATTCATTTAATATTTAGAAACCCTGGGGGATTTGGCAATTGGAAGACATTTAACGGATGAAGAGGTGGCATTAAAGGGAATGTCTCGAAGGGAAGCTCCCTCAGAGTGCTGCGCTGTGGGGCTGGCGATGGCCGTGGCGTGTGCGGGCAGGTTAGGGCTGGCTGCCCCGGGAGGAGCATGCGCAGGGGGAGCAGGGTACCCCAGGCAAAACAAGAGAAAGACCTCAATTAAAATGGAGATGAGATAACAGAGAGAGCAGCTGCTCTGAAGTGTGCTCTTTGTAAGAGCCTGGGGGGCATTTATTCCTTCCTTCTCCCACACAGCTTTGTAAAGGAGTCCTTTGCTGTGAAACAAACCCAGACGGAAGGCTCTTGGGGGTTCTTCTGGAGAAAGTAGCTGGTTCCTTGCCAAGCTCTGAGGAACCTCTCTACTTCTTTGGGTTGTTTCTGGCCATGTTTGTGACCTTTAGCCTATGTGTTCCGGCGTGCAGAGAAGTAACCTGGATGTGAGGTGTCATCTGCAAATGCTCATGAGAAACCACCTCACACCACTGTGTCTTATTTTCTCTCACCAAACCTTTGTGGTCTGTCTTCTTTCCAAGGCAAAACACAGAATACAAAGGTGTTTTTATGTAGTGGACAAAAGACAAGGTGTGCAGGCTCCTTTGTTGCCCTCACCATGCACTGGCCTCAGGTCTGCAGGACTGCAGTGATTTTAAAATATGCTGGAACGTTATGATTTAAGGCCCAAGGCAGAGATGCCTCGTGCTTGTTATTGCTGTGCTGTTAGATGGAGGGGAGCAGAGACTCGGCTGGAGTCATAAGAGGTCTCGGTCAAATAGACCACAAATTCCTTGGAAGAAAAAATAAATCCTAAAGCCACATGATGGGGAGTAGAGGGCCCCAAGGGACTGGTGGAAGCACAAGCATGAAGGGTGTGATGGAGCAAATCTGCACACACACTGCTCCAGTAAGCAACCAGCGTCCTGCCCTGCTCATCAACATGTTTGCAGGAGGAGAGGGCTGAGATGAGACCCCTCCAGAGCAAGGGAGGGAAAGTCTGTGGCCATGGGCAGGGCTGAGTGTCCTGCCTGCAGCTTTTTGGGGAGTGGTCTTGTAGTGGGATTTTTGGGGGGTGACTGTGAACATTGGATCCAGCTGGCCCTGTTCCTACATTCCCCAGGTGGTTATGTTTCCAGTTTTCTTACAGATAGACCATAAAGCTCTTCTTTTCACGAAATAATACTGTTTTTTAAGACGTGAGGACGTGCTGGCAGACAGACAAAGGGCAGGCTGGTGTCAGTTCCACATGAGCAGCTCAGTAGCCAAAGGGCAGCAGACACAGCTGTCAGGCTGGGCTGGTGTTGGGAGAACTGGGTAGCCCTCTCCTCACAGTATTTCCATCACTGCATTTCATCTGAAAACAGCTCTTGCACAGTTTTCCACAAAGCCTGGCTTCTGTGGCATCTTGAGTGCCCCAGCACGCCTCTGGCTCCATCCCCCAGAAGATTAGAGGTCTTTCCGTCTTTGACAGCAGCGCGAGACTCAGTGAGCTGTTTGTTCTCTCTTTTATTCCAGCAGTGAAAACACAGTCAGACACTGTTCGTGCTACTGCCTCTATCTCTGTTCTGTGCAGGTGTGCTGTGCTTTCCTCCTGCAAGATATGTCATGGGAAGCAGCTGTCAGTTTGGGAAGAGCTCTTAGGTTTAGGAAGAGCTTGTAAGAGCTTGTAAGCCTTGTGCTACGTTCTCTAGAACCTGTTGGTTTCATTTTAATGACTTTATTTTCTAGGAGATGTTTATCAGTGATTCTTAGCAATTTGTTAAACCTGCCTACGTAATATTAAGATGTGGAGTTGGGAGTGGTAGGAGACTTGGTTAAGTCATACAGCCAGATCACAGTATGGTTTAATGAATTTCCGTGATCTGCCAGATGTGTAAATCTTTCCACTTTTAAGTGGAAAAAGTAAGTATTTCTGGGAAAAAAACCTCACAGACTTCACCAAGTTCTTGTTAAAGAAAGCAAGGAGTGTGTTCTCTGTGGTCGTAGGTTGTGATTTTACAGAATGAGCTGAGTCTGTAGGTTAAGTATAAGATAAAGAGTGTAAGATAAAGGAAGCTTCATATTTAGAGGGGTTGACTGAAAAGCACAACAGAAGATAAGAAAATAGATCTTCTATCTGTCCACCTTTTCTGGGTGCTGGGAGCTGACACATCAGCTATTGGTGCTGGGATCTCCTGACTTCTCTGATTTCCCTCCTGTCAGTCTTGAGGAGGTGAAACTCTCTTTACATGAGCTCTGTACTCATGTGTGTGCTCCAAGGTTAGTTATTCTTGTTGTGCAATGTGCCCTTCCATACAGGGAGGAAAATGCGAGAGGTGGGAGTAATCAGGTGGATGGGGAGCTGCCTGTTTGTCACTGAGATAAATGAATATTAAGTTCATCCTGAAGTACTGCTCAGGTTTAGGGGTGGTTAAATCATACACATTTCAGCACAGTTTCAGAAAGTCCAAAGTTGGACTTGAAACCTGATTTTAATGAGCAATAATGAAAATCCTGTTCCTTTGTGACTCACGTCCTTTCTTAGCACTGCACTGGAAGAGCTTGTAGTAGACTTGATGTAATGAGCATGTATATAGATATCTTCAAACAGAAGAATCTAAACATGACTCATTTTCTGATTCCTTCCTAAGTTCTGTGGAGTTTTACAGGTCTGATTCTTTGCAAGACACAGGTTGAGCAAATGTCAAGGTGGCACTTAGCAACTTGCTTCCACTAGGTGATTTTCTCGGAATTTTTTGCAAAAACAGAATCACACAGAATGATTGAGGTTGGGAAAGCCCTCTGAGCTCATCCAGCCCAGCCCAGGACCTGACATCACCACAGAAGCCTACTAGGGCACTAAGGGCCACAGCCAGTCTGTCCTCCAACACTTCCAGGCATGGGGACTCCACCACTGCCCTGGGCAGTCCAGACTAGAGTCTCATCACCCTTTCCCTGAGGAAGGGCTTCCTAACACCCAACCTAAACCTCCCTTGGTGCAGCTTCAGGTCCTGACCTCTTGTCCTGGTGCTGGTTGCCTGGGAAAAGAGCCCAACCTGACTACAGCCTCCCTTCAGGGAGTTGTAGAGAGGGAGAAGATCCCCCCTGAGTGTTCTCTTCTCCAGGCTAAACATCCCCAGCTCCTTCAGCCTCTCTTCATCAGACTTTCCNAGGCCGTTCTGCAGCCACTCATCCCTCACTCTGTATCTGCAGGGGGTTATTGTGGCCAAAGTGTAGGACCCTGCCCTTGGCCCTGTGAAACCTCATCCCGTTAGCCTCTGCCCATTGACCCAGCCTGTCCAGATCTCTCTGCAGCATTGTCCCCTCCTCCAGCAGATTGACACTCCACCCCAGCTTGGTATCGTCCATGAGTTTACTAAGGGGTATTTCATCCCCTCATCCAGGTCATCAGTAAAGATGCTGAATAGAACTGGGCCCAGCACTGATCCTGGGGGTCACCACAGGGAATACAACAGCTATTGATCAGATACCACCTTTCTTTGTAAACAAATGATCTCCAGTGCCCTTTTAGCAAGATCACAGACATCACAGTGCATTTAATTTTGATCTAATTATATGGTGCCACTTTGGGGAAAGCTCAGTCATTGGCTTAATAGAAGCTCAAGTTGCAATGCTCAGTGATAGGGGTAGTGCTGGCAGAGTCAACGCGTACAGCTTTGGAAGAGGATTTTATTTATTTGCTTTTACAAAGTGGCTTATGCAAAAGTAAGGAACAGTTTTACCAAACAGTTATCATAGACTAAATACCAGACTCTTCAAACATCTGTTCCAAAACCCCTGTTAAATTCCCATTCCACTCCATGGGGAAAGCCTGAGAAAAAAACACCAAGCAGACCTTTCAGTGTAAGCTAAAGGAAATTAATTGCAGACCAAGGAGGAAGGGAGTTGAGGTTCCCAGGAATGCTTCCTCTTGTTTTTGCTATGGTGAGTTGTTAGCTGGAAAATTCCAGCTGCCAGAGATATAAACGGACAGAAAACGAGTCCATTAAGCAAATGCATCGTCCAGAAGAAAATCATTTAGTTAAGCTATATGACCATTCGAAACGTCTGATTTATTAAGGCAGACCTCCACCCCTACATATGCTCCTGGTGAAGCTGGAAGTGCCCAGTCATGCACACATGTGGATGATGGTGCCAGGGACGCTCCAGAGAGGTGTTTGAGCTTAGTCCCATGCATCACTCTGGGGTACATAGGCACTTGTGCTCTTATCTTTCTGTCTGCACAGTTGAACCAACAGTCCTCATCCAGCCTTATAATGACTGGACTTAGAAACATAGAATTGTCAAGGTTGGAAAGACCTTCAAGATCATCAAGTCCAACTGTCTGCCCTGCAACCCCCAACAACTAAATCATCTCCCAAAACATCATGTCTGCCCATTTGTTGAACTCCTCCAGGGATGGTGCCTCCACCCCCTCCCTGGGCAGCCTGTTCCATGGCCTCCCCATTCTTTCTCGGAAGAACTTTTTCGTAAGAACCAAGTGAATGTCCCTGGCACAACACTGGATCCCATTTCCTCTTGTCCTGTCGCCACTCAGTAAGCACAGGAGGCCAACACCCACCTACCTCACCACAACCTCCCTACAAGTAGTTGTGGAGACCAGTGAGTCCCTGAGCCTCCTCTTCTCCAGGCTGAACAGCCCCAGCTCCCTCCGCCTCTTCCTATCAAACATGTTCTCCAGACCCCTAATCAACCCAACTCTAGCACCTTGACTCATTCATTCATTCCTTAATTTTCTGAGAATACCACTGTAAACCCAACACAGACACATGGGATGTGCAGTGCAGATCTGCATTTCTTTATATCTCTCCTTTGTTTCAACCCCTATATCCTAGAGTATTTTTGGAATTTAATAAACAGTACTGGCCTAGTGAACTGGTACAGATAGTTCTTTTCTCCACATTCCAGCTTTTAATCATAGTCTGTTTTCATGTTAATAAAAGAGCAAGTTATACAAGTAATTTCACTAATATTAGCCCCAGGCTTCTTACTGCTGAAAGTTTTGTGGAACAGAGCTGTTCTCTGAATCCCAACACTGGCTGTAATTGTAGGATGCACAGTTCAACTCACCGTATGCACTTTATGTAATTGAGAAAATGTACTTAATTTTGCTCACTATTAAAATACAGCTTTAAATGAGAAACAAAGCTAATGGATACAATGAACAATTTCTCCCAACTCTAATAAACCCTGTTTATGTTTTGTTGCTATCAAGCAGGGTTTATTTTATTATGGAACAATAAATACGGCTGAGCACCCAGCTATTTGTCAGGATAATAAAGGACAGATGTAATTAAAAGGTAGAGCTGACTGACCAAATAAAGTAAGAAAAACAAACACACACACACATTCATATTTTCTCAGAGATCTTTGGTAGGTGTCGAGTCATGCTCCACTGGCTTCAATAAAAGAGATTGCTGGGATGATTCCAAAATAGCCCACATATGGCAAGAAGGACTGGTGCCAGTAACCCGAGCACTGGTTCTTGCTTTGGTCTAGCTGGGCAGGGGGGATGGTGGGGTGGGGTGTGTGTGTGTGTGTGCACTGTTCATGATTCCATGTCAGGCTTACTAGAGCTGGTGCTCAGGTCTTTATTACTCTGATCTGGGAGGTTCCTGCTTTAGCTGCTGAGGTTATGGATTTGGCCTCAAAGATGAGCTGTTACTTCTCAGTCAACGACTTGAACTGAGGGTGGTGCATATTTACCGCTGGATCCTTCCTCACGTCCAGGGTTTATCTCCAAAGACATTTCTATCACTCATTTCTGGCAAAATTTTTTTACACCCAATTATTGCAGTGCTACTGGATGTCCTCCTGCGCACGCATCTAGCTAGAAGTAAGAAGGCGTATGATCCTGCAGTCAGGACTCAGCAGATGAAACCCCCACTGGTTTTACCATGAGGCAGGTCATGCCCTCCCTTTCTACTGAAAAAAGTCATTAGTGACATAAGGAGGGCAAAGTGTTAGGTGTCTTTTAACTCTCTGAGGTTATAATGGTCTAGAGCTCAGTGTCCCATCCAGTTTCATCATTACTAGAATCTTGAAGTACCTTCCATGGCAGGGGGGGACCAGTCAAGAAGGGAATAAATCTGGTTCTTCAAATGCCTTCTCTGCTCTTGAGCCACCTTTAGAAAGCAGTCAGCATGTGATGTCCTCATTACCTGGTGGATCCATCTCTGGGAAGTCCCCCGATGCTCATGAACAACAGTCTGGCCAGATCAGTATCTCACTTTGCCCCAGATGATTTTTGCAGTTAGGTCAAAATGGAGTTTGTCCCACATAATCTCCTTTACCTGCAGCAAGCAGGACCAGTTCTAGGAACAACCTTTCTAATTAAACTGACCCGCGTTTCCCACCGTTGACCCCAGAGCAAATCACCAGCTTCTCCATGCCTCCCCTGTTGTGAGGTGATGCTAGTGGCTGAGAAGGGCTGAGCCTGGGCACTGCTGTCTGCTCTCTGATCTTGCTCCCTTTGTGGGGAGCTAGAGCATGGACCAGCAGATGTGGGACAGAAGCTGTGGAGAAGCTGCTCACGCTTCCCCAGCTGGCAGAGACTTGAACTGAGGGTGGTGCAGAGCTGCATTCCCATGTGCTGACCGAAGCGTGGGCTGTGCTGCCAGGGCACAGCTTCTCCTTCCCATCCTGTTCAGCTGCAGGTGCCCACCTGGGTCCTGGGTAGCAAGACCAGGCACTGTCCATGCCCAGTGCAGAGCAGCTGCCTTCACATGTTGAGCCTAGTTACAATGAGTGGAAACTGGTTTTCATGTATTATGTGACTCTCTTGTTTCCTAGGCTGAGGACATGTTTGCCCTCATGACAAATACTGCCCCCATGGATGGAGGTTGCCAGAGTGATGGACACTGATTGTTCTCACTGCTTAATTAAGCAATTTAACGATGAGATCAATTAAAATACTTACTAGTGTTTATCTGCAGTAGGCAGGGAGGCTGTTTTTGCCTGTTAGAGTGAACAATCTACAGTCACTTTTCCAGTAACAGTGAACAAATAAAGAGTGGGGTTGATTACAGTCTGAGAAGTTTTTTTCCAATAAATTAATTTCCTTCACTTCATTAACTGCCTGGATGCCAAGGGAGCACTGTAAACCCTTCTCTGTGGAATATGTTTTAATTTTGCACTCATGGTCATGACAGGCACATTTACCTCTCAGTTAGGAGCTGATGTAACAAGATAGCGGAAATAATATCATTGGCTGCAATGTGCTCTAAACAGGTTCACCATTCAGAAAACCCTCAGGTAATGCAGTGCCTGTTGGTAAAGCAGAAAGGATCTTATTCAAGATTTCAAATCTATATTTGACCTTTCATTTACTTCAGCAAGGCAGAGCTGAATTAGCATCATGCTCAGAGCTGAGGTGTTGATTTGCAGAGTGATGCGTTTCCCAGTTTCACAAGCCATGTGGCAGAAATGCCTTTTATTCCCCCCCAGTCTGCCTGTTTGTGGAGTAAATGTTAGTGGCACATTTCCCTCCCTCTTCTTTTACTTGTGAGTGCTAGATCTGATCCCTTGCTTCATGGTTGTACTCACCTGGCATATAAATGAGGATTTATAACAGAGTTTAACTCTTCCAAATGATTGCAGGGTCAGAGGTGGCCGCTGCTTTATGGAGCAGTCTCAAGCACAGACTGTTATGATGTTTGAGTCCTGGTAGGAGAGTTGATGGTATGAGCTTCCTGTGTTGGTGCTGGTGAGCTGGACAGCTGACTCCTTGCAGCGCCTCTGAAAATC